>JAPDES010000039.1:0-352127 GCA_027569235.1 Aspergillus sparsus
TTATCCCCCCCCCAGTTTTACCCCCCCTAAACCATCGAAAATTTATTTCCATGAAACACACCTTTTTTCGCCGTGGGTTACCTTTGCCAATACCTTACCCCTGTTTTTCGTGCTTACCTCCATGGCGCATATTCCTATTTTTAATTTATTTTTTATTATTAATTTTTTTTTTTAATTTTTTTTTTTTTTTTACCCCCCCCCCCCCCCCCCCCAAAGCTCTGCCAAGGTCTCTATGAGACAACACATTCAGACCCTGAGTCGCACAATTGGACTGTCACGTCCATCTACTCGTACGATAATTTGGAAAACCCTCCTCCCCATATAAAATGTTTCTTGGTGTCGGGAATCAATTACGAAGATAGCTTGCTGTGGGGGGAAATTCTATGCTTGATAAGGATTCTTATTGCGCGTTTGGTGAAATTTAAGCAAGCTGTCATAACCCCGGTATGTCTGGAAACCATTATATCAAGAGGGTTCAACTAACCCTTAACGGCAATCTAGATTCTCTCGGTATCAATTATGAGATACCGTCATTTCCGCATTATTGAAGGCTACTTTGATGGTAAACGATTAATTTTGAACGAGGGCCCCCTTATCTATTCACGGAAGAAGATCGAACCATAGTGGATGAAATTGCAAGCCACTTCTGGAGCCACCCTTCTAATACAAAGGACCAAACGATAGGCCGGATATTGCAGCCATGAGTGTGTCATATTTACTTACTGGTCCTTTTTATAGGGATGTCTTTTATTTTACCACTTATATTAGGATTTAAAAAAAAAAAAAAAAAAAAAAAAAAAGGCAATTAAGTAATAATGAAAAAGACATATAATTAAAAAGTCGTTCTATATGAAGGAAAAAGTACCTACAACAGCCCTCACGTAAATGCAGTTGACCCAATCATGCTAAGTTCTTGGCGGTGGGGTCGACAAAACAGTTTGTGTCGTTCCTCCGTAGGTTAGACCGATTTCAAGGATCACTACTCCGGAGTAAGTATTGTCGTCAACGATCCCTGAGGGAGGGGGGGTGATGTTTCTCCTGCCTTGCTTTCTTTCAGGCCCCCCGAAACTTTCTTTTTCTGGCTGCCTCACTTCTAAAGGCAAATTATACCAACGACTCTATTCTTCTTACAACGATGAAGAAGCCGTAGCAAGCACCCATATAAATCCTTAAACAAAAAAATCTACAAGGGTAATCTTTGAGTCATCGAAGATATTTTGCCTCTTCGTTCTTTTATCATTATAAGAATGTTGTTGGTGCAACTCACCCGTTTTTGTCCGGTAGAGATACATAGCCAATTGATGTTACATCCAAGACTCCCTTTCCGTCGCCCTTTACCATCTCTCAAGTAATGCTGAAGTAAATGTCTAAAATGTGTACTTCTGTTATGGAATTTTCAAAGGTGTTCTAATAATACAACACGGTATGCTCGCTTCTCTACCTACTATTATTCAACCCAACAAAAGAAGGTATGGAGAAATAACGCGCGACCGTATGTATCTCTAATACCGACCACGGTCGCATCTTGACCATCCAAATGCACCACTGTAACATCATAATACTCGTTCATATCCGAGGGTAAGAAGGGAAATATCCTTTTTTGAATTAAATCCTTCATTATTTCTAAGTATTAAGTATTGGAACTGGAATTGATTGTTCATAGATACTGTTATTCGCGTCTATGCCATCCGGTGGCATCTCCTGGAGGACACCATGTGGGAATGAAAATTTTTCCTTTAATGTACATATGCGGATGCATCCATGATCAATCCATCCAGCCGCTGAATGGGCAGCCTACTAGTTATTGAGCGAGAAAAAAATAACGAAAAACCCATTGCCGAACCCATTGATATTCGCAAAAACCGTCATGTATCGCCAGTAGTCATGAAAAGAGACAGAAAAAAAGAAACCCCATTATCGCCTTCCCATAAGACCCAACCAGAAAAAGAATCTATGAGCGCTCGCCACGGAGACGGCGGGCGAGCTGGATATCCTTGGACTGGATGGTGACACGCTTGGCGTGGATGGCGCAAAGGTTGGTATCCTCGAAGAGGGAGACGAGGTAAGCCTCGACGGACTCCTGAAGAGCACCGATAGCGGAAGACTGGAAGCGGAGGTCGGACTTGAAATCCTGGGCGATTTCACGGACCAGACGCTGGAAGGGGAGCTTGCGGATCAAGAGCTCAGTGGACTTCTGGTAGCGACGAATCTCACGGAGAGCGACGGTACCTATTTGGTCATATTAGGATCAAGCACCATGAGTCATTGTATGTTAATGGTATGAGCTTACCGGGCTTATAACGGTGAGGCTTCTTGACACCTCCGGTGGAGGGGGCAGCCTTACGAGCGGCCTTGGAGGCGAGCTGCTTACGGGGGGCCTTGCCACCAGTGGACTTACCTATTATGGTGAGTCAGTACAATGTTCCAGGTATATGAGAGGGGCCGTCCAGTAGTTGCGATCACGACATTGTATCGCGGGGCCAAGAGGAACGACAGTGAGGGTGGGACTTACGGGCTGTCTGCTTGGTCCTAGCCATTTTAGGTGATTAGGTTTGATAGAATTAGTCGATTTATTGATGAAAAAAGGTGGTTGGTGGTTGAAAGTCGATGGTTGAGATGACTGTCGACGGGGTAGATAGATGAAAGAAGGATGGAAGGGGCGGGTGGGGGGAGGTATTTGTAGTAAGCGAGAAGGCGGGTGGTGATCTGGTGTTTTGCCAGCAAAGTTGGGTGGTCTTAGCGCCGTTTCCTTTGATCAAAAAAAGCGTTCGGAAAGCAGCACACCATAAGCCGTGATTTTGCAGCCTAGTTTTGGCTGGGAAAATCAAAGGGTTGCGGGCAGGGCGGTCGATACTCGGAGCGCTAAGCGAGACACCTGACCCGCCAGCCAATAGGAGCCCAGGATCACGGATCTAGGATTCCTCCCTGCCACCTCCTGATCCCAACCCCAAGCCATGAATGTGACTCAATCAGAGTTATTCCAGTGGTATCTTCAGAGTCTACGCATTCCTTTGGGCCTCCTTGAATGCTGATTGCCATTGTTTCGCGGTGTCCCGCTAAGATCAGTACCCAACTAGCGGAATCAATGTCTCGCGATCACGTTACCCGTTACTCTAGCCCGCCCGGAAGATCATTGTATCTGATTGGTGGATCACCCCATTAGCGCGTGATTCCAGTCACCTCCCCACGCTCTCACCTTCGCTATACAAATATCTCCCGTCCCATGGAAGCCATACGCTTTCCTCATCTCAACAGTCTCTCGTCATCCATACGACGCTTAATTATCTCCACTTTACATCAACCTTAAATCAATTCTTATCTAACCCATCAACATGTCTGGACGTAAGTTAACATGCTTCCACTCGCGTATAGGTAGTCAAGCTTCGAGTCACTGACGCGTTCTTTCCTCTATAGGTGGAAAAGGTGGAAAGGGTCTTGGAAAGGGTGGCGCCAAGCGTCACCGCAAGATTTTGCGTGACAACATTCAGGGTATCACTAAGCCCGCTATCCGCCGTCTCGCTCGTCGTGGTGGTGTCAAGCGTATTTCTGCTATGATCTACGAGGAGACCCGTGGTGTCCTCAAGACCTTCCTTGAGGGTGTCATCCGTGATGCCGTCACCTACACTGAGCACGCCAAGAGGAAGACTGTCACTTCCCTTGATGTCGTCTACGCTCTTAAGCGTCAAGGACGTGAGTATTCACCGATGTCCCCTTTTCTATGCTTGTATCTAACATACACATCAGGCACTCTCTACGGTTTCGGTGGTTAAATGTTTTTGATTCCCTGCTTTTTTCTTTTCACCATCCTGCGCGGTCGGCGCGTCGGTTGTCCTTCCGCAGCAGTGACGCGACGGTTTGCTTTTTCGGGTTGGTTCATGGTATGACTGGGACGTTGGGGTGTTCTTGATCTTTTATTATAAGTCATGGGTCTCTGGGTTTGCTTTAACGTACTTTTTTTTTATTTACTACCTCTTATTACGCGTCCACTACTGGTCTGCTAGTGTTCGTGCTTTGATTTTCTGTATCATAGCGGCCTTTCTGCTTCCGGCTGGTGCCTAGGCTAGAGAAGATCGTGCAATATGTGACGCGGTCATTTATGAATACAAACCTTCAAAAAAAATTCTAATATTAATCCTGAATCTGGTGTCCCTGTTCGGTGTTTTCCTCTCCTTTCTGGTATTCGCTGCTCTGTTTATTTTGTAGTGACGCGTCGCGCGTCGGGTATTTTGTGTGTGTCTTGGTATGATATGACCACCAAAGTCCCATCGTTTGTCTTGGTCTCATCCGATCTACTTCTAGATTGTTTTTATATGTGAATTAGCTGTTAGCTGCCGGTTTAGACTTTCTCTTCCTTCGACATTTAGTGTTGTTTTTAGGTACATGAGGTGTCATCCTGCTATTACTCGCAATCACTTTCTGTATTGTATGTAGGCAGTCGTGTTTTTGCTTAATATCTCTCCATAAATATTGCAACCTTCCATAGGTTCTTGTCTATAGTGAGTCATCGAATTGACATGTAGGCTTGTATTTGGCATCTAATTGATTGTGTGTTGAAGGACTGTTTTATCTTTGTCGGTGTAGGTGGTGGGTAATGTGTGGTGTCTCTATAGACAATATATATATTTTCTGACATGATTCCACTCCTATCTAATATACAGATGTTTATCCCCGTATAATTGCATAAATACCTAAAAATCTACAGGTATAACCAACCGAGCACAGATTAATACCAAATATCAAGCCCATAGGTATGTGAAGACTCTGTTAGAGTGACCATCTGTAAAAATATCTATAGTCGTCCGGGTCGACGAAGCGTGCCAAGACCACCCGAATAGGAAATTGGAAGCAACAGTTTAAAACAAGGGATGGATGTTGAAATCATATTGACCGCCTTCTATAATAGGAACAGCACTTACCACGAGGTGGCCAGCTGCCGACATCTGTTTTCAGTACCCATATTATTTGACTCTTAGGTACTGGCTCTCGAGAGCCAAGAGCCCATAGTGGTACGGGTTGATACACAATCCTAGATAATTATACCCGATTTAAACAGCAAAGGATTGCTACACCTTGGCAGAACCGAAATAATACATACATAAGCTGATGGAGTCTCTCTCCTAATAATAAGGCTTGCACCTGATAACGATACCTGGAGTACCCCATGTTCCGAACTGCGAATCGCACCAGACACTAAGACCTAAAGGAAAAGGAACTCGAAGCAGGAAAAAAAAGGGGCCTAAACATATAATATATATATATTTGGAATATATAAACCCACGGGACCCGAAATGGCGCCCGCAGTGTGAACAAAGACAAAGACATTACGTGCTTAGCTACCACTTCTCTTCTTCAATGTAGAAAGACCGAAGCTCGAGGAATGGAATCTAAGGAGAGGGCGGGAAAAATACGGCGATCAGGCAGGACCACTCGGTTGTAACCGATAACACCCAACTAATAAATTAGCCACCATGGAGAAACCAGAAGCAAAGAACAGACCCTCCTGGTACGCGACCGAATGGGAATGCCACCAGCCCTCCACGAGGCAAAGACAGCCAAGATACACTCGAAGGAGGAGCTAGACCAGAAAATTTATTTTATTTATCTGTTCCTTTTCACCTTTCTAAAACTTTCAGTCTACCCCCTCACTTGTAGACGAATTGGGTGGGACTTGCCAGTAATGGCAGTTCTATCAGCTGAAAGGGGCAGGTGTAGATAGAACACATGACTCTTTAGGCCTGAGGACAAAGGCATTCAAGGCAATATGGGCTGAGTCACCCACAAACCCCTTTGTCATCCACGATTAGAGTTCTTCTCTCTTCCAAAAACCGCAAAAAAACCTCATCCACGAGGCTGAGACGCAACTGTCGAACCGGCCATCATGCAAGCGAGGAAAATCTTTCAACCCGGATCCTGTCTGCACGAGAAGAGACAAGAGTTGAGACATAGCCAATAATATCTCATGGCGAGAGCAACCCCTGCCCCCACTCGCTTAAATATTGGACCCCAAGATAGCGGGTTCTGCACCGCCCATTTGCACAGTCTGTTCCAAACAATTGGTAAAAATTCCACGAGGGAATTGCACACATCAGCCGTAAATTGGGCTGATAGGACCTGGCTGGGATATCCTGAACGTTGAAACCATGCGCTTACCACGGAATACTTGGTCCAATGGGTCTAAATCTGAAACCCCCCCCTAAATCTAGATAGAAGTAACTCGATGAAGCGAGGAGTGGAGAGCTTCTCTCTGCCCTGGAATCGAGCACTCGAATCCCATTACTGTCGGTGGAGAGTAACCCACTCCTGGTACTCTAGCCCTCGAACTACATCTAGGCTGGTCCTTTGCCGAGAAGCTAGAGACTTAGGACCCTGACGTGTGATGATTGTATTTGCCGAATAATCACAAGCATGGATGGAGCGAAACTCAATTCAATTGGTCACGGAGTACGGAAAGTCATGGATATTTCCATTCTTCGTTCTAGACTAGGGCGCAGCGTTCCCCCTCCAATCACCATTAGGCTATGTGAATAATTACGCAGTCAGCACAGTCCGGCATAAATAAACAGATCCAGTGTTGGGGTCCGTGAATTAGCGGCTCGGGGGGCTGGTGACTTTGTCTACCTCAATAGACAATAATTTGGCTTCTCGACTCTGGATTGGCTCAGCTCTGCTGGAAAAGGTATTTGACAAGAACTGGTGGAACGTCGTCCGAAGCAACCGCTGCATTGACATTGAACCTCTGTTATTCCTTAGTCCAGCCAGGAGGCGGGAACCCTGCAGATGCCGAACAAAACTGATGGGGCGACCAGAAAGAGCTTAATGCCTTTGTGACAGCCCGAGCTGGGGTCCCAAATCCTAAGCCTTTATCGACTAGTCGAGAACAGAAAAAAAAAAGGAAGCGGATACCTCTTAAATAGTTCCCGCCCTCAAATTTCTCTTTCCTACTACCCCTCCCCGCCGCAGCTTTGATGGTACGATGCTGTATCTCCCTGGCCGACACACATCTGTACATAGGTAGCGACGATGATCGGCTGGATATTTTCTAGTTTGGTCACTGCTGCCGCGACTGTGGTAGCGGCTTCAACTTCGTCCAATGGAGTCGGGCTAGATGTTGTGGACAATTTCTGTCTTAGGGTATACCAACAATGTGAACAAAGCTCCCTCCTAGCTCAATTGTGGGACGAGACTGATTGCGGCAGCTGTTGTGAAAAATGACATTCTCTATATCGATGGGGGACTCGAAGTTTTTTCTAACGGGCCCGAGGTAGAGCCCCGAGTGCTTGGGTATAGTATGTTCGCGGCACTTACTAGATTGTGTATTGAAGGCAACTCTGACTTTTTTTGACAGATACAAAAATAATCCAGATCGACATGACATCTTCGTGGGACTGGAAAACTAATATCTCTGCCACCGCAGTGAATAAGACAGCGAACCCCAAGACTGGAACTGATCCTCCATTGGTGGTTCAAGGAGCCCTATTTGCCGGACCAGAGACTCAACCTAGCGTCTTTCTCTATGGAGGCACTGTCTCTTACGCCAATACAAGCTTTCCCGGCTGGCTGGCCCCCACGTCCCTAGTCTATGGACTCTGGTCATTCGATACCAGCGATACCTCCTGGAGCCAGTACGACTTGTCATCAAACATATCTCTCATTCCTGCGGGAGGAGCGTATGCGGAAGCACCGAATCTTGGTCTCGCTTTCTACCTCGGTGGATTCATTGATAGTGGCACGGCAAATGTCTTCGGGCAATTCACAGACTTCCGCCCCTACCTCCCTGGGATGGTAGTCATAGACCTCGAGACACAGTCAGCGACAAACATATCGACCGAATCATTAGGCCGATCTCCTCGAATGGGAGGCGGTATGGTTTATATCGAGGGGGTCGGTTCGCAGGGTATATTGTTGGCAATGGGTGGTGTCACGAAGCCTGTAACTGATGGTAGTTACTCGGACACGGGTTCCTACGTACGTTATTATCGTTTGAGCCGATATGTGAAATGTAGCTAATGATATTGATATGATAGGTGACGTTTGATGAGGTTGACTTCTTTGATGTTTCGAATGTATGGAACGGAAACGGCACCTGGTATACGCAGAAGACCAGCGGAGAAATACCGAAGGCACGAACTGATTTTTGCCTGGTTGCAGTCTCTGCACAGGATGGGTCGAGTCACAACGTTTATTTATATGGTGGGACAGGAGAAGAGCACTATGACGACGTATACGTTCTGTCAGTGCCCTCCTTCACATGGACATTATTTTTTCATAATGGCTTATCACCACGATGGGGCCACACATGCCATTTAGTGGCCGGCCACCAAATGTTAACAGTGGGAGGAACTCTGTTTGATGACCTTCTACAGGGCTGTGACTGGGAACTGTCAGGCGTTGCTATCCTGGATCTATCTACTAAACCCGACTGGGGGAGTGTTTACAACGCAACATACGCTGACTACGAAGTGCCTGATGTAGTGTACACGGTCATCGGTGGCGAGTAAGTTTGGGCCATGCCCGTAAACATTCCCTTCTAAATCCACGATATCGTACTAATGCCAGTATAGCGAACGAGGAAATGCGACCCAACTTTCACCAAAGCATGGGTGGGACAACCCGGGGACTGATCTTCTCTTTAAGCAAAGCCGTCCAACAGCGACGGAACCCAAGGAGGGAAGTGGTGGTGGTGGTAGTAGTGGCAATGGAACATTGGGCCTAGGGGACCAGGGAAAGAAAGGACTTAGTACAGGCACAATTGCCGGGGTGGCCGCTGGCTCTGTGGTTGGCGTTGCTTTGATCGTAACGCTAGCAATTTTCTGGGTCCGTCGCAAGAGAAAGCAAGTGGTACCAGAGCTGGAAGAAACGGGATCAGATGAGAAGAAACCGCCCGCATTCGAACTCATTGGCGGGCCGGATGGAGGAGCCAACATCGCACAGTTACCGGATGCTGTGGCGCCTGAGATATATGAGATGGATGGTAGTAATGAAAGGCGGGAATTGCACGGCCACAGCACTATGGAACTGGCTGATAATACTGATAATACTTTAATGAAGACTCCGATAAAAGAAGAGTGATAATGGATAATGAGCCTAACGATTATGATTTTGTTTTTTTTATTTTATTTTTCTTTCTCTTTTTCTCTTTTGGTATTATATTGCTAGCTTTAGACATTGCATTTGCCTGCACTGTAATTATATACATATATTAGTTAGTTAGTACCTACTAAACCACTTAATTGCTTATAACTATTGAGTTAGCCTTTTTCAATGTTGTTCATATATGTAAATATTCCCATATAAAGTACATTATCATTTGAGTGTTCTTCCACACGCCTACTCCTAACTAGGCAACGAACCCTATCCACATCTACATCCACATATCTAGATAGACCATAGCAGTATCTATTGGACTGGACATTCGCCCTGCCAGGGCTGGCTACTTATTACGTTATTCCAAGGCAGTCAATCATTCAACAACCTGTAACCAAACCTTAAACCTACCTAGGTAGTGTGAGTGGGTAGTTTACTACTACTATTTAAGCACTAGCTCTATTAAGTAGTTAACTAGATAGATAGCCTTAAGGGAGATGAAAAAATAAAAAATAAAAAAAATAAAAGACCACCATATAATGCAGATGCAGCATTAAAAATAATAAGGGGGAGGGGGTGGGGGGGTTTGGGTGATGGTGTACTAGGTACTCACTTGCAGTGTTGATCATGGAGATCATCCAATAGATTAGGTAGGTCGGTAGGTATTGGATTTGGATCCCATCTCCACTTCATTCCCGTCCTGGTTATGATTAGTCGGGTTCTAACAGGGCTTTGGAGGATACTGGTTTTTTTGGGGAGGTGGTTGGGTTATGATGTGATGATTACTACTATGTCGTTGTTAACTATCCTGTGGCGGTTGGTTAGTCAGTCCTCTTGACCTTGTTTTTGTATTTCTTTTTTTGGGTCTAACTGCAGTTCCGTTTGGTGGGTTACCTACCTAGGTATGTTGATTTTAAGATCAGGTTAGGAAGTTTGATTGGTTGCTTTGTTTTTATATTATTTTCTTGAAAAAAAACCACCACTACCTAGGTACTACGTAAGTGGTGAATTGTAAACCATGTCATAGGTGTGTTTTAATCTGTAACTAGGGAGTAGTAGGGAGGTAGGTATAGTTAGCTGTATACACCAGCAACAATAGAAAAAAAAAAAAAAAAAAAATTTTCAAGTCAAATCTCCACGGAAAAACAGAAACCAGACCCAAGAAAATAAAAACAAAAGAAAAGCCAAAATGAGGAGAACGGGAAGTTTCCATCCATCCATACACAGAGTCACGCTCTCCTTCCCCCTCCCCCCTGGTCCACTCTAATTTCTTCAAGGTTCTCTCCACTTACCCCCTCATTCTTCCCCTCTCTCCAAACCAAATGGTGAATATTAATCCCTGTTGTTTGTGTAAGTAACCATGTAGCTATAGCAGATGTTAATTAAGCATTTACTCCAAAAAAAAGGTAGTCAGAGCCTAGAGAAGACTGAGAGGAGAGAAAAGACAAAAAAAGAAAAAAAAGGTCAATCTTAATATCTAGGTAGGTATATTATGCGAGTATGTATGTACCTTATCTACATGGGTTTAGGAGTATGTTCCTACATCCAAGGACAATGCATGCATATAATGCTATCTGTCAAGAATCAAGTGAAGATATTAGTAAAGAAAGCTTTGATTATGCTTCCCATTCTGAAAGTGAAACTGGACTGAATTTGATTCAGCTCTTTTTTACCTAGTAGCTAGTCGCTAGTTAGTTAGCTAGCATGGAGCTCCTCCCCGCTTTAATCTACTGCTGCTGTATAGCTAGCTACCTGGTTAGCTAGGTAGTAACTAAACTTTCTGGACATGGAGTACGGAGAACGAACTCCACTCGAGCATGACCATCGTGACCATCACCATCATCATCATTACCTACAACAGAACCTACTCATCATTACATAGGTGGATATTAGGGCGGACATCTTGCTTAGGCAGGACTAGCTAACTACTACTACCTACCTACCTACCAAGAGTAAAGGCCAGATTGATCTAAAGTAATACAGAAAATCTCTGTTTTTTTTTTTTTTTTTTTTTCAAAAAAAAAAAGAAAAGAAAAGTAAATCTAAAAATGGGAGAAGAAAAAATTTCCTCTAGTGAGCTAATGGTAGTAAAGTAACTAACTAGAGGTAGGTAATATCTCTAGACTTTTGGTTTCTTTTTTTTTTTTTTTCTTCAGGTCAGCTCAGCTCGTAACCACTACCTTTCTAGGAATTCATAGCGTATTACTACTTATCCACCCACACCCACACCCACACTTTGGGTTAAAGTAGTAATATGTATTCTTAGGTATTAAGGTATATATTTATATTTCAGCTGGGGCTAAGAAAGGATGCCTCTTTTACTTTTCCATCCTTTTTTTTGAAACTTTTTCTTTTTCCTTCTAGCATCATTAGTAATATATTACCTACCCTTGGTCATATTCAATACCGTCATTTCCCGTTGATCACTCAGACAAGGCAAGCCAGGGCAGGACAGGGCAGGTGGTCAAAACACACTCAAGTTGAGAGACTGAAGAGTTTTCCGGAAATGTACCAATTGACAAATAAGATGCGTTTGTTTGTATACCAAAGAATCGACCCAACACAGCCACATGATCGTCAAGTCGATCGCTTTCTCTGGATTTCTGTCCATACGTTATAACTTACATCGCTGCGCTGCATGAGCATGGGTATGTATGTATTTGGTAATGATCTATTTTCGACACGCTTCTTTCTCCTTCTAACTATTTAGATTAATAGGAAGAATGTAGGTTAGTACTGTACCTTCTTGATTATTTCTATATATAAAGCAATGATAATAATAATAATAATATATATATATATATAAAGAGTGAAACAGAGACAAAATGCTTAACATGAAAGTAAAATATATGTGTTATGTTACCTACCTATATGAGGTAGGTAGGTGTGTACCTTAAGGTACAGACAGTAAGTACCTAGTTACCCCAGTCCACCCACAAACTTTATAAAAGTCTCAAGTAGACAGATACATCTCTCTCTCTCTCTCTCTCTATATATATTTTAAATAAATATCAACTTTGACAATAAGAATAACTGATATCTATCACTGCCAATCTAATTCTATCTTTTGCTGAATAAAATTATAAGACACCTACCTACCTGCCTACCTGCTGGTACTGTACAACACTAGTTACTGTAAGCAGGATAGTTAACTACACACATACATACAAAAGCGGGGAGCTCAGAAATCAACCCACCCATGTTCGATCAATGGAAACGATGCACATGCATACCACATTCCTCCTGAACATGGTAGTTACATAACAGGCGTTGAATTTTGTATTTTCAGGGTTCGAATTCCTGGTGTCCAGGGGGGTGGGGAAACCTTGGAGGGATAATTCACGTACTAGTAATTTGTTGGAGATTTTACAGTGTGGTGGGCTAGTAGGCAGTAACTGGTACTGGATCTGTAATTAGGAACTTGAAATTAAGTCTGCACAACCCCAACTCAAACCAAAGGGATTTTATTCGTCCAGCCAGATGCTGTTTTGTGGATAAGTTGAAGAGAGCATGTGGGCTCATCCACTAAACACTCCACAGCTAGCTAGCTTTAGGTTGCCCCAGGTTTCCTAGCTCCATCACACTGCTAAGGCTACTGTGGAACTTCAAAATGATGATCACTTTATATTTCAAAGCAAAAGTACAGGCACAATAAAAAGTTTCAAAGCAAAAGTACAGGTAAAATAAAAAGCACAGTAAAATAAAAGTAAATTCATTTACAAGGAGGAGTCTTGGGAAAATCAATCATTAGGCGTATTTGTACATTTTTTTTCCAATCTACCCACAGGGTGCTAAGTGTAGCTCCAAAGCCCAATGCATATCGAGTAATCCAGAAAAAAGCCCAAAATAAAGGGAAGAAAAGAATGCAAGGCATTATAACATCACTCATACAGGATAATAAAAGTATAGTACAGCGTAATAAAAAGGTTCGTAGCACAGCATGCTCAAAAAGACCAATCCCACCCATGTATAATAATAAACACAATAACAAGTATATCTTGACAAGGTATGCAATATGAACAATTTCCTTCCATCTTTGATGCAATCAGTTTCAATGTTGGGCTTCTCAAGACCCACTGAGGACATTTGCCAGGAAAAAATAAAAAGAGAAAAGAAGAAAAACAGTTACAGAGACAGGGCTTGCTGGCTTGCTCAAAATCAATAAAAAGATAAATTAAGGTGGGTAAAGAAAAAAAAGAAAGAGAAACATAATGCGTCATCAAGTGTCTAAGAGAAAAAGAAAGATGTTTGAGCGCGAGAGATGATGATATCGAGATGGCTGTCCATCATCGAATCGTTCCTTTTTTTGGTGTACGTCAGTTGAGCTATGCTCTGATGGTGACGTCACTGCACCTATATAGGCGGAGACTGACCCCCACTGATCAACTGCCAAAAAGGGAAATATGTGGGGCTTGGTAGACCCTCATAAGCCGTTTCGACTAAGCTATGACGTCGAAGGCTGGCTCGATATTTTTGAGTCATGGAGCTTGTGGACGGGAAAGCCCAAAGTATGTCCTTTCCAAAAATTCATCTCATTCGTCGTTCTGATAATTGGCTCGTCACAAAAACGTCCCTCCCAGAGGAACACGAGTGAAGCTGGTGCCCACCACCCCCCTGAGGAATCTACTCCCTGCCTCTGCGTCGCTGCTTGCCCGGCCAGTCAATTTCTGGGTGCACCACGCGCATGTGGCGGGTCAACGCATCATTGCGGGAGAATGTTTTTTCCTCAGTACATAGATGACAACGAACCTTTTGCTTACGAGCGTTATGTATCGTGTCCTCGTGCCGCGTAAGATCGTAGGGCCGTGAGAAAATTGAATTGCAAGGCTTGCCTGTAGATGGATTGATCCGCTCACACTTGTGGGGACCAGCCTGGGAGTTGCGGGCTGAGCTGTCGCGTCCAACCAGATGGCCGCCAGGGGTGGTTTGCCGATGGGCTTCGCGCTTGTGCTTCTGCAATTTTGCTGGCGTTTCAAAGCGTAATGTACATCCATGGTAGGTGCAGGTGTAGGTGCCACCGTCCGAAGAAGTGTCTAATGGGCGTGTGATTTCTTCGTGGACTGGGTGAATTACTGTCTTTGACTGAGCTTGTGGAGAAGTCATCTCAGTAGAGGGCAAAATATCGCTTCCAGAAGACTCAAACTGTGGGATCGACGCGGGAAAGTCAGGCGTCTGGTTGAGGAGCGGGTTTTGCTGTCGCCGGCCCTGCTGAGGCTGAGTGGCAAAAGTGTAGGGCTGTGATGTTCCAGGAACTTGGTTGAACTGGGCAGGGAATGCGTCTATTGGTGCAAAGCTCTGAGACTGCTGGAAGGACGAGTTTTGCCCCAAAGCATCACCAAGATTGAAGTCGGGTTGACTGGGTGGGAATAGCTGTAGCCCAGAGTCTTCGCCTTCGTTGAAGTCCATCAGCACAGCATCCTTGGGGGACATGGTTTTAGGTTCCACCTGGGCTTGTCTGATATTCACTCCTGGTTGAGAGCAGGGCACACTTGTAGCGGGTTGTGGCTGAAGCGCCACATTGTCGAATTCAGCTGCCAAGGGTGAGTTTTGACGGAAGGGGGAACGATCCCGATTCATAGCTCCAGCAGGAGAGTGAGACCTTGCAGATAGATGACCTTGACTGGCAGCCTGCAATCGGTCTGCCATGACATTCCGGAACGAAGAGGAAAGCAAATTTTGCTGCGCTGTTGGCTGTTTGGAGGCCTGAGACGTTTGCATGATGGCTGGGGATGTGTAGAATTCTTCTGGATAGATATCGGAAACAGCACGTTTGGGAATTCCCATGGGCAGATTGTTTCCGTTAGGATTATTATTGAATTCTGGAAGCGCATCGAAACGTAAGTATTCATCCATCCAGTTATTCATTTCAGGAAATCGGTTCTCACCATTGACAATCGCTCTCGAGGCCTCGTCGAGTTCCTCGAATTGTGGGGTAACAGGCGAATTGTGACTGACACTTGAAACGGAAGGTGCCAGGGAGTAGTCGCTGGGGTGGTGCTGATGCTGCTTCTGCTGTTGTTCTGGCGCAACCTGTCTCATTGCCAACTCCACTTCAGATTGGCTACCATCGTGCGATGATGGGTCGTAGCTTTGGTACTGAGGAGTGAGGTATGTGTTCTGAGCTGGAGTGTGCACTGGTGTCGAGAGAGGCTTAGAGGAGCGGTGGTAAGAGTTTCCGGAGGATCTGCCAGATGATGAACTGGGAGTGTTAAGGTGTGAATCTTGGCTGTACTGCGATGCGCGTGAGAGATTATTCTGCATGCGCGCAGGTCCCAACAGCTGTAGGTTGCTCTCCCAACCGTGGTTATTTGCGACAGATTGTTGTGTCAACATCGGAGTGCTCTCGAAGAGATAATTCTGTTGCTGGTATTGTGGAAGATACGACTGCTGCGATGAAGGGGGAGAAGCTGAATGCTGAATGCTGATGGCGGGGTTATATGAGGAGGCGGGTGTCATGGAGGGAGCTTCGAGGCAGGAGCCGTCGAAGACGGCCGAGGGATATTCCGCGGCAACGGCCGTGGTCACGGGAAAATGGGAAATTGAGGAGGCAGGTGAGGATGTGGGAGAGGAGGGCGCGGAAGACGGCGGAGAGAAGAAATTGAAGGCTGGTTGGTGCTGGTACTGGAAAGGAGACTGCAGTCTTGGCTGCTCCTGTTCGAAGCACTGCTGCGAATAATCCGGAAGAAACTGGTCGTCTTGTATGAAAACGGAGTCCGAATAGTTGAAAAAGGGATCAGACGTTGGTTCAGTGATGGCACTTTTACGTACTGGGTGCATGAACATAATGTTTCCTCGGGGATATGACGCTGAGTGGAGAGTGGAAGAAATTTGCCACTTAAAGGGTGCTGGAGGTTTAAATAATAGGTTGGCACTAACGGCCACCGAAGCCCGGAGGATCCAAGATCCGATTAATTCCTTTCGTAGATTTTTGTTTGGCTCGGGTGTCGAGGGAAGCAGAAGGTAGTGGAAATGGGTGGTAGGTTGGCGAATTGGATGGAATGCGGATGATTATTGATTCGAGATGATTTGAAATCCCTGGGCGATTGAGAACTAAAGTTTGAAGAACCTTTGGTCAGTTTGACTGATTTCCAAATGACGACAGTTCAACCAAAGTCTGTTCTGGGGGAGGGGCTGGATGTGTGGAAAGGTAGTGAGGGAAGGGGGGGGGGGGGTGGTTTCTGGTAGTGGTGTCATACAAAGGACGGAAAGGTGGAACTTACTTTGATAATTGGTATGTCGCTTTGCAAGATCCCAAACGATAGTCAAAAGTAGATTGGGATTAAAGATCTGGAAAGATATCTAAATTGAGGGGAATAAACTGTTGTGTAGAGGAAATGGGAGGCAAATATTCCGGGGGGGTTCAATACTTTTATAGGAATACCTCATGACGTAAATCGAGGTAGGCACTTCTTCTCTCTTTTTCTGGCCGGAGGAGACCGCGAGGCTTGTCACTTACCTGCATACGCAAATTTTACTAGTGTGTATTTAAAAGTGGGTCTTCTTTTTCTTTTTTTTTTTTTTTTGTCCTAAATAATAACAATAATAATAATAATACTAAATACTAATAACTAGGTTAAAAAATAGAAAATAAAAAAAAAACATATTAATAATAATAAATAAATTAATTATTACACCGTTGACTTGGGATGATCTCCTTAGCCGAGAAAATTTTGTGTCAATGCTTGGGCTCCAGTCAGTCGTTTCCCTTCTAGACCTTAGTCCAAGCCATTTTTGTTTTTTTTCTTCTTCTTTTGCTGTGACTCCCAATGTACATGGCTATACCTACTCCTTGCATCTATTTCCGCTATCCTTCCCCTCTACGGTAGTAGCTTTTCCTGTCTGCGTCCTTTTTGCTTTTTCATCCTTTTTTTTTTTTTTTTCCCTTAACGCACTGACTACAGGTTACTCCGTCCGACACGGAAATCTGGAGTGTCGATATTGACTACACCATTTGCCGATTTGATGATCCGAGTATTTTTTTTTTTTTTTTACTGCTAAATATCGAGAGTCAAACTTGCTTAAAATAAAATTAACTAGTTGCTATGATTGATTGATGCTTATCAATCGAACATAGTCTCAGCTATGAATAAAATAAATATTCTTGAAGCGATAATAATATCAAATTATCCCCATAGTTTTCCCCTCCCCATACTTGGTTATTTGTTATCACCATGCCCATCTTGATTCTTGGTACGTAATAGTCAGTTCCGATCGTGATGTTTGATGGGTCGGTCCCACATATACACAGTAGACTTTTTTTGTCAAGTAAATAAAGTTAAAAAAATAAAAATAAAATAAGAATTTCAAATCCAAAAAAAAGAGATACCTAGATAGGTAGAGGCTGGTTATCTGCTGAACTACCATTATGCTAAGATAAGTGAGGTAGCTACTGTAGATAGATGTGAGTAAACTCATCAAGCATACCTAGATGGGACTAGAACTGTTGGGTAGGTGCTAAGTGTGTGTAAAGGGTTTAGGGCAGCCAATTAGCATGCCCAATTCAAGCTCAGCCACACAAGATTGCCTGAGTAGGATCTAAATTGATCTCGTGTCCTTAGTGTTGATCGGGTATCACCATATCATTGAGACCCTTGCAGCTGATATGTCGATACGTGGAGTGATTTCACTGTGTCGTTTGGCTCCATCATGATGGCTTTTGTTTCCTCGGGACCAACGAAGATCATCCAATGTGTGTGTATGTGCGTATGTTGATTGTTTCCCCACCCTGTCCTTGAACAAATATGCTTAGCACAGCCACATAATGCCCACATCAGACATCGGTTGGGGATTGTTCTTTTTTAATCAGCCACAGGGAAACAGGGCTCTCCCAGCTCCGGGGATGTCCGGTGCCATCCATCCGGTCGGTCGCATTTTGTGAGTAGGTCGTTTCTCGGTAGCTAGTTCCTAAGGGAGCTACCACCACGATCATGCGTTCCTTGACCAGCTTATGTGTGTCTCATTTTTATTTTATCGTTAATAAACGACCTCTGTATGTGATTAGACGCTAACTTTTCTTTTTTAAATTTTTTTTTCTCCTCCTAAGCGCAAGACTGCTAAGTTGTTGTCTTGATTGATTACTATTAGTTATTATTTTAGGTTCCCACGTTTTTCTGCAGAAATCTTTTAAAGCCACCCGATCATTGTTAATTATTTGATCGGGGTTTGGTTGGTGAATAATTGTAATGATGATGTACCTAAAATAACCTGAATAACTTAGGTAGGTAATACTAATGCGAAGTGTTGGCCGAAAGAACTCCTTCTTCGGCTTTCTCCTAGGAATTGACCTTACTATTGTGGTTAAGGGAAGGAAAAAAAAATACGGGTACCGGATTTGGATCGGTTACCATAATGTCCGAGGAACTCCATCATTCAACACTAGGTAGTGCTGCGCATTTACTCATACTGCATTACTACCTATTCTCTCGGCCGGATCACTTGGAACATGAATGCGCACACCTTCGCTTCGCTTGTATCTCTCTATCCTACCTGCCTACTATTGACAGGGAATGAAACAGAAAAAAAAAAAAAAAAAAAAAGGTCAGCTGATGTTTTGGTATTTTTGTTTCCACCCCAATGGTATGACTGGAGGGAAGAAAGACATCAGACGCCGACGCTTTCCGCGTGTATGACAGGGTACCTGGGTACCAACTAACACCTATTACTTGACTAACTACCTAAGCGGCTGGTAGCAGGCTATCCTCACCATCCAACTAATAGTTTTTACCAGGCAGGGGAGAAAGAAACTAGTCATACCACTTCCCCTGTATATCAGATTAGACTGGATGGATTATGGGCACATGACCCAAAAATGTCAACGTGATCAACGACCCAGGTAAGTAGGCAGTTGCTATTACGAGGTATTATGGGGACTTGGATTGGATCTAGATCGTCTATTCTAGATTGTATTATCAGTACTCATAGTACTTTGAGAAGGAAAAAAAAAAATCCAGTTTGAATCATGATTTCCGGACCCGGTAACTTGGGCCGGTTGGATGATTCATGATCTCTGTCTGACTATGTGGCTCCTTCGGAGTTAAAAGCCAGAACAACAATAAATACGACCGAGACAATGTCTGAGTCGAACTTCACATGTCAGTTGCTTTGAAATCCAATTATTGGAACTCGAAAGAAACAAAAAGAAATTCTAGATCTGATTTCAATTGAATTAATTTTGCCATTGCGAGCGTAATTGTGGTTGCCTACCAGCGGCGAGTTGTATAGGGGAGAGATTCCGGGAGGTAGGTAGGTAGGTAGGTAGCCCGCCCTTTGGTACCAGCTGTGGAACGCTGTCAAATCATGATATGCCCGAACCCCAAACTTGATTTTGTGAGGCTCACAAGCCATCGCTTAAAAACGAGGGCGGGCTCATCTAGGTTAGATGGAGTGGATCAATCCCCGGACCCTCCCACTCACTAGCTAACGTGGTCCGGGAACCAGAAAGAGGAGACAGCTGAAACTGGTGGCGAGACTTGTTTTTGGGCTGTAGTTGGCTGGATTTCTTCCCCTCCCTTTTCCCGGCTGTTGCACAACCACCAACCATTTGAACTTTTTTAGCCTAGATCTATCACCGCTTCTGATCAATGATCTCGTTCAACGCACGGGTGTGACCCGGGTTGTTGGGACTGGAACGGTTCGAAAGAGAGAGGGGGGAGATCATTCAGCCTAGTGCTCTCCCATCTACGACTAGTAATATGATACTTCAGCCTCGGCCATCCTGATCAATGAAAGATCGCGAAAGAGTAGTTGTAAAATTGAATACAAGGAAAAAACGTAAAGGAAGAAAATATAGATCAAGACTAAGATTGCACCGTGCATCAGTGATTGAGATTGTTATTTGAATCTGAGTTGGTAGGTTTTTGACAGATGCGACAATTATCTCCATGAAACCTTGGCGGAGCTCAATGGCAAATTAACCCCGCCCATCAGCTAGATATCAAGATAACCCCGATGTCAGGCGGGCGAAAATATGAATTACTACTAGATATGGATCTAAGGGGGAGGGAAGGCTAAATTGACATCTTTCATTTGTGGATTATGTCCACACATGTCACTTCTCTCACGAGGATTTTTCCTTGTTTTTTACCCTGCCCCTGGGGTGGACATATTTCAAAGCGGAATACCATGCGACATGAACTCCTTCCTCATCTTATCGACACACTCCAAAGTTAAGTAACTATAATTTAATAGTTAACTTGATTACGTTTTCTTTGAGTGAACTCCTACATCGGCAGGACCCCCTGCTAGGATGTTTCTTTGCTTTTCTTTCTCGCCCCCTTTTCTTCCCTATAAATCCCACCGAAGGACGAAAAGGGAAGGTGAAATTTTTTTTTTTTTTGGCTTTAAACCTGTTAGTCGGTACTTATTATCTACCTAGAGGTACATACAAAATCCATCCAAGCCCCCCCCGGGGGTATATGCCTTGAGTTTCAAAGTTGAGTGGTAAGCTTTCGGGAAAAAGGCAGAAATCACAACCGGAATACCGATCTAAGTGCCGCTAGCTTTCTTCCAAGTTTCTGGCATACGGAATAATGATACATACGATTAGTTTATAATTGTGGCTGACTAGGTAAGTTTCTAAGACCAAGAAATAATATGAAATCTGTCGCATGGACTACTACAAAAGGAAATATAAAAAGCAAACATGTATGGAAAAAAAAAAAGAAAAAAAGAAAAAAAGAAAAAAAAGGAAAAATAAACAGAAAAGAGAAAAAACTCTGATGGCCTTGTTTTTTCAGTGAAGTATGTTCGCAGACGAACCATAACCAGCTAACTAAACTACCCAGGGCTGGCTAACTGTCAGAACTTAAAACCTCGTTGGGTAATTTATGGGAAGCCATTTAGCACCCATAGCGCGCGTGTGGTATTAGTCCTGCAGAATGATGGGACCAAAAGATTTTTTTTTTCCATGTGCTAGACAGCCCCCTCCCCCAAAGAGCAACAAGGCGTGGAGAATGATTGGCTAAGATCTGCATAAGCAGGCTAAGCCACAGTTCATCATGGATGGCCGAAGCGCATCCGACGACGGTTAGGGGGGGGGACCCTAAGAGTGGAGCCCATCGAATTTTAAATTTTATTGATCGGTTTTTACATTCAGTAAGGAGGGGGAAGGTGGAAAATCGGATAGGTAGTACGGAATACTTACAGATGGATAGGTAGGTAAGGTAGTAGGTATGTGCCGACATCCATAGGATGCATACTAATTAGGGGAGAGGAGGGCATTACTCCGAGGAGATTCAACTAGGTCTGTCTAGATGTTTTTCATCTTTGGATAGAAAATTTTTTTTTTTTAGTTGGTTTCTTGGAGTCGTGAAAAAAATTTTTTATCGAGAAGGAGGGGGGGGAGAAGCTTGCTAAAAAAAGTTTGGGTTACCAATAATACGTGAGAAATTCCTGCAAGCTGCATTAATTAGTTATTTTAGGGGATGATCGGAAAATCATACGTGGACAAAAATTCACTACTTGTCCTTGGCATCGGCCCTGCCGTAAGATGGATTTTTCTAAGTTTAAGTTCTTCTAGAAAACTTCTCGAAATGGTCATAGCCGTAATTTACCCTAGTATTACCACTGCTATCCGTGCGCACCTTCGAAATGGCTTCTTCGAATGTTCCATACATATGAGCTAGTCTTCTTTAGGGAGTAGCCTGCACGGCTTGCATGAAGGATTTTTTCGAGAATGATCAGGAACAATGAGAGGAGACTAGAGTGAAGACTAAGGAAGGAAAAATTTTTTTTTTCCCATTTCTTTTCTTTTTTTTTTTTTTTTTGGAGACTTTCGCGAACGACTTTCCCGGATTACCAAGGAGATATTACAGATCACTCTCTGTTTCGGGGTTAAGGTCGGGCTCCGTGCAGCAGCGTCAACCTTTTTTTTTTCTTAATAATTATATTTTACATTTGTCAATATTGATTTGATCATGGATTTGGAATCTAAGCCTTTAATTCCTCCATGACCTATGCGATTTGTGATCAAAATTTCATCCGTTGTCGGAAATGGAAATCAAATCGACAAAGTGAAGGAATTATCCATGGATTCGTATCCGTCTCTTTTCCGGTCGCCAGAATAAGAATCATCGATGAAATAAATAAATAAATAACCATTACAATTTAATTTATTTTAATCCAAATCATTAATTAATAATGACGATAATGATCACGAAAAGTGTCAAATATATCAACGATTTCTAGTAACAGTCGGGGAAAAAAAAAAAAAAACAAAAAAAGAATAAATTTAGCTTTTTGTCGTTGTTGGGTCATCGGCCCGGGTGGGTGTGTCGATCAAATTGTTTCGGATATGCGGCACCCATGGTTAAAGGATGGATCCTATTCTTTCTGTATGTACTCTAGCTAGTCGAGTTGAGTAGCATTCCCTATCCGAGGAGACCCAAGGGTTTAAAAAAAAAAAAAAAAAGAGACATTATTCTTCCCTCCGCTCCCAACTGATTCTAGCTTCTCAATGAAATGCGCTTAGTTTTTTCTCTCGAGCGAGTCCACGGATAGAGAACGAACAGGATGAAGACTTATTGGGGGCTGAACTGTTATAAAATAAATAGATGAATAAAATAATTTGATTTTTTTTTTTTTTTGGTGTGTCTGTCTCGTATTCGTGCCGTGTAAAATAGCATTGAATTTAGTTATTTCTTTTATTTTTATTCTTATTAGCTATTCTCCACTAGTTGTCAAAATTAAATGGGCAAACTCGTAGGGCAACTTGCACAATATTTTTGTTCTTTTTTTTTTTTTTTGGTGATGTCTTAGATTTTTTCGTATTTGATGACGGGCGTCAATAATAGAATAGGTAGTTACCTAGGTAGTATAATGTGTTATTCATCATGGTCTGGTATTACCAAGGTCTTACTGAGATACTTCTAATAAGCTAACTATTACTATGGGAGATGGACGGACTTGGTTTAGCTGAGATTTTATTATTTTCTTTCTTGTTGTTAATTTATTTATTTATTTATTTTTTTTTTTTTTGGCTTATCTTAGTCCTTAGGAGGAAATTTTTTGGTCTGGGCGCGACCGTTGGCGTCGATTATTTCAGATTCAAGGCTGGCTGGACCAACAATCCACATGTGCAGTTTGCAGGTGGTTAGCTGGGTAGCTAGCATTAAGTAGGTCAGTAGGTCAGTTGGTGACAAGGCAAGAGAACTAGAAGTCATCATCTTCATTCAGATTCCAAAAAAAGTAAAAATAGTAGTCGTGGTAGTAGTAGTGCGCCCAACTTAAGACATCCCATCTTTTCATGATTCAAATGGTGGGTCCTCCTTCTCGTGGTCTGTGTCGTACAAAGAGAGAGTAAGTATTATGTCTATTCTAACCGCAACCGCTCCGCCAACTGGTGATAGATAATCTTGGTCGCCTGAGTCATTCTGTCACCCTGGTCAGTTCCATGGTTCAAGCATGGGAGAGGAGGCTAAAAGGAATATATATCGATGCATCTAGGCCGTCCATCATCTTTTTTTTTTTTTTTTTTAATTTATTTTCTAGCCCTCTTGAAGATAGTTACTATTAACTACCTACCTACCTACCTACAAAAGGGTCAAGCCAACGCGCACGTTCGCTTAGAGATGGAGGGGAATAAGAATAATACGTACTAATAATAATAATAAGTAGTGCATATTTTAGTAGTAATAGGTAGTTAAGGTATGGTTCAGCACTGCCTACCTAGTCTGGACCAGATCCATTCGTGTCTGGAGAGTCTGGACTTGTGAAGCATTTAGTTTGGACTTCCCTTCTCCACTCGGTCCAGAACACCATCGATCGCAATTCATAAATCTTTTTTATTATTATTATTTCTCCGAAATACTCTGGATACGGATGTTCAAAATAATACTGACTTCAACTAGTAGGAACTACTAGACGATCTTTTTTATTTTTATTTTTCTGCTGTTGTTGTTGTTGTTGTTGTTGTTGTTGTTGTTGTATGTCTCAGCCTTCTGTGCGTTTGTTTGCCTACATACTTTACCGGTCGGGCGGCGTTTAATTTTTTTTAACCTCAAAAACTGCAGCGATATCGGGAGGAAACGGTCTTCGAACCCTCAATTTCAGCCCCTATTATTGTTTTTATTCTCTACCTTAGTTTGTCAGCTCTTGTTATCATCGTTAGTTATCGCTATCAGCAGCTAGCGGGTGCATCCCGGCATGCATATTAAGCTCTCTGCCCCGTCTAACTTTACTCTTATTATTTGCCATAGCATATATATATGCCTGCCTATGGGGTTTATCATCTTATCAGGGCGGTTCCAGGAAGGGGGGACGGAGACGGGGAATTTCCCCCCCTTCCTTGTCCTATTCCTATTCCTTTTGCCTTCTCGTTCTCATCCTCATTATTTAGATTGACGCTTTGGTAGGTTATTAATGTATATATTTAATATGCAAAGGGCAGCTGAAAACTTTAAAAAAAAAAAAAAAAACATCCCGTCCATCCATCCATCCATCCATCCATCAACCGGGACACGGACACGGACAAAGAACCAAACCAAAAGGATTGGATTGAGTAATGAGATCTCACTCTTACGAAAATAATTATCTATCTACCTACCTACCTATCTTATATTTATTTTATTTGATGAAATTATTTATCAAATATTACCCGCTAGTAGCTGGCTAGCTTATGGCTTGCACAAGTTAACTATTATTACTAGGGGGAAGGGAGGGGGGGCGGCGTTGATGAAGATAGGTTAAATCTAACTTAACATGAGATATGATGATGATGCTATTATTAGTTGTCCACATCACGGTTATCTGTTTATCTCTTCGTTATCTGTTATCGAATCTCCTGGTATATACGAACTCTACTATCCATCCTTGTTAACTCAGAATATTCTCTACACCCGTTAATGATACGATATTCAATATTATGTTGACTCAGATCTCTCATGATCTATTCGCATGGATTGTGATTAATTCCTTTTGTGGCTGCATGTCTTACCTTGCTGGTTCTTATGTCCGCCTATTATTATTATTGTCATTATTACGAACGATAACCTACCATAATAATTATTATTATAAATATTTTTTATTTTTTACCTTTTTTTTTTTGGACCCTGTCTACAACGAATGACAGACGTTATTTACATACATGCTTCAGTATTGCCCAATCCCTAGGATGCTGGATGCATCCAACTTGATTGTTACCTCTACACCAATAATTCGCGAGAGATGGTTTTTGGGAGGTCTGAGTGCTATCTTCGAAATGGTGAGATGCCATTTCTCGTTTACTGTTGGATTGCTACGGAAAGACAAAAATTTGGGAGTCGTAACAGAAAATGCTGATCAATCGATTGATCATATATAAATAAGATAAAGAAATAACAAATAAGAAAAAAGTATCTAGCTTTTGAAGCTCTTTTGGTAAACCCGATTCCAAGTCGCGTAACTCTCTCCACGCTTTTTGTTTTTGTTGAAATAAGCATACAATCAAGATACCGAGAAACAGGGAATAAAAAGGGAAAGTACAAAAAAAAAAAAAGGCTTAATCTAAGAAGAATCATGAAGATGCTGGACTGGATGTCCCGAGCACAGCAGCCTAGAATTTGAGATATTAGTCTTTGTAAAACCACGATATCATCCAAGTTCGAGGGAGTAAAGCAAACATACCCTTGCATTCTCAAAGAGTGGAGAAATTCCAGTCCAATATTTAAACTACAAGCTCAAATTAGATAGGTAATCTTTGAATTAAATCATAGAGCGGTGAGCCATCTTACCTGATACCATCCCTGACCAACTAGGACCTCGAGCCCGGGAATCGTACTCCATCCAGAGTCAGATGCCAATCGCATCAGTGCGGTTACTGGCGGCTTGTAGGCCATCTCTAAGAGGACGCGTGGGGATCCTTCCACAGTCTTGACCGCTTCTGCGTCAGCTTCTTGAGCGCGCTCAAACATATGGCATAGCGCTTCACGCATTCCAGGCTCAATTGGTTGATCGGCTGGAATGGTGCCAATAGCAACGTGCGGGATGGAATCTAGACTCTCGTTGCCTTTGATAATTCGAATGTTGTAGCTGCTTGGGAAGGTTTCAACCATGCCCTGAAGCTTGGTAGGAGTCCGCCCAACGATGTAGATAGGCGAGTATCCCATGTGGTGTAGAGCATAGATGGCAGCCCGAGCAGTGCCTCCACCTCCGACAACGAGGGCACTTTCACTTCCATTGGAGCCGTAAACTCCCGCATTGCGAAGGGAGAGAATCATACCCTGCCAGTCAGTGTTGCGACCAATCAAGCGAGCCGGCTTGCCTTCACCTTCGAAAACAGGAATAATAGTATTCACGGCACCAATAATCTCCGCATCAGGGTGGATCTCATCCAATAGCGGCATTATATCGAGCTTCAGAGGAATCGTGACGGATGCACCCCCGAAATTAGGGGCACGGATGAACTCCTTAACATCTTGAACGTTGGTGGTTTCTAAGAGGCCGTACTCATGTGGAAGACCTAGTTCCTGGAAGAGAGTGTTGTGGAGAGCTGGGGAACGGGAGACTGAAACTGGGCTGCCAAAGACAGCGAATTTCTTTGCTTTGATTTCACCCATGAGTGATAAGCCTTTGCGAATCTCGGTTGCAGAGAGTTGACCTGGAGCTGCTTTAAAGGGCAAACTGGGGTGAGATACAGGGGTCATGAATCCGTTCAAAATACGGCTGAGCTGACCCGAATCACCCATGTTAATAGCGATTAGCGGGACATCGTGAGCCTCTGCAGCCCAGGTCTTGAACTTCCTCAGGGCGGTATTGTCATCGAGGGTCTTGGCTACACCAACGAGCTTGATCACATCACCGTACTCAAGAGCTTTGTTATAGAACTTCATCCAAGACATGTTTGCCCATGAAAGCTCGCCCTTAGGATCATGGTGTGATGCAATGATCTTGGAATTTCCCTTCATTTCCGTTACTGCATGTAGCATTTCGTCAGGGAAAGCAATCTCGAGATCCACAAATTCCGCACCAGACCTGATTGCAAGACGATACAATTTCATTGCTGCATCATGAGCATCGTCGGGGAAACGACCTCCCTGACTTTGGGTACGGATTGTATAGACAATTGGTAGCGAGATGCGGCTACGGAGGAAGGATAGCTGCTCAGTCACATATTCGACTGATGGGATGTCACTATCCGAACCAGGTTCTTTCAACAGGTCGACTCGCAATTCAACGGCATCGGACCCAACGCAAACTTCTTCCAGAATGTCACCAGCGGGACGCATATCTGGTAGGGTCAAAGATACGAAGAAGGAGTGATCCTTCTCCTTTATGTTACGGAGGCTGTCAACCTGGCCCGTGATGACTTGTAGGAAGCGACTGAAGTCTTCGGATGCCCGAGTTAATCCGACTGAGCTTGCATTTTGACTGTAGTATTGAATGTTGCTGCACTCCTGGAACCATGGCTTTCGTCGCAACCACACTCCCATCATGTCTTCAACATAAGCGGGGCGGGTCTTGTCAATGGAGAGGAAGTCCATGACTTCCTTGATATCGCGCATGAGGAGGAGGACATTTCCTTTATTCTTGTGGTAGTCGACAAGTAGTTTTCGGGCTTCAGGCATCTCCACAATTCCTCCCCCACAGGCGAAAACATATCCGACCGAACGCTCTTTTAGTGTCCGCTGCAGAACAGCAAGTTCCGCATCCCTGAAACCTTGCCAACCACGGGTCTTGATAATATCAGGAATGGTCATACCCTCAGCACTCTCAAGCTCAGTATCCAAGTCGACGAATGGTCGCTTGAGTGTCTTTGCAACCCAGTTGCCCGCCGTAGTCTTTCCAGCTCCACGCATACCAATGATGAAGATCGAAGCGTTAGCCTTATCGGCCTGACTGTGGACTGAAGTCTCATTTTCCTCGAGTTCTCTTCCATCGAGCTTGACATTGAACATCTGCCTCAGAGTATCCCACCAGCCAGGCCAGGTCTTACCCACACACTCCTTTTCTAAGATTAGTGTCGGCTGAGGAGTAACTAGGGACAAAACACTAAAGCTGAAGGCAACACGGTGGTCATCATAACAGAAAATACCACCAGCTGGCTGTCGCAGACTTGTGCGGTCAATTCCGTCAATCTCGAGACCATCGTCATGTTCTCGGCAAGTAACCCCAAATTTAGCAAGCTCGTCCTTCATAGCCTTGATGCGGTTGCATTCCTTCACACGCTGGTTGGCAATCCCATAGATACGAGTAGTATGGTTCGTCCCGGTGCCGCGTGCAACAGCTGCGAGCACTGATGCAGTGAGAAAAGCGTCGGTCATCGGCTCCATATCCACGTTGGGAAGTGGGCGTAAGATGCCATCAGATGGACCGGTAACGGTGGTCGAGGTTTCGGTTTGCTCGACAGTGCAGCCCATGGGCCTCAGGACATCGACGGCAAAGCGAGCGTCGCCCTGGAGGGACGCCGACCCGATGTTTGGAACCGTACAGGTGGTGCCGGTAATCGCAGCAATTGCAAGAGGGTAGGTGGCAGAGCTGGCATCACTCTCCACCACGTACTCGGAAGGGTTGACATATCGACCCTGGGGAATATGGTACGTGTGCTCTTCAGTTGTAGACTTTTGTACGTCGATGCCAAAGGAGCGCATCATCGCGGTTGTCATGTCGATGTACGGTTGAGAGATAGGCTTCCCACCCACCAGTTTGAGTGTCACAGGCTCCTTGGCATATGGGGCGCACATCAGCAGCGAAGAAACGTATTGGGATGACACTTTGGCGGCGAGATTTATCTTTCCTCCAGTAAATCCGCCCGAAGCAGCGATCTTAAGAGGGAGACTACCCGTCTTTTCTACATACTCGACAGACGCCCCGTTAGCTTTCAATGCATCCACTAGGTCACCAATTGGTCGCTGCTTCATGCGGTTATTGCCGGTGAGAACGCTTGAATCGACACTACCCGGGGTTGCAAGGGTAGCAACAGTAGTGAGGAATCTAGAAGCTGTACCAGCGTTACCTAGGTAAAGAGGCGAGGGGTGTGCTTGCAAATTTCCTCCTTTACCGTTCACCACAAGAACTTCACCCTCTTCTTCCCAAGAGAATGTGGCAGCACCCAACTTTTCTAGGGCATTGAGCATGACTTCGGTATCATCGGAATGCAATAGATTTTTGATCCGGCAGGTACCAGACCCAAGGGCCGCTAGAACTAGGGCGCGGTTGGAGATACTTTTTGAGCCTGGAGGGGCACAAACGACATTGGAGGCCTTCGAAACACCTGGATGTACCTCGATGCTTGGAGCGAGTACGACGCTGATATCCTCATTGGGGACAACGCTGGCCCGCGGCTCATAAGTGGTACCGATGGATGAGAGAAGCACAATCTTCTTCTTTGGGCCGTCATTCTTCTTGTCCAGTGCCATGTTGAACAGCAGCTGGTCGACAGAACAATGTTTGTCAGCTGTGAGCTTTCGGATGCGAGCATCCTTTAGTGAAGTAGGAAGCCCATATGCGGCGATACATTTCACGATGCGCGATACGGCGACGCCCTTCAAAATCCCCAGATGTCGAGCCAATTCAGCTTCCTTCACCATACCAATTGCGACGCACTCTCCGTGAAGAATCTGAGGGGTCAAGATGGCTTCAATTGCGTGACCAATCGAGTGACCCCAGTTCAAAAGGTTGCGAAGTCCACCCTCCCGCTCGTCTGCAGAGACAACAAAAGCCTTGTGACGCGCGGATGCTAGAATTCTCGCCTTTAAAATATCCTCAATCCCTTCAAATCGATGCTGGCCAGGCTCGACTTTACGATGAACAGCTTTCAGAATCGTTTCAGCGTGGTCTTCCAGAGCGGTGAATTCTTGTTCGCTGGAGATGGCAGCTGTTTTGATGACCTCCGCCATACCGTTGATAAACTCTCGAACTGGTAAGGTTTCTAGAAATTCGAGGTCGATGTATATTCTTGTCGGTTGCCAGATTGCTCCGATTAAATTCTTTCCAAGAGGGGTGTCAATGGCGGTCTTTCCACCGATTGAGGAGTCCACCATGGCAAGCAGAGTGGTGGGGACTTGGACATAGCGCACACCACGCATATAAGTCGCAGCGACAAATCCCGTCAAATCTCCGATAACTCCTCCACCTAACGCAATAATAACAGTATCACGGCCACATGGGGGGCTCTGACTCAACATCCAGTCCTCGATATCAGCCTTGGTGTGTCGGGACTTGGAGACCTCTCCAGGAGGGGCGGTATATATGAGCAGACGCGGGGAAGGAGAAATGGAGGAGGCGGCATCTTCGAATGCTTTTTGGAACCCGGGGGTGTAAATTGATCCAATGTTTGTATCTGTGATGAGAACATAGGTCGTGGAGGGGCACCCGCTGATCAAGTCCTTGGCGACGTAGTTTCGCCAGAGACCAAAATCAGCGATGATGCTCTCCCGACCTAGGATACTGATCTTTGTCGGCTCACTCATCGCATAAAGTGAATAAAGCTAGTTGAGAGGGAACACAATGGTTTATGTAAATCGGGAGGGGACCAGTGTCTCTTTTTAGTTCATGCTGTGGGAGGGTTTGTTGTGATTGAAGCTCCCCAACCGGTCCTTGACCAAAGTACGTTGACTTCGACTTGACTCGCGACGAGAGGTAAGTGGCCTGGAAGAGAAAGCATAAAGCAAGATTAGAACGAGAGCACAGCTCACTTTTTTGGGGGGGAAGGGAAAACACGGTGTAGATGAGAGCGGGGCGCACAATTTCCCCGGAAAGGAAATAGAGTACTCGGTCATCACTCTAGGACGACTACAATTGGACTATTTTGGGCTGGGATTGGATTGACTGAATACTGACCTTTTAAGGATAATTGATGGGTCAAAGGAGTAAAATAAAAAAAAAACAGAGAAAGGTAAGATGGATAGGTGGTCAAAGAAAGGTCCACCAAGGGTGAAGGTTCATAGACCATTGACTCATTGCGCTTTACTAAATCTTTTGGGGGGGAATTTTTTTCCCCGCAGCTCCGATGTCGTCGTTCAGTGCACAATGGCATGACTGACTGACTTGGCCTGTTTGGGTCTATTGGCTCCGGTCATTCTCTTTTTTTTTTTTTTTATTTATTTTTTTTTACCATCATTTAGATCTTTTATATTTCTCTCCTCAAAATATTTTTTTCTCTCATTTAACGATTTTCAGCTTTATAGTCTCTACATTGTAAGTATAAAGAGTCTTCACTATGGTAGGTACTTCCCTCCGATTAAACGCCGTCCGTCCCTGTGATGATTGATGGTTTCCATACCGGGTTCCCAAATAAGACAAAAGATAAAAAAACAGGTTGAAAGAAAAAGTAAAAATTAAACAAAAACAAATAGAAAAGTTAAAAAAAAAAAAAAAAAGGAAAATTAACATGAAATATGCACTTGTATTTGAGTTAATGAACCGACTTTTCACCTGTTTATTTTCTTTCACCCAGTTATAAAGGGAGAAATGAAGAAAAAAAAATGCATAGCATCAAGCATCAAGTCAGTCGCTTAATAGCGACCATATCCACCAGAATTTCTTGAGTTATAGTTGTCACGGCCTTGGTACCCTCCTCCTCCTCCTCCACGGTGGTAGCCTCTGCCGCCGCGGTGATCTTGTCCTCGATAGTTGGAAGATCTTCCACCTTGGTAACCATTCGAGTTATTGTACGAATTCTGCTGAGACCGACCGTAATAGTCCCCTTGATTATAGTTTGGTTGCCCATAGCCTTGTTGTTGTTGTTGTTGTTGTCCCTGACCCTGGCCCTGTTGATACGATCCGTGAGGGTGAGGATTGTAGTACCCTCCACGTGCAGGAGGTGGGGGACCCCTAGAGAAGCCACCAGACCCTGATGGGGGAATCCAGCCAGAAGGCATTCCCATAGGCGCCCCAGGATTATCTCCGGGGATGAATTTTGGATCCAGATGTGCGGCGAATGGGTTAGGTCGGTCATTACTATAATTCATGCGACCGCCCCTATTTCCATTCCGTAGTGGTGCGCCTCCATATGATCGACCACTGTGTCTAGCTCGAGACTTGACGGCTTCGATGTCTGCATTATCCAAAGCCGGCGTGGCGAACTTCACCCCCCGTAGAAGCATGGACTTGTGGATGTGGCTGGACTTGGGTATCTCATAGTTGACTCTATAAAGAATTAATTTGCAAAAGTTAGTTCACGGGTATTTTTAATAGTTCGAAGATACGAAGGCGGGGAAAAGAAAGGAGGATGGGGGAGAATGTAAAAACTCACGTCAGTGAACGATCATCCTCTAAAGTAGGCATACCATACTCCTCAAGAGAAGATACAAGAGAGCTGTGTGGGATATACGAGTCATTTCGCTCAACTCTCCCCGCCAATCCCTCACTTATCTGCATGTTAAGTTTGTGTTTTGGATTGCCCTGTTTTTTAGAATAAAAATTTCCCACCAAATCTTGATATAAGGGGTGACTCTCGGATATCAACAATACATCTCGACCCACGGTGTTGCGGATCTTTTCATCATCGGAAAGAAGGGGGTATTTTTTCTCCATGGCTGTGAGTAGTCGTGTTTCATCAATGAATGGAAGTAAAACAACTCCCTGCCAAGCAAATTTCTTGCCGTTTAAATCCACAGCAAAGTCTTCGGGGTAAAAGTCAATGATCTCACTCTCAGGATCGCTCATTAGATCGTGGAAAACCGCCGGGATGGCGTGGTTGGAGGAGGCCGGTAGAACTCCCATTAGTTGTTCAAAAGGCTTGAATGGCGTTCCTTTCTCAAAGGATAATTCCATATCTGCAATATCCACAAAATCTGCCGCAAAAGGCGCATAGTGGTAGGGGTAATACCAGGTCCAGGATGGGCAACCCTGGAAGTAATATAATAGAACCCATGCGAGGCCCTCTGCATACGCACGCGCAACCTTATGTCGGAACTCCTTGTTCTGGGGATCGACTCCGAACTTTTGTTCATAGTATCTATCCGCGTATCCTTCTTCCCAAAGGCGGACAGTATCAGGGGGCAACTCATCATCTTTTGAGGGTTTGTTATTATTATTGTTATTGTTATTGTTGGCGTTGGGTGTCTCAGACTCTTCATCGCCCTCTGGTTCATCAGCCTTCCGTTTCCCAAGGACCGACGGAGAAATATCAGCCGCTTTATCGTCAGATGGCTCTTCTGGCTCCTCTGAGTCTTGAGTCTCGCCATCCTGAGATCCTTTCAGAAGTTTGCTTTTCAAGACAGCAGCGGCGCTTTTGTTGGCCATATTAGCCCTGTAGACGGCACCACGGTTGACCACCATGCTGTGTGTTAGTTCTCTGGTTTCTCGAGCAAGTTCTCCACGAGCAGGAGTAATTAGTTCTAAACCAGCGGGCGGAGCCATATCCCCTCCAGGGGCACGGGGCCGGTTGATCGTAGGAGGCTCCTGAGCGTCATAATTAGGTGAGCTTCGCCTTCGCTTTCTCGCACGCTCCTCTTGCTCTTGCTTGCGTCTTTTCTCATTTGCAAGCTTCCGCTCTTCTGCTTGTCTACGACGACGGAAAATGGCATCTTCTTGCTTTGCAAGCCCCTGAAGGATGAGTTGCGCTCTTTTCAAGTCCACGTGTCCATCTTGGGTTAGATATCCACCCATGACAGGAATGTTATCGCGCCAGATCGCTATCAGAGTGTCGATGCCATTCTCACGGATGTCTAAGGATGGTAAGTGTGGAAGGAAATCATTTCCTACGAAAAAGCACATAAAAACCCAATCATCCAGAGCTCGCTCTAAGTCAAAGGGAAAAGGTTGCTGAGGAACGTAGAGCTCGGCTGCGAGGTATTCCCTGAGTATAGAGACGTGAAGCCAGATGAATGGCTTGAGGGAGGTACCTTTCCCCTTCTCATCAAACTCTCCATTTTTCTCCTTAGCCTGACCCCGACACTCCTCTGCCTTGTGACCTGGTTGACCGCACAGATGACATGTCCGTGCCTTTGATTCCTGGAAAAACACATCTTCTCGCAAGACACGGAAATGAGGTTCATGGGTTCCTAGGCCCAACATGATTAAGTCGGCATCCTGGGAAAGAGATAATTCTGATTAGTCTTTATCACAATATTTGATTGATCGGAAACATACTAGTCCGTAGATAACATGGCGGGTATTAGGGTCGTGCTCCGGCGAGGCGCGTTGTGATCGGACGAATTCCATGATTTTATGTTCTCCTTCTCCGGGAACGGTTGCATCGGAAATGATGATTTTGAGCTATCAACGTCAGTATAAGTCAAAATTAAACTAGGAGTATGGAGCAAAAACCTTTTCCCAGGCGGGATCAGTGTTGAGTTTGTATGCAATCCAGTAGCGCAAAGATGCAGCAAGAATGTCCATGAATGGAGTTCCAGGCGTAATAACGTTACTATCCCATGTCTTCTGGATAACTTGTTCCTGCAGTTCCTGATCCCTTTTACCGGCATTTTGTTTCGCAAGCAGCTTTTGAAATTCCTCCTTCTTCTCATCCGCCTCCTTCGCCTCTTGAGCGGAGCGGAATCGACGTGCTCGTTGTTGGTTCATTTTTGCGCGGGGTGCGACACCATCTAGATTATAACAAGATTCTAGGTCAGTAAAGAATATATTTAAATGCTTTCTAAAGCAAATGTATAAGGTTCCAAACACACCGACGGCAATCATTAGGAGCTTCCTTGGGCGAACCATATTCACGACACGGTCAGTATATTTGAAGATTTCGATCATCATTTCCTGCTCGTTCGCTGGTGGTGGTCTACCCTCTGGGTGAGTACAGGGATGCACAATTCCATTCATATCTAGATATAGGTTGTCCATCTCTTCCCCGTTTGGATTGGGGCGTGTAGCATCGACCGGTACTTCTTCCCCATTGACTTCGTAAGGCAAGTCCTCGATCACCGAGGAGATGATCTTGGGATATTTGTTGGAAAGCCATCGGAACAATGCTGGGACACCCATATTGGTGGTGATACTAGGACGGCAAGCGCAATAGAGTAGGAAAAATTAAAATAGAATCCTTTTATCCTCCCCCCCGAAAATTTTATAGAGTCAACAAATTAGGCTAGATTAACAGTATGCTCCATCGGCGGCTGCGGCTTCTTGAGAATCGATCGCGGAGTCTGGAATAGATCGCTATATCCAGAAATTATCAGCAAATATATTCGCCCAAATCTGCATAGGCCCTGCGTGCAGAAACGAGAAAAATGGCCTGTGAGTGCGTTGAAAGGGCGTTCGTTGTAGCCTTGAAAGTCTCTGCGATAGAGATATTCAGCCCCCTCAAACTGTATTGCGGGTGCGCTCGGCGCTTTTCTTGTCGCCGTTCCGGGAGCTTAGCGGCCACTTGGCGCCGGCGCCGCTTCTGGCTGGTTATTGCTGGCTGCGGAGAAAACAACTCACCGTTGGCATTTGTTTCTTTTTTCCCCTCAGCCTTTCAATGTCTATCAATTGCTACGTTCCCGGTATGAGGTGACCATGAACTTTCGAGTGACGTTTTGCGATGTTTCGAATCCTAGAGTCACAGGCGCCGGCCAAACAAACGGCAACGGATACCATCAACACTCTCAACAGCAGGCTACAGAGTGCAACCTTATTAGAGGACCGACGGGCAGCAATACAAGGATTGCGGAGCTTCGCTAAAACATATCCCGCATCTGTTGCATCTGGTGCTCTACGGCCGTTGATTAGCAGCCTCCGAAATGATCGTGAGGATGTGGACACCCTCAAGGTGGTCTTGGAGACCTTGTTGATGCTATTTTCGCCAGATGAGAACAGTGTTCGTTTTCTTCACCATTTTTCTGGACCCAAATTTTAGATAATAACTTCTCCTATCTAGCCTGAAGCTTCGGATGAGGTCGCCTTTTGGCTGTCTGACGAATTCACCCAGGTATGAACGGGACTACTCCGTGGTGGTGATTATCTTGCTAACTAGGAGAAAGCGACAAGACAATATCACTGCTCTACTTGACCTTCTAGATACCCGTGATTTTTACTCGCGCTTATACTCCCTACAATTGATGTTTCAGATATCGAATGCGCGGCCAGAGCGAACACAAGAATGTATTTTGACAGCGCCTCTTGGTATTCCGAGGCTAGTGAGTGCCCTGGGGGATTCTCGAGAACCTATACGCAATGGTATGTTACGGGAATTCTCATTTATGACTACGTGGCCCCCTCTTCCTTCTTATTGAGCACCTCATGCTTACGGATGTTGTTTCTTTAAGAGGCCCTAATACTTCTTATCGCATTGACACCTGCTTCCGAGGAGCTCCAGAAACTTGTTGCCTTCGAAAATGCGTTCGAGTTGATATTCTCTTTAATAGAGGTGGAAGGAGGCTTAGCAAATGGGTCAGAAGTCATCGAAGACTGTCTTTCACTACTCGCTAACTTGCTGAGGCTCAACATTCCAAACCAGTCGTATTTCCGGGAAATGGGCTGTATTCAAAAACTGGCAAAGCTGCTCGCAGAAGTCAACCAGCAGCAAAAGTCTGAGGAACCCATTCCGCAATGGTCTCTTGTTAATACAAACAAAAATATCTGGGGTTTACTTGCTATAATTCAGTTGTTTTTGGTCAAGGGAGGCATTAATACACCTGCCAACCAAATGGCATTTTGGGGTAGTGGTGTCATGGAACAAGTTTTGAGCACAGCTTTTGGTCAGAAATTTAGCGTGAATGTTACTTCAAAGGTAAGGCCTATAATGTAAAGCGCGCCGGTAGTGGAAACTAATTAGTATAGGCCCTCTCTACATGCGCCGATTTGATACGTGGAAACTCGCCTTTGCAGGAACGATTTGGAGATGTCGAGGTTGTCTGGGGACCAGGGCTAACAAGCGACGGTGTTAGTAACGGCATCAAGAGCACAAATGGACTTCCGCGAATCAACGTGATTGAAGCGTTGCTGAAGTTGTCATTAGAGCCTGCTCCAATTCAGCTCCTCGACGCACGCCTTGCAGCATGTGAATGTGTCAAAGCGTTCTTTACAAACCACAGCGGCATCCGGCTACATGTTTTAGGGAGGGCGATTAATGGTCATATTAGCGGCCAGGATGAAATCCCAAATATTCTAACTGTTCTACTCACTCCGCCAGAATCCCGAGGAAATGCTGATCCGTACCAAACTTGGATGGCTTCAGTCTTGATGTTTCAATTGCTCTTTGAGAATGCGCAAGCCAAATCTGTCGCCATGGGGGTGACTGAGGGTGATGTCGAAAGCGGGGAAGAAGTCATCACTTGTATCCAAACAGTAGTAGGCAATTTAATCACCGGTATGAAACGGGGAGATGATGAAAGGATCTCCCTAGGATACTTGATGTTACTATGTGGATGGTTGTTTGAGGAGCCTGATGCTGTCAATGATTTTCTTGGGGAAGGCAGCAGTATCCAGAGCTTATTGCAGGAAACCAAGCATCGAAGCGTCTCAAATGTGCTTGTGTCTGGTTTGTGCACGATCCTCTTGGGTATTATCTACGAGTTTTCTTCCAAAGACTCACCTGTTCCGCGCAAGACGCTACACAAATTGTTGATCGATCAGCTAGGAAGGGAGCAATATATTGACAAGATAACCCGTCTTCGAGAATCACCCATGGTCCGCGATTTTGAAGTCCTCCCACAAACAGTTGGAGCACAATATGACGGTGGACTTCCCGATATATTTTTCGACAGAACTTTTGTTGAGTTTCTGAAAGACAATTTTACCCGCCTAATCCGCGCCATTGACCGTGAGCCTGGACTTGAGATATCCGTGATCACAAATGGTGTCGAAAGAGGGGTCTCCCGGGAGTTAGTAGATTCTCTCAAGGCTGATCTTGAGGAAAAGAGCCAAGATATGCAAAAGCTGGAATCCGAACTCGTTTCATTAAAGAATAAACTCGAGCAAGAACAGGCTGAACACAGAAAGTCGAAAGAAGCAAACGCCATGGAATCTTCCAAATTAGGACAATTGAACGAGTCAATCCGGAAAAGGCATGAGCAAGAACTATTGACCTTGAAAGAACAACAGAAACATGCTAAGAATGAATTGCTAAAACAGCATGGAGAACAACTTCGAGCTATAGACACTCAATTGAAAGAGACGTCCGCTGATTATGAAAGAAAAAGCTCTCGCTTTAAGGAGCGACACGAGGCGGAGGTTGCAGATTTTCAGAAGAAAATCCGATCACTAGAGTCGGACCTTGCCCGGGCTAAAGAACAGCATTCGAGTGAAGTTCATAGCTTGACAGCAACAATTGAGTCCTTGAAGTCGGAGTCCAGAAGAATCAAGGAGCAGCATATGTCTGAAGTTTCCGATTTGAACAAACAGATCGCGAGTCTTCAGTCGACAGTTGACTTATCCCGTCAACAACATATGTCGGAAACCGCGGACCTCAATAAAAAAATTCATAGTCTCCAAACGACAGTCGACTCGTCCAGACAGCATCACGAATCCGAAGTTGGTAGTCTCAATTCTATCGCGGAAGCCTTACGCTCAGAAATCAGCGCGAGCAAGGAGAAGTCAAAGCAAGATATCCAGGCGGTACGCGATGATTACTCTTCAAAGCTCTCCGAGTTGGATACACGAATGAAAGCGGCAGAAAGTAAGGCCGAAACTCTCGAAGCTGAAGCGGAAGCGTCTACAAAGGCACTTGGGGAGGCCCAAAAGGCCTTAGAAAAGGCCCAGAAAGAAGCTAAGGAGAAAGAGGAAGCGCGTCAAGCGGCGCAGTCGGAGCTTGAGGACCTTTTGATAGTGTTTGGTGACCTTGAGGCTAAACGAAATGAGGACAAGGTACGTTACAAATGAGTACACATGAGTGAATCATTTGACTAATTTTATTTCTCAGAAACGCTTGAAGGAACTTGGACAAGAGGTATCAGAAGCTGAGGAGGATGACGAGGACGACGAGGACGAGGAGGATGATGACGAATAAGATGAATGCGATGGGAAGTACTTTAGTACCTAGTATGTATGTATGTATGTATGTACCTAACTCCTTGAAAATGGGAGTCTAGTATGGCGTCTACTCTAGATTTACAATTTTCACAGTTCGGCTTACTCCTTCCATTGAATTTCCGATCTTTAAAGTGTTATTATGTTATCAATCTTATTACTATTTATGTATTTAATTTTTGGTTTATTATCACTACCTACTAGGTACCTCTATAGATCCCTGAGTCATGATTTGCGGTCGCTTGGCAGAATATTGGGCCGCGTGCGCGGGGTGACTCACATTTCCTTTTTTTTTTAAGCCAATTTACCCCGCGACTATCCCCGTTGAAAAAACACCCACCCTTTGACGACCGCCACGACTACCTCGCTGCCCGTCATGTCCATTGATTTTCCCCAAGAGGAGGAGGCTGTCCTCAAGCGGTGGAAGGAGATCAATGCCTTCCAGAGGCAGGTCGAGCTGTCTAAAGGCCGCAAACCTTACACCTTTTACGATGGCCCTCCATTCGCAACCGGTCTTCCCCATTATGGCCATCTGCTGGCCTCGACCATCAAGGATATCATTCCCCGATATTGGTCAATGAAAGGCCATTATGTTGAGCGGCGGTTTGGCTGGGACACACATGGTGTGCCTATCGAGTACGAAATTGACAAGAAGCTCGGTATGTCGGGACTGGAGGCAGTTGAGAAGTACGGAATTGAGCGGTACAATGAGGAGTGCCGGGCCATTGTCATGCGCTTTGCATCTGAGTGGCGTGAGACTATTGAAAGGCTTGGTCGCTGGATCGACTTCGACAATGATTACAAGGTCAGTAGGCTATGGAGGATTTTGGAATATTCTCCCCCTCTAAATTCCCGAGGTACGGGGTTTCATGAGTGATTCAAAAATTTACTGATATTTTTATTTGTTTAATAAATAGACCATGAACACGTCTTTTATGGAGTCGGTATGGTGGGTTTTCAAACAACTCTTCGACAAGGGCCTTGTCTATAAAGGTTACCGTGTTATGCCTTACTCGACCGCTCTCAATACTCCTCTCAGCAACTTCGAAGCGCAACAAAACTACAAAGATGTCCAAGACCCTGCTGTTGTTGTGAGCTTTCCCCTTGTGGAAGATCCAAATACTTGTCTTCTTGCATGGACAACTACACCTTGGACCCTCCCGTCGAATCTTGCTCTCGCCGTGAATCCTGGATATGAATATATTAAAATTCTTGACGAGGCCTCCGGAAAGCACTACATTCTCCTCGAGTCTCTGCTCCGAACACTGTATAAGGATCCTAAGAAGGCTAAATTCAAGATTGTCGACCGGTTTAAGGGCTCGTCTATGAAGGATTGGAAGTACGAGCCGCTCTTCAAATACTTCTACGATGAATTCAAGGATTACGGATTCCGCGTGGTGACAGCCGAATATGTCACAGCAGATGATGGTACCGGTATTGTCCACCAGTCTCCCGCATTTGGCGAGGACGATTATAAGGTAGCTATGGAGGGAGGGGTCATCAGCGACTCGCGCTTACCACCAAACCCTGTTGACCCAAAGGGATGCTTTACTCCTGAAGTCTCGGACTTTGAGGGTCAGCATGTCAAGGCTGCAGACAAGGCTATTATCAAGATGCTGAAAGGAAATGGTCGTCTCATTGTTGACAGCCAGATCACTCACAGCTACCCCTTCTGCTGGCGTTCAGATACCCCGTTGATCTACCGGGCAGTGCCTTCGTGGTTTGTCAAGATCGGGCCTATCATCCCACAGATGCTCGAAGGAATAGAGGATTCCCATTGGGTTCCTAGCTTCGTTAAAGAAAGGAGGTTTGCAAGTTGGATTCAAAACGCTCGGGATTGGAACATTTCTCGGAATAGGTTCTGGGGCACACCTCTACCCCTCTGGGTTAGTGACGACTTCAGCGAAATCGTGGCTATTGGTAGTATAGAAGAACTCAAGGAGCTTAGTGGCTATGAGGGAGAAATCACCGATATTCACCGTGACAAGGTTGACGGAATCACCATTCCAAGCAAAAAGGGCAACGGTGTTCTTCGCCGTGTGAGCGAAGTGTTTGACTGCTGGTTTGAATCAGGTAGCATGCCTTATGCATCCCAGCACTATCCTTTTGAAAACAAGGATCACTTCGAGCATAGCTTCCCCGGAGATTTCATCGCAGAAGGCTTGGACCAGACTCGTGGTTGGTTCTACACCCTGACTGTTCTGGGCACACATCTTTTTGGAAAGCTCCCCTACAAGAACTGTGTTGTGAACGGAATCGTTCTTGCCGAGGACGGTAAAAAGATGTCGAAGCGGTTGAAGAACTACCCTGATCCTTCCCTGGTCATGGATCGGTACGGCTCGGATGCTCTCCGTCTTTACCTAATCAATTCACCAGTTGTTCGAGCAGAACCGCTTAGGTTCAAGGAGTCGGGTGTTAAGGAGATTGTCGCCAAGGTCCTTCTCCCCCTGTGGAACAGTTATAAATTCTTTGAGGGACAGGCGGCTCTTTTCAAGAAGACCCAAGGTATCGATTTCGTCTTTGATCCTAAGGCTGAAACCACAAACACAAATGTCATGGACCGCTGGATCTTAGCTAGCTGCCAGAGTCTTCTCAAGTTCGTCAACGAAGAGATGGCAGGATACCGCCTGTACACTGTTGTTCCTCGCCTACTCGGCCTCATCGATAACACTACAAACTGGTACATTCGATTCAACCGGAAGCGTCTTAAGGGTGAGAATGGCGTTGATGACACTCTGCATGCTCTCAACACCCTATTTGAGGTTATTTATACTCTCGTCCGGGGCCTCGCTCCATTCACCCCCTTCCTTACTGACAACATCTACCTCCGACTGCTTCCCCATATTCCCGAGGCTCTTCGTAACGAAGATAGCCGCAGCGTTCACTTCCTTCCTTTCCCCGAGGTCCGTGAGGAGCTTTTCGATGAGGTTGTTGAGAGAAGAGTCGCTCGGATGCAGAACGTCATTGAAATGGCTCGTATCTCCCGTGAGCGGCGATCTCTTGGGTTGAAGACACCACTGAAGACACTCATCGTGATCCATCAAGACGAGCAGTTCTTGGAAGATGTGAAGTCACTTGAGAGCTACATTCTCGAGGAGCTTAACGTCCAGGAGCTCGTCTTAACATCTGATGAGGCGAAATACAATGTTCAATATAGTGTCTCTGCCGACTGGCCCACGTTGGGAAAGAAATTGAAGAAGGATGTGCAAAAGGTGAAGAAGGCTTTACCGTCACTGAGCAGCGATGACGTGAAGAAATTCGTTGCCGACGGCAAGATCCTTGTCGACGGCATCGAGCTTGTCGAAGGCGACCTTGTGGTCAAACGAGGTCTCAAACAGGACGAGTCCTCGACGGGCATGGAGCCTAATGTAGACACTGACCTATTGACTATTTTGGATGTCAACCTCTACCCCGAACTTGCTCACCAAGGGCTTGCCCGAGAGATTATCAACCGACTACAGCGTCTTCGCAAGAAGGCCGGTTTGATCCCTACTGATGACGTGAAGATGGAATACGTTGTCCTTTCAGATCCAGACAATGTCGGTCTTGGCGAAGCCTTCGAAACACAATCTGCCGCCATTGAGAAGGTTGTACGCCGGCCACTTGATCGCTATGAACTTGTCGATGGCACGGTGCCTAGTGGAGACGAGGCGGGCATGATCATGCAAGAGGAGCAAGAGGTGCAGAACGCAACTTTCTTGTTGCGCCTGCTCAAGCTGTAGAATTTTTCGGGGTATTAGTTTCTTTCCTTTTTTCCCCCTTATTATCACCAACTATCATGATTTCTCTTGCAGAGTTATTTGATTTGAGTGGCTAGAATTTTATAATTCTCAAAAATAAAATATTCCCATTTCAAACATACATCTAATTTGTTCCTTATTGCTATTGTAAGCTGAATTACCAATTAAAATCTATAAGATAATTAAATCCCCCTTTGCGCCCCCTAGTCCTTGTAAACTCCCTGTTCACAAACTGACCGAATATCTTCCATATATTTAACCCTTTTTGGAAGCCGCCTATTAAAGGTTTTCAAGTTAGATAGATCCCACCAGGCGAAGATTGCACTGCATATTATCTTACCAAAAAGCAGTCTTTCAGCTTCATGAATTCTTTAGCACACATGTCTTTGTGCACCGCTGTATAGTCAGCAACTATGCACTTGCCATATACTGCCGCCTGGATCAGCACACAGGTCAGTTTAATTTTCACCATCAAAATTAGCTGTAAAAGGTTGGTGATGGCACTTACCTCCGCAGAGCACTTGGCAGTGGCCTTAGCAAAATTTTCGATGGGCCTTACTCTTGCTGAAGGCATTTCTTTATTCTTTCTTCTTCTTCTTCTTCTCTCTGGTATCTCTATGCACAGTCACACTCACACGGCCATGTGATCTGGATGGCATCAGGCGGTATTACATAATATTATCACATGATGTGACGCATTCTATTGTGATTCGGTGCGCAACAAGCAAAACAACCAGGCCGGCGTCGGGAAGAGGAAAAAAGAGAATTAACTGATATGGGAGCCTCTTTTTCAATGGATCTGTGCATTTGATCGGTGGTATATTGTGTCGCGAATTCGAGTCCTGCGAGCAGCGGTTTTATATCCTTCTCGGAGGCCCGCAATGGTTGATTTTGTTTTCTTGCCTCCATGAATCAACCATATGCGAAAAACACGCGTTAAGTCGCGGATATTTCAATGCCTCCCGTTCCCGCTCAGCGAAGAGCTCTACCTCAAGAAGATCCGGCTCTTTCAGACGAAGGTATGTGAAGGGGGAAAAGAAGAATATTAAGAAAAAAATCTCCCCCAAACCAATTCAACTCGTGATCTTAAGTACTCTAAACGCTAACCAGCGTCTGTTTGTTTTGATACTAGATGTCGGTTTCCTTTTCCAGATTATCACCCGCGCCGAGCGTGACCCTGAGGCGGATCGCCTCCCATACAGGGTATTGTTCAAAGAATATGATCAGGCTATTGCAGAACATGGCGTGGATTCGGATCCAGGCTATGCCTGTATGCGCTTTCTCTTCAAGATAGGGAGTAAAGATGTCGTAGGAGAAACTCTCTTTGACAAGTTTGAGAACCTACTCCAACAAATGGGTATTGTCATTGAGTTCGGAAATGATGATCATGATGGCGAACACTACACCGATAATGTGTCTTCTGTTGATGTTCAATACAGGACGAAGTATGATCTGCATTCTAGGGATACTTCTATGCCAACACCACGAAGAAGGCGAGCCTCGTTCAACTCAATGTATGACATCGGCGATGATTTGACACAAAGGAGTTTTATAAACCGCCCAAGCTCTCGTTCTTCTATGTCGCGATTGCAAACTGGGAAGCCTGAATTTCGCGAGTCACTGCCTCATCGCACTCCTATCGCTAAGCAAGCGGAATCCCCAGAGCGAACAGATAGAACACAGTTAATCGCACAATTCTTGGATGTCGGCCGTCGGCTCATGAGTAAAATGGATCTTCTAGAATCAACAAATAAAAGATCGACAGAGCCTACTTCCGCTGTCCACCATGATCGCTCAAAAAGGATGGCCCAAGCTATGCAAGCCAAGGCTTCTAAGCCACGGAGTTTACGGTCAGCCAGCTCTGTAGGTTCTGAAGAGGATGAACAACTCGATGAAGATGAGGGTGACGAGGCGTCATTTTCATCTCAAGATGGGAGCAATTCAATTGGAAAGCTCCAGGTACCCCCTGAGATGCTCTACCGCCCATCACTTTCTGATTTGCTGCGGGATGCATCGACGTTCAATATGTATCGCCAACGAGCAATAAACAGACGTATTATCACGCAGTGGATGAAAAGAGCTGTTCAAACGCGACAGACACATCAGAACATGGAGATCGTTGCTGTCAACCGCGACAGGATTACTCTTGTCCGTCAAGCCTTTGAAATGTGGCATGCCATGATCCGGAATAAACGACAGGTTGAGCAGACCGAGAGGTTCTTCAAACACCTTGAAGAGCGAGCTGGGCGCGCTCGAGATCTATATTTAATGACAAAAGCATTCACCCATTGGGCACAGCTGACATCGGATGAAGTTGAAAGGACTTCTGCTGCAAGGAGGCATGTCCTTAGCGTTAAGTACTTCAATGCATGGCGTGAAATCACTGCTGTCAATGAGTTGAAAGCACAGCGATTTGCATTACGACGGCCTCTCCTAGCTTGGAGGCAAAGAGGAGACCGGGTGAAAAAGATGGAGGAACAAGCTGTGACCCATCATGATCAAAGGGTGACACACAGATTTTATTGGCAGTGGTTCTGGTCTTTCTGCGACCGACGTGCCCCTCAGTGGTATGATTACTGCCTCAAGAGGCGTGCACTGTTGTACTGGCTCCGGACTTTTCGTACCAATAGAGAGCGCATCCATGAAATAGATATTCAGAACAGGCAATTCAGCCTAGGATCGTCACTACAAGCTCTATCCCAGAGATATAAGGCCATTTCCTCCGCTGACGTCCGAGCGACATCCATCCAACGCCGCAAAGTCCTAAACGAATCATTCGCCGAATGGAGGGTACAAACACAGCTGGCTCCAGCCGCCTCCCGTGTCTCCAACATGCTTAACAGTAATATAGTCCAAGAAGCATTCATGCAATGGATTAAACGGGCCCGTATGCTCAAACAAGCTAGAGAGATGGATCAACGGAGGGTTGTACGCAACGCTTGGGTTGCCTGGAACGACAGACTCCGTTGTCAGGCTCTCAGCGCTCGTATCGGGGAGCGCTTGAAGATGGAAACAATGTACAAATGGATTTTAACCGAAAGGTATCGTCTCATGCAGCGAATTCGTGAGCAGAGGATCAAACGTGAGGTATTTTCCAAGTTTGTTACAAATGTCCGTGAGACCTACTCCCAATTGCTCTACCATGCCGATGTGCACGAGGACCACCGGAATGAAGAACTTCTCAAATCCAAATTTGCCTACTGGAGGGACCGATTAACCCTTCAACGCCAGCGTGATGTTGTGGCCTTTGAATTTTATGCTCCACGTCTTGCACAGGAATCTCTCATAGCTTGGCGCTCGAAAACCCAGCATATAATGAAATTAGAGGACCGGGCACGAGACGCCCGGTTTTATTTCGTGGCCTCCGGTTCTGTCAAACTCTGGCATTTGGCAACCTTAAAATCGACCAAGCGCCGACGCCAGGAAGCTTACGCCAAAACTCGAAGGAGGATGAAGATTAACCTAGCCTCAGGGGCACTCGTGAACTGGCATTCTAAAACACATGAAATCCAGGAAATGGAGCAGCGGGCTGTTCAATTTTGCAGGACTAAATCCTTGACCACTACATCCGAGCTCATAAACCGATGGCAGGAAAAGACCGCAAAGAGAACCCAAGAGTGCGAAGAAGCGGATACATACTATTACCAACAACTAGCATACGACCAATTGATCCGATGGGCGGAAGCTGTGGTTGAGTACCGCCAGCTCCAAGAACAGGCCAATGGAGTATATCGGCTGCATGTTCTCGGCCAGGCAAATGCTCAGCTTCGCAAGCTTAGTCTTCGCGTCTTCCAGGTGAAAAGTACCGCAGAGACTGCGGACGCTATGAGGGAGCGGAATCTTCGAAAGCATACAAGGGGTATGTTCCGCCATTGGGTCGACAAGACGAGAATGAATCTCGAAGCTCGAGATTCCCCCGGGCCTTTGATCAGCCCAACAAAGAACTATGACGGCGCAGCCGATCCCCGCACAGATCACTCAATATTTGATCCATGGTATCAGGCTGAGACACCATTCAAGTTCAATGAATTTGCGCCCGAATCACAGGTCCTATCAGCTACTCCATTAGCAACCCCTAACTACCTCACTTCGCCTTCTAAAAGGGCAGCGCGTGCACGAGCGCTGGCAAGGGCGTCTACGACACCAGCAACCCCTCTCCATACGCCGTTTGCCAGTCGGCTCCTCCGTGCTGAGACTATGGCGGCTCAAACTACATCTAGCCGACGAGACCGTGGTGGACGAGGGAGCGCTCTGGGTGCATCCGTTCGATTCGTAGATGAGGAACCAGAGTCGCCGACAGATGGAAGGAGATCAGCCAATCGACGAATAGCATGAGAATGAAGGTAATACCGGGTAACGACACCTTTATGTGTATATGTGTAAAAGATTTTTTTTTTCTGTTTTGTTAAATAGTATGATGATGTTTGGTGGTTCTTGACTTTTGATACCCTATTGCATCATCAGGCGGCGTCTCGAGCTTCCGAGGCATGTTTGTTGTATATGCGGAACAGATTTTAGACGAAAAAGTCTCCCATAGAGGAAAGGGGGAGACTTTGTATTTATGACACTCGAATCGAATGAAATGAGATTAATCGCACTAAGCCATGATCCATAAGAATAGACAGCCAATCTATACATACCGTAGTCATCACAAACAGGAACCAGAAGATTAGCTGCTGATCGTATGCTGTGGTCACACGGCGGCGGACCGTCCAAAGGCGGAGGAGCGTCATTTTCCACAACCACATATGTACTCGTCTTCATCCCCTCCTAAACCAACTTGGAGCTTTCTCGGGTTTCCATTCCTGCTTGATTTTTCTTTTCCTTTTTCTTCAATCTTTCTCATCGCTAGTACAAGGATATATATTTTTCGAACTCTTCTCTCCCAGCGAATCCACACCCTCCGTTTGGCAATGGTGTAACGCCCGTTTGGAGCGCATTAAGCGGCTGACCTCTCACCCAACGACATCGGAGCCCCCAGGTATGCGAGCAGTACTGCCGGGGAGACCCCCAGCGAAGCTCCAGTCCTTCAGCACCGCGCTGTGGAACGGTCTTCGAGTTGTTGTAAGCTATCATACAAATTCTCAAGTCACAGGGGGTTTTAAGTTTAGATTCAAATTAGCTCGAGAGATCACTGATTCTTGTCACGTATCGGCTTTCTAGGTGTACATCTCTGGTCAAGCACTGGTCATCCTCGGCGGCCCGCACAAGCTCCTACAAACGATCTATGTGGACGACACCGAGGCGCTAGAAGCCGTAACGATAGATGAAGCTTCAGGGAAGATAGCTGTGTGTGGAGGCCCGGATGTTTTCATCTATCAACCCTACGGGATTCAACATGAAACATTAAAGGTCCGTATGGTAGTCGCGGGTAGCTTTGCTTTATCAAGGTTGACGACCGTGGGGCGATATAGCCAAAAACAAATCACTATATATATTAAATAAAGATAATGAAGCTAATGTGATAGTTTGATTGGAATTTAGTGGTCTCTGGCTCATACCTTCCGCTACGAAGATGATGACGAAACAATCCATACCTTGTCGTGGGGTTCCCCTGACGAGCTTCTCCTGGGCAATTCGCATCTCACACTATGGTTTTTGAATGATGCCCCGCGTGCGGTCTGGAGACAAAAATTGGCAACCTCGGTCAAATTCGCTCGGTTTTCACCCGATTCGGCTATCGTCGTCACGACAGGACAGTATGATCGCATAGTCAAGGTTTGGCGTCGGATAGCGTTTGGCGCGGACGACGTCAGGTTTGAGATATCATATTTATCGCACCCAGGGATCGTGACAGGAATGCATTGGCGTCGACCATTTCATCGAGAGCAGTCAATGGATAATGTTCTTTACACCATGTGTTCCGATAGTAAGATTAGGGTGTGGGCTACGATAGACCACCATGCCCCGTCAACGCTGCAGCTTTGGACGCAAATCGATATGGGACTCTCCGTTCAACCGAGACATGCGACGGACGAGAGCGACTGCATGCGTCGGTACGGGTTCGTCATTGACAGTCGAGATTTTTGTACTGCAACAGAGCGGGCAGTACAGAGGAGCACTGGGAACCATGGGAATCATGCCTTGGAGCATTTAATTGAGGTGGCAAACAAAAGTCCAGAGATTTGTGTCGTAATAGATGGACAAGGGCACATGTCTGCATGGGCATTGGAGGATGTTGGCTCTCGAGTCAAATCTGACTTGAATGTCTTTAATGTCCTTCATGTAGAGGGATTGGACTTTTCTTTTATGCCGGAAATGTCAGCAGAGGAGGATTATGCTCAAATCTGCGCATTCCAAAGTTCACCATCGAATGACACCCTCTCCATCCTTATCCACCATTTCGACGGCCGGATTGAATGGTTTAATTCCCAGGTCGATGTCCTATTTGATCCAACTCCGCGCAAAAATAGGGTCACCCGCGAAGCATCCTGGACAGGACATATTGGCCCTATAAAGAAAATCCTCAGAAATGCTGTTGGAGACACTCTGACATCACGCACGGATGATAACCAAGCATTGATCTGGAAACAAACGCGGAAAGATAGCGACTGGGGGCTAGTTCGAAAAAGCTCTCTATTCTCCGATGAACATATACATCGCAGCTGCGTAATTGAGGATGGAGATTTCCTCGTCAACCTTCACCATAAGGGTATCTCCGTGTGGGATTTGCGCTCATTCCACGCGAAAAAGATTGCATCTTCTGCTTTCGAACTTTCAAGTAAACCACTTTGTGTTTTAGCCATGCCCACCACAGAAAAAAATACACAAGTCATGTACATAGCGGCAATTGCAGCAGATACGAGCGGGATAGCCTGGGAACTACGGCTACCCCCGAGAACAAAAAAACAGGTCAATGGCTTCATTCTACAATCAGACTGCCAATTGCGACAGTTTTGCACCTTCAACCTCGGAATTAAGGAGGATGTGTCCTATATTCTACCAGTTGATCCAGCAGGTCCGAGAACTAAGGTCTCTGGGTTTTTCGACCTTTTCTCGCCTGATATCGCGCTATCTTACACAGACACCGGTGTTGTCCGAACATGGACTGCCAAGGTTGATTATGAGAACCATCGACTCGAATGGCTACTAACATCCACAGTTGAGACGGGTATCATGAACCCCTCTCTCGCCAGTGGCAGCTCCATCAGGAAAGCTGCACTTGTTGATGAGGGCCGTACGCATTTAACTATCTGGGATACAAACGGCGCCCAGCTCGAATTCGAAGAGCATTTCTCGCAGCAAGATGTCATCCGTGATCTTGATTGGACATCTACACCGGATATGCAGTCTATTCTTGCAGTAGGCTTTCCCCACAAGGTAATCCTTCTCTCGCAACTTCGGTACGACTATCTCGACTCCGGTCCATCATGGACTCAAATCCGAGAAATCTGGATTCGCGACCTCACACCCCACCCTATCGGGGATTCCTGCTGGCTCAGCAATGGCCACCTTGCAATCGGAGCCGGAAACCAGCTTTTTGTATACGGAAATGAGATCGATAGGACCGACCGGCTTGTATCACAACTTCGCATTCCATCTCGGGGATTATCATCCGTCGCTCTGTTCGAGGTTGTGAGCCGACTAAATGGCCCGCTGCCAGTATTTCACCCACAATTCCTCGCCCAGTGTATCCTTAGTGGCAAAACGAATCTAGTGCACTCAATTTTGATGAATCTTCATCGGAAACTTAAATTTTACACGGAGGGGGACGCATTTGACGGCTTCTTAGATATGCCGCTAGAGGACTTTTATGAGGAGCACGATGTAAGGAACCCGTATATAAGACCTGGTGTATGCCCGCTAACTTGAGAAGAAACCTCAAAACGTATCGTCAAAAGAATTGCACTCGTCCTATGCAGACCTCTCTCTAGATGACGAGCCTACTGCCATGGATGAAGCCACGTCGGCGTTGCTCAACGAAAATTTGGCACGAGTTGCCTTACCTCAACTATCTAGCCAGGAGCAATTCCGTTTGGCCGACACTATTGAGTGCGTTGCTACTGTCGAAAAGCACCGGCGATCGATGGATGACAATGCCGCCCGCTATCTTCTATTCTTCCGACAGCATATGCTACGCAGAACTCAAGGAGTGGCGAATAATGATACCGTTTCCTGGAGAGAGATTGTTTGGGCTTTCCACAGCGGTAGTCAGGATATCCTTGTCGACCTCGTGTCACGACAGTTTGGAGGCAAGTTAACTTGGAAGGCTGCCCGGGAGAGCGGGATTTTCATGTGGCTATCAAATCCTGTGACCATAGTACGGTTTTCCCTCCCAGTTTCTATAAAGCTTTTACTAATTTATGGTTAGCGAGAGCAACTCGAAATTGTAGCTCGAAATGAGTATACAAAGACGGAAGAGAAGAACCCGATCGATTGTTCATTATATTACCTTGCCCTCAGGAAGAAGAATATCCTTCAGGGTCTTTGGCGAATGGCTCATTGGAATCGTGAACAAGCAGCCACACAACGGCTGTTGGCCAATGACTTCCGAGAGTCTCGTTGGCAGACTTCAGCTCTGAAAAACGCGTATGCCTTGCTCGGAAAACGGAGATTCGGTATGCTTCCAACCCCATTAACTCTCCCATTAGAACTATGTTACTAACAAATCATGTCAGAATATGCTGCGGCTTTCTTCCTTCTAGCGGACCACTTGCATGATGCTGCGTTTGTCTGTCTAAACCAGGTGGAGGATCTTCAGCTTGCGATTGCCATCGCGCGTGCCTACGAGGGGGATGATGGGCCAGTCCTGAAGGAACTTCTTGAGAAGAGAGTACTGCCCGAGGCCGCCGCCGATGGGAACCGCTGGATGGCTTCTTGGGCTTTCTGGATGCTCGGCCGTCGTGATATGGCTGTACGGTCGCTTATTGTAAGTCGCCTGTCCTAGCTGGATAAATATACTAGGGGAAATCCACCGCCCCCTCCCTCAAAAGAGATAGAGGCAAATGACTAACTAGAAACCAATAGTCCCCTATTGAAATGCTAATCCCATCACCACCCTCCTCTCCCTCCTCTCCCGGGTCGATTCCGATTCAGGCCAAGTCATATCTCTCTAATGATCCAGCATTGGTAGTTTTATACAAACAACTACGCGAAAAGACCCTACAGACCTTGAAGGGTGCCTCCAAGGTATCCGCCCAGGCAGAATGGAGTTTTGTCCTCCGCAACGCACGTCTGTACGACCGGATGGGCTGTGATCTTCTTGCACTTGATCTGGTTCGTCACTGGGAGTTCCTGATCGAGCCCCCGTCAGCGCGGTTACCGAAGGATGGCGTACTTGATCTTGGGGAACCTCAAGTCGATTATCGGAAAATGCTTCGGCGGAGAAGTAGTCTTGTTGTTGCAGACCTACCACTCAAACCTAGTTTGGTCGAGCCACCCAAATCTCCGGTTGTGGCACAGAAGCCTAAGCCGCCGCCGACTCAATTCCACGAGCCAGATGCGAACTCTCTGCTCGACAGTTTCGGTTTTTAAATCATGGTTATCTTTAACTATTGTGTTTATCCCTTAGTATTGTATATAGCAAAGTGTTGTAGTTATATTGGTGGTAGTGATGGAGTTTGCATTTAAATATTCTTCACTAAAAGCGCTACCATAACAGATATACAGTTTGATATTGTAAGTTAAGTACTACCAAAGAGTTACAACCCAGTTGGGGAGCCTGGGAAAGATCCCTCCTCATGATTTATTTCCCACCATTCATTACAGATACCTAATTATAATTGCTATATCGAAAGTGGTCAAATCGTCTGCTTTCAATAGGCACCTACTACCTATGTACACAGGACATGGAGGAACTCGGGCAAAGACAAATATAAGGATTTTTGTGATGTATAGAAAATAATATACAAATATTTGAATAAGGCCATCATCGTCCCCTTTTTTCATGTAAGTACCTTTCAAAATTCATCTACGCGCCCAAAAATGCGTCCCAGCCTGAATCAACATACCATTTTAGAGAGAGAAAAAAAAAATGTACCTCCTACCAATGTGATATTCCATATCTGAATTGGCATGTAATGTACACAGGTAGGTATTTGGTATGTAATAGGTACCTGTCTATTAATTTATTTGTGGATTACTGTGGCTAACTGGTCCATCCTAGTGAAGTAAGTAAACCTACCTACCTATCTAAGACACCTGGTTAAGGTTAGCGTTCATTCCTCGCAAGTCAAAACTGAAGGAAACTAAGCTACCTACCTAGGTACCTACCGAGTAGTTGGGAATATATGCGTCTTTATCCGGCTCAGTTTCACTCTATTAGGTCTATCAGCTATATCCTTATTGTGTTGATCCAGTTAGAAGCGGGTTTCGAAGTCAGGGAGGGTTGATAATTGAGTAAGTAGGTAACAATGTAAAGATCCTATTTGCGCTTTTGGGTAATATACTAAGTACCACGACTACTTGGTCCTAAATAACCTAAGTAGGAGGTACAGTAGGAACTCGAGATAGATACCCTAGTGAAGGAAGAACATAAGGCAAAAGCGACGAGTGTTGATCATTGTGATCTTCATTCTTGGTTGGTACCAGGTAGGTAGGTAGGTTATGAGTGAATAATAACAACAAGCCAGTAGTAAATTAGATATCTCCTGGTTGTTGTGGAATGTGGAAGATCAGCATAGTTGGAGCTTCATCCGGATAACTAGGTATGTTACGGACAGCCCGTCCTATAGCCTGCGATAACTTTTGGACTTTGGATTTTCTTAAAGAAACTTGGATTTTAAATTTGGGGCAGGTCAGGGAGGGACCGATATACCCGGGTACGTACTGTGACGGAGGCGTTTATTTTGTACTTAGGGGGGGGGAGGTGATGAGAGGGAGGATATGATATCCAGGAACAGGATATATACTCTTGATAGATGAAATTAAGAAAAAGCGAAGTCAAACTCCATATAGTCGTGGGTTTAAGTGGTATTAATAAATTAATACAGGGTAATTAATTTGATATTATATTAGAATCCTCCTCTCACAGCACCATACATTGGGTAATTAGTAGGTGCAGTTATTGGTTTCTGTGCATCCTCTCATCTCAACTTCATCTCTCACCCTCTGGTCCTTTTTATTAGTTCTTTGTTTTTTCCTCCCCTCTTTCAAATCCCAAGTTTCTTCAAAAAACCCGCATGGCCCTGGGTGCTGCTGCTATCCTGATTGTGCTCAGAGCCCTCATGCTCAGAGTCATCGTGCTCAGAAGCACCGTGCTCCGCGCCACCGTGCTCATCCTCGTGATCCTCCTCGCAGATAAGCCGGAAGTAAATGCCTTCGTCGAACTTTTCGTCTGGAATGCAAGGGCTCTTCGCATCTGTCTGGCCACGGTAGAACGGGACAATGGTTTGTGGGAGTCCTGTACAATCCTTATCGGCATAGACACCCAGGGCGCGACATTTGGACGGGGTATCATTGGTCACACCATCGACTTTGAAGGAGTAGGCGTCGACGGCGAATGAGTGTTTCGGCGGAGCAGCCGTGCAGGTACCTTGGGTTGCGACGACCAACTCTGAATCACCAACGCTGTTTTGAGGGTACCGGTTGGGAGAGCAGGAGTCATGGTAGGAAACTTCGACAGTGGCAACACCGTAGCCGTAGACGGCTGTGACGGCGGAGGCCAGGGCAAAAAGCTATTGGATATCGAGTGTTAGTGGTAGTTTATTATTATTTGTTTCTTTTTCAATCATTGTTTAGAGGGTGGGGGAAAGTGAATGCTTGAACTCACGTTAGAGAAATGCATGTTGTGGTTGATGTACAGGCTATGTCTGTTCAGACTTCTGGACGACAGGCTTTTCTTTTTTTTTTTTTTTCAGCTGACAGCTATGTCAAGGACTTCGGGTGCCTGGTCTGCGAGAGGTATTTATGTACTTCTTTCGTGACATAGCTTAGATGCGCAATCAAATACCCTAGATGGGAGATCATCCCAAGTCCTCAGCAATCCATGAGCCCTAAAGGGCCAGTGATTGGCGTTCTTGGAATGCTATGATCCAGGGCCTTTCCCCCTGACCAGAGATTCAAAATTTGACCCTCTCTAGAGATCCTGACTCCTTGGCCTAGGGTGGGCCGTTGGGGTGACTGGAATGCGAGCCAGGAAGAAGGGCAACCCCCCCGAAGTCTCCATTCCATTTCCAGGGATTGGAAGGGCCTCTATCACGCTCGGGTATAGGCTATGGAGGAGTACAGGAAAATTTCACGCCCTGGTACCTGTTGATCACTTCTTCATCCGCTCAATCAACGGGAGGGGTTTGAAGGAGTGCCAGCCTCCAGGGCCGCAATGCAAGGGCCCATATCAGGGAATTCCTCTTGAACCAACATATTTACCTTCCTTGGCCCCAGTGATATCCTTCCTTTATAATTGCCAGCGATATCTGAACTCAATGGTCAAGAACAACGGAAATACATACATCGTACCTCGGTTTCTGCCTAAGGCTTCAATGCCACATTCACTATTTGTTATGGCCTTGGATCCAAGGCCCCAAGGCTCTTGAGACGATCTCGAATTTTAAGGAGACAGCGATACCCAGGCACATATATTATGCACTCTCTAGCTTTCAGAAATTTTGACATGAGTTGAATTCGTTCTTTCCCCCTCTCTCTCGTGTATAATGAGTGTGTAAGATAGTCGGCCTAGTTTAGTCAAGGCATCAATCAACAATGCTCGATAAATCTCTATCTGGCAGAATCAAACCCTCGTATCAATCAATTATGTTTAAAACATCATGAAAGACTTGAAATGTTCAGAGTCCCTCCTGCAAAGCTCCACCCCTTATCAGTTCATCTTGAAGGCCCAACTGAAACCGAGAAAGATAGTAACAACCCACCTCGGCAGCGGATGTCATCCACAGGGCGGGCGGGGGTTCCACCCATAGACGAGAAGTCACTTTCGAGAAAGAAAACATCCATCTTATATTTGAATCTCTACGCGCATTCAAGTGTCTCTATCGGGTCTCTATTTGATCGCCCTTCCCATATTGACCGTTTGTCAAGGCATCCTCGGGCAAATTTAGCCAAGCAAAGTAAACCAAAAAAAAAAAACAAAAATTATTGTGTTTGTTCTTGAACATAATGGATCAGCATCGTCATCATATCGTCTACCTCCAAGGAGATGTTCTTCAGATCCCCAAATTCACCCTCCCATCTCCATATACCTACACAGAGACCGTCCATGGTGTGACCAAGGTCTCCGAGGTCCCAGCACGCATCCATGATGCTTCCATTCTGGTCTTATCCGCTCTCCGGATCAATGCTGCCGCACTACAGCCCAACGTCAGCCCGCACCTGGGACTCATTGTAGTTGTGGCCTCTGGGATAGACTGTGTTGACCTAGAAGCCTGTAGAAAGAGGGGAATTGTCGTGAGCAACTGTCCGAACGCCAACTTCGAGTCCGTGGCTGAACATGCTATGGGCCTATATTTTACCACCCGACGAAAACTTCTAAGCATGCATATGATGACCAGAGCTGGTAAATGGGCACAGAAGGGCTTTCTCATGTACGATTTTCTTGATAAGGATGGGATGCCTCCCCTCACTTGTCAGGACGAGGTCGCAGGGGTTATCGGAAATGGCAGCGTCGGTAGGTATCATCTCTTTCCTTGTTGCTAAAGCCTGAGATATACGCTTAGATTCTAACGGGCGTGATAGGGAAGAGAATCGCCACGCTAGCCCAAAACCTAGGCATGAAAGTTTTAGTGTCCAATCGCAAGAACCCGCAGGATAGTATGAGCACACTACCGAATGGCTCAGGTGGTGCTCCTCCCGAAAGAGTGCCGTTTGACACAGTGATCAAACAAAGTACAGTGCTATTCATCGCTGTCCCTCTCACGGACTCCAACCGCAATCTTATCTCGACGCCTGAGCTAGATGTAATGTCTCCGCATGCACTGATCGTTAATGTTTCTCGGGGCGGGGTTGTGGACGAAGAAGCCCTTGTGTTGGCTTTGAAGGAGAGGAAGATCTCTGGCGCTGCAACGGATGTGTTCAAGGTTGAACCTGTGAGTCCTCAGAACTCTCTTCTGCTAGCAGAGGATACCAAGGATCTCAATCTGGTTACGACGCCTCATCTAGCGTGGCTGTCCGCCAGGACTGCGGCCAATTACTCACAGAAGTTGAAAGAAGCCGTAGAGGGTTGGTGTGCCGGAGCGCCAGTAAATGTTGTGACATAATTTAGATATAATTAGACATATCCCATCAATAGAACAATATTTTATTTTGTTTTATGTTTATTTATTTCAATCCCTTTCCTGCCTACTGTTGTTCCGGTTTGTCTTAATAGCCCGCCCCCGGCTCAGAGTTTGCATACAGAAATATATATTGTTCGACTGCCTGAGTCTTCTATGCCAAAGTTAAATTTAATCTCGACAGCCATATATAGGTATTTATATATATCTGGAGTAACAACATCAATAGCAATAACCCCTTTAGCCATACCTACATAACTTATCAATTCCTCACGAGGAGAAGAGGGGAGGGGAGAGGAGATAATGGAGTTGGAGAATATTTGGAGGCACTTCTTCTTATCGGAGGGGCGATTACTAATATGATGTGATCTCCTCACAACTTCCCCCGAAAGGTCGTGGTGATTATTTTCATGTCTCTTCCTCATCTTCTCCTGTCTGACTTCCAACATGGTTATGGGGGTGTAGCGCGACAAATTTTATTTGAATTTAACCCCCCTCCCCCCGCAAAAGCCATGGAATGAGAGGCTCTTGTTTCCCATCCTATTAATGAACTACCAGTCCATCAAGATGCCTGGCAGCGCCAGTAGCGATACCCCCCCTTCCAATATGGCCTCCACCGGCAGTCACGGTGGCGATGGGCAGAGATCCGACGTGGATGAGAGTGCATTTGACTCCTCCTACCCCGAAGATGACTTGGAAGAGAGGACGATACCCGCCCGGAGTTTCACCCCACGGTCCTTACTAGTCGGCCTCATCATCGGCGCCCTGATTACCTTCTCCAATACCTACTTTGGCCTGCAGACGGGCTGGATCAGTACAATGGCCATGCCCTCGGCGCTAATAGGGTTCTCGGTCTTCAAAGTCTTCTCCAAATACCTCTCCTATCCTTTCACACCGATCGAGAATGTCCTGATTCAAACCGTGGCTGGAGCGGTGGGTACAATGCCGCTAGGGTGTGGGTTTGTGGGTGTCATCCCGGCCTTAGAGTTCCTTTTGAGAGATGGCGAAGATGGACCGTCTGGTGATGGTGGGGTTGGTGAGGGTGGTCCTCTCAAGCTCAACTTTTGGAAGTTGGTCCTTTGGAGTCTTGGAGTTTGCCTGTTTGGGGTGGTTTTCGCCGTCCCGCTCAGGAAAGAAGTGATTGTTAGGGAAAAATTGAAGTTCCCTAGTGGAACGGCTTCTGCGTTGATGCTGAGAGTCTTGCATGGGAAGGGTCAGGGCAATGGAATCGCCAAGAGACGAGCTAGCCCCTCATCCAGTGGTCGAAGAGATGGGGATGACTCCGCTGGCCCTTTGCCCGTGCGTGATCTGGACGAGACAAGGGTGTTGCTGAAAAAGGATGTCTCTGACGATCAAGAAGATGATAAGAAGGACTGGAGATCCAAAATGCGTTTGTTGATCGGGGCTTTCGCTGTTTCAGGGTTTTATGTGAGGACTTAAGAATGTCCCTTGTCTTGACTCTCATATGCTGATAAACACTAGACACTTTTTTCCTACTTTGTACCCCAGGTTCGCGATATTCCAGTTTTTGGCCTCTCTCTTGCGCATAATTGGCTCTGGACGCTCAATCCATCTCCGGCGTATGTTGGGCAAGGCATCATTATGGGCCCTTCGACCTGTATGCACATGCTTCTTGGTGCGCTATTTGGCTGGGGCGTCTTGTCTCCACTTGCCAAGGCTCGCGGATGGGCTCCAGGGCCCGTGGATAGCTGGGAAGACGGGAGTAAAGCATGGATCGTATGGGTGTCTCTAGCCATCATGCTCGCGGATGCCCTCGTTAGTCTCGGTTGGTTGGTGCTGAAACCCGTCGTTGGCCATGTGCCCAAGCTCAAAGCCCGGATTTTACAGAAGGCATCAGAGACTTCTGGCCATAGGTCGTATAGCTATTCAGTATTGAGTCCTATAACTGAAGAATCGTCAACCACCCCAGGTTTCCAAACAGGGGGCGGTGACGGTGAGGATGAAGATGCACCCCCATCCCAGCTTATCTCCACTCGCACCGTTCTTATTCTTCTACCATTAACCCTTATTTTGAATGTCGTCTGCATGCATTTTGTCTTTGGTGATATCATATCCCCACTGCTTTCTAGCCTTGCTACTTTACTTGCCGTTCTCTTGTCCATCATGGGTGTTCGAGCCCTAGGTGAGACTGACCTGAACCCCGTTTCCGGTATCAGCAAATTAACTCAACTCCTTTTCTCACTCGCAACCCCGGCCTCTCACTTCTCCCGACGAACCGCTCTGGTCACCAACCTGCTTGCCGGTGCAGTCTCTGAATCAGGTGCTCTCCAAGCCGGAGACATGATGCAAGATCTGAAAACTGGCCATTTGCTTGGCGCAAGCCCCAAGGCCCAATTTTATGGCCAGATGATCGGTAGTCTCGTTGGTGCTGTCCTCTCTACAGCCGTCTACAAGATGTATGTCAATGTCTACGAGGTCCCTGGACCCATGTTCCAGACTCCCACTGCATACGTCTGGATCTTCACTGCTCGTCTCGTGACCGGTCAGGGCCTACCCACCATGGCTTGGGAGGCCTCCCTCCTCGCTGGTGCCGTCTTTGTCGCCATAACTATACTCCGCATTATTGCTGCGTCTCCCATAGCCAATGGCGGTCGACACGGCGTCTCCGCTCCATGGAGATCCTGGATCCCTGGTGGCATTGCTGTTGCGGTGGGCATATTCAATGTCCCATCTTTTACATTGGCTCGAGCCATCGGTGGCCTGATTGCCTGGTGGTGGTCTCGTAGCTACACAAAGGATAAACCATCTTCTCCCTCCCCCCTGTATTCGGATCAAAGCGATTCTGACAATGCCCCATTTACATCATCTCATTTGGATAGTGGAGATAATAGTAGACCCGATAAACAGACAGCTATTGATACCGATGCTGCCTCGTCAGGCGTCGTGGTTTTGGCCTCGGGGTTAATTCTTGGTGAGGGGATCGTCAGCATCGTTAACCTTCTCTTAGCAAGTGGCGGGGTACCTCATCTCTGATGATTCGAAATATAAACCAATCATGAAATTTCTAGACCGTATTTTCTACCACTTCCTTCCATCTATTTATCATTCACACCTGTTTTCCTTTCTAGAAGTTTAATAAATAGAAGCAAGATTCGGAATTGGTTACCATTCTGGATCAGAGACGCACTATTATTACCTTGAAAATTTCTTGTTCATTGGGCTACTCTTCTGAGCTAAAAAAGGCGTGTATGTATATACATGAATTAGTTTAAAGGAAAAGAAGGCAAGAGACCACGCCAGACTTTGCCGGACTTTAAAAAGAGAAATGCTCCCTCATATAGTCTTGCAGGTTTACTGTATTGCATCCTTCTGACTGACAAGTCATGGGCAGAAATAATAAGCTATTAATGGAGCAACCAAAAAAGGCGAAAAAGAACTGAAGCAGATACCGATGTAATGATGAGTATAATTGGGCAAATATAGAAGAAATAGAGGAGAAAGAGGTTTTGGGAAAAAAAAAAAAAAAAAAGGGTAGTTAAGGAAGAATGATATAGACAAAGAGAAAAGGAGATCAAGCATACAGCCATATGCTTCAAAAGAATCTTACAATGGGGGTATATCCCGTAAATTTAGACATCAACACAGCCTCTTTGGTATAAGAGAAAAGCCCACAAGCTCAAGCGTGTCAAATCATCGTTGGCTTACCATGAATACGATCAAAATGAGTCTTGAAACATGAATAACACTCAAACAACCGAGAAGAAAAGAAACAATAACTAGAAAGAAAAAGTAGAGTAATAGAAAAAATAGAAAAATAGAAAAAGAAATGAGAAAGAGCCCAAAAAAGAGGCTGGGGATGAAATCACCAATCATAATACTCCGTATATCGCAGAAATATATCATGCTAGAGCAAGCTTGCTTTACCTATGGCAATGGACCATCCCTAATACCAGTCAATCGAATCCCACTCAACATAAACGGTCATAGCTTATTAATTTAAGCGTTGTGGGACGGGGTAGGCCCTGGGGGTGGGGTAGGGATGGCTGGAAGTGCGCCTGACGGGGGTGGCATCATGGGGGCAGCTAGCGGACTAGGACCAGGAGCTGCAGCTACTCGTGGGTTTTGCCCAATTGCTCCTCCAGCACTGTTACTACGTTTTCGCTGGCTGGCTGGCATTTCAGGCCGTTGCAATCCTGGGGGCCCGTAGGGACCAGGGCTCATCGATCGGGGTGGCATTGCGCGAGGACCCGGACCGGGAGAATAAGACCTGGGAACCTGTGGAAACTGTGCGGGAGACATGGGGCGCTGCGGATATGGACCTGAATTTGGAGGGCCGTAACCAGGACGAGCAGGAGACATCGAACGCGCAGGAGACATGGGGCGAGCAGGGGACATTGGGCGGGCGGGGGACATTGGGCGCGAAGGAGATGCGGGACGACCATCTTGGGGATAGAAGCGCGGTTGTGGCATGGGTCCAGGTGGCATGCGAGGGGGTCCCATCATTGGCGCTCCTGGAGGGCCTGGAGGGCCGCGTGGGGCGGGGCCAGGCCCAGGCCCAGGCCCAGCACCAGGAGGTGGACGCGCACGAGGCTTGACAGGACGGGCGGAGATGCAAGAACGTGGCACAACTCCTTGTTGCGAACGATCAAGTCTTGTACATAGAGCCCATCCATCATCATACTCATGCACGAGTCTGACTAGTTGACCAGCATGTAATTCAAGCTCATCCTCCATGGAGGGATTGAAGTCCATTTGCACCCTATGTACATTAGCTGGAGCTGGGGGAGGGCCAGCACCGGGTACTGGCGCAGCAACTGCAGGATTTGGATCAGTGCCCACGGGGCTGGGTGCTGAAACAGGGATTGACGCTTGGGATTCGGCACTGGGTGGGCGGCTGGGCAAGTCCTTATTGGGTGTCTTCGAAGCGGTAACGGCGGCAACAGCAGCGCCAGCTCCCACAGCAATAGCAGCCGCGGCCCCCACGGCAGCACCAGATGGAGCCGTGCTTGCGACAGGTGTTGTTGTTTCAGGGGAAACTGGTGCAACCGGCGCAGGAGCAGTTGAATTGGATGGGCTGGCAGCATTGGAAGTTAGAGGAGACACGGCTTCTGCCTGGTTACCGAAAGGATTTACTGGATCGCGGAATGGGTCATGGTTGCTGATGCTGGACTGTGGGGTATGTGCCTGCGGGGTCTGAGGAGGCGAAGGGTTGCCAGTGAGGTTGCGGGGAACGGCGGCAGGAGATGTAACGGCTGTGCCAATAGCAAGAGTAGCTCCAGCTCCAGCTCCAGCTCCAGCTCCAGCTACAGAAAGATTTGAAGCCCCGCCGTTGGAAGGAGTCAAGTCGGGAGCGAATTGAGTCACTGGTCGAACATTGAGCTGAGGAGGATTGGCAGGAGTCTTTGGCTCCTGTATCATGGGTGGGGAAGTGGGTGGTGGTGGTGGTGGTGGTGCTGATGCGTTGTAGGCTCCGAATTTCTCGTTTGGCGCTTCGGCTTCATCGAGCTTTTCACCCTGATTCTGCTTTTTCTTCCTCCACACAAGGAAGATTATACCAGCAACAAATGCAATACCAAGAATCACACCTATAGCTACACCAGCCTTGGCACCCGATGACATACCACCTGAATTGGAACCAACAGACACAGCAGAGTTGGTGGAACCGGATTGCTCCCCAGTCAGGGTGGATGTGGCGATTGGGATAGTGTCATCGGTGTTGGTGGAAGAAGTGCTTGTAACTGTGCTAGTTATTAGTGTCGTATCTTCGTTAACAGTCGTAGTATGAGATGTTGTCTGTGTTGGCTCCGCCGTCGTGGTTGTCTTCTCCTTCTCTTTCGTAGTTGTAGCCTTGGCTTTTTCTGTTGTTGTTGTCGTCGCCTCAGTAGTATGTGAGTTGCGGACAGGGGCACCGACTCCTGCAGTGGCTTTAGCTTTCGTTGTCGTTGACGAATCGTCGGATTGGGTCACATAGCCGCCCACAGGGCCGTCAAAGGTCGCTGATGCTGTGACATAGACTGTGACAGCATCGTCGGCGCGTGCATTTAGGTGGACCCCATGGTCGCGGTGGACATGGGCATGCACCATTGTGGTATCCTTTTTTTTTTTTTTTTTTTTTTTAATTTTTTTTAATTTTTTTAATCTTGGGTCGGGGGCAGGAGGGATTTGTCTGATTGCTCTTAAAAATTCAACGTAAAAGGAGGGATGAGGTCGAAGAAGACATATGATGGCCTTTCTCTAGGACGCTAATGGGTGTAAGAGAGCCTTGAGACCTCTAGCACAAACAAAGCCAAACCTAGGCGCGCCGGTTGCAGTGATATATCGGACAGGTTTCTCTCTGGATCGTTGAATCAAAGGGACCGGCCGCGTTGTCGAAGCAAAAAGGGCGCAAGCGCGTCAAGGAATGTGAGGCAAAGAAAGAATGACAAAGTATATGTGTATACTTGGCGATGGCTGGATCTCAACCGATAAATGAAGGACAACGAGCTTCCAGGCCACGAAGTTCAAAAGAAGGGAAGGGAGATCGATAGAGATCGACTGAATAAAAGAGCGAAGATGATCCCCACAAATCAGGGTCGGAAATTGGGATGAGGGAGGACAAGAGACTAAGGAAAAGAGAGGTGAGATATTATTCTGACGAGACGACGAGGTGATGTGCTACTATTACTGGTAATTACCGGCCTTGGGTACCTGGAAAGACGGGAAATGAGATCAATGCACAGAGAGGGGTAGTAGGCCAATCAGGGTCCTGTACCTATGGGTATCGGCTTATCCACACTAACCATCTGGGGCGAAGTAAAGTGGGGATGCCCCATTTTTTCCAGGGCCATCTTGACCCTTATTGGTCAGAGGAAATTACGGTGCCTGGTTATTGAACCGTAACCACGGGCACGAGGGGGTCTGCCGGCCACCCGCAATCGAGCCCATCAATCAATCACGAGGTAATCAGTCCACGATGCAGGTTTTGGGCAGTATGGTATGGTACGATGGCAGTAATAATAATAATAATGCAACTGAAAACTTTACTCCAGCAGTGTTTATTATTTCAGCCGTCGTATTTCAATCTATATTTGGAAGTGAAAAGAAAAAAAAAAGAAAGAAAAATTAATACTACAAGCTAGGAGAAAAAATAATGGCAGGATAAAAACCAAAAAAAGGAGATTAGATGATTTGTGAAAGTCAATAATAATAAATTAAACAATACTGAAAAACCATCCTAACCTCAAGTAATAATAAAAACAATGCTAAAAATTTAATTATTAATGTTAGGTACCGTTCTTCTTGAGAGGTCCGTTGCATTCCGGACTGCCAAACAAGCCCTGGCTGATTATTATTATTACTATCATAGTTTAATCTGTATTTTTTATTATTAGGATTGACCTGACACAACAACTCTTGAACCTTGCGGAGGCCTTCTCAGGGGTAACTCAAGTATTAATCTAGTTAGCTATTCGATACTGACTTTAGCCACAAGGAAAGATGTTGCGCCAACTCCATCAGATTGCCTTGTTGCACTTTACTTATTATATGGGTACATGATCTCCTGGATTCGTACCCGTTGAGTCGGATCTTTCTCTCACACCGATTTGTGAAATTGCCTAATGTTATTGCCAAGTCCCCCTCTTCTCCGGTCGTTCCTAGTGCAGCCCATAATTAATTATTTTCAGCGCTTTAAAATTAACTGTCAAGTCTGATTGGTCTCTTGTTCTCAAATCTCATTGATCCATTCAAGTTCACGACAGGACGTGCTGTCAGCCTTGCCGTGCACAATGATTTTTTTTTTGGCAGCCGACAAATGAGAGTCCCGGGTTGTCCCATCTCAGTCGACTCACCATCCCGTTTCTAGGAGTTGGGGTCCATTAATGATGAAACTCGCCGTCGAAACTTAGCTTCGGTTACGACATGGGAGGTCAGCACTGAGCCCATCACTCTCGCAAAGCTCGTCACCTCCAGAGGGCAGGAAGTTTCATTATTTCCACGGGTACGGGCATTAGTTAACCGTTGCTAGAGACATAATTTCCTAATTTAGCCACCTAGGGGGGAGAGGGGTCATGAGAACCTCAACAGGTCGAAAAATATGGATGCTTCAAAGCCTGTAAAATTATTAGATGCCGACCTGAGTTGGTTGGGGACCGCAAGATTCATTAAAGCATATTTATTACCTCTGAGGCAGAAAGTCGCTGTCGGCTTTCGTATTGGACTAGCTTGCTCACAAGGTCACGACCATTGGAAGACGCCCCTTTAAGAATGTCCTCCCAATTCTTGGCGGGATATTTGTAAAACTCTACTTTGCCCCAGTCTGGCAGTCTCTCGGTTTCCTAAGGTATTCACTTTATGTCAGCATATTGGCGAGTCAAACACGTGATTGAAGGGTTTCATACCGGCCAGATATCTTTGTCTGGGGTTCCTAGGGCATGAAAAATAGATTGGATAAGTGAAAGGTCGCTTCCAACTGGCCCAGAATCGAAGAGCTGTTTGTGTCCCACGGCCACAACTTCTGCGACCACACATCCAGCTGCCCAGAGATCAAGAGAGGACTCATATGCTCTGTAACCAAATAGAATCTCTGGTGATCTGTAGCATGTGGTTCCCACATCGGTGATCTTCCTATCAGCTGGCTCGGCACCTATGCTTCCGTCCCTCCACGCGATCCCAAAGTCTGCCAAGTAAGCTGGACCTTCGGGATTGCCAAGCAGTATGTTTGAGGGCTTGAGGTCTCGATGTATGATGCCCAATTGGTGGATATATGCCAATGCACTGAACACATCACGTAGGATTGACTTGCTGCTTGAGGCAGTCACTAGTTCTCTACGGAGCAGGGTCTCTAAATCATGCCTTTCGAAAGGAAAAACCAGGATAAAGCGTCCCCCATCTAGGTTGAAAGTCTCCAGCAACGATATCACATGAGTGCTCGCTGCCTCACGTAGAAGTTGTGCCTCGCGCTTAGCGTCGTGTGGCAATCCAAGAAGATGAGGAGTTGTGATTTTCAGGGCTACCAATGACCCATCTTGGCGCTTGGATTTGTAAATCGTGGAATGGAGTCCGTCGAAATGATGAGTGCACGATCGATAGGGCCCAATGACCTCGCTACCATCCCAATCGGGGCCCTCCTTATCCTCGTCGTCGGCAGTGATCCTCGCTACGGAGGATTTCGACTCAATAGCATGTGCTGCATCGATTGCTTTTTGACATAGTTGGTCATATTCTTCCTACATGTAGGTTAACATCTAATTTCTATGAGCCCTAGGGTAGGGGAGAGAGAGCTATATATGGATATATATGTATATTTTTACAGACTTTCGATGTGGCTTGATTATACGCCTCGTTCTCAGATTCTTTTGCTTGAGTTTGAGCCTCAACGAACGCTGCAGAAGACGATGCTCGTTGATAGGCGGTCGTTCTAGAGGGAATCGTGAACCAATAAGTTTTGCCTAGAAATCAATTATTGTCAACTTAAGGGAACTTACAGTGATTGAATAGTAATGAGTCGATCTGTGAAGCCAAGGGACCTTTTCCAGTCCATTCTTGTTTGGGAGGTAGATAGTGCCAAGAAGAGGGGAGATATACGATGATGGCGGGGAGGAATTATTGCATAAGACTTGAGAGGCGTTGAACTTTAACCCTAACCCAACAGAAAGCAAGTAAGTTTGGTAAATTCAGGCATAGTAGCCGAGGACTGTTGCAGGATATCACAACTATAAGGCCTTTACTACCTACTGACATTATTGCTCACGTCTAGAAATTCTAGGTGGATGACACGCCATGTGATATTTGCGCCTTCCCTAATTAGGTAATATCCCAGTTGGGACAGGACCCTCTTTCCGAGCTTAGTCATCTCTCCCCCCAGCATTGCAACCCATCATCGTCATCATCTTCTCTTTCACTGTACTCCATCGGTAGAAGCATCAGTGTCGTTGGTGGATACCTTCGGTCTTACGGGTTCCAATCGCTTCCCGATTCGATACAACTTGTAAAACATACCCGAGTTTTTTATTATGCGCCTCTCCGATTATTCCTCCCCTGATTGTGTCCTGTGAGAAGTAATGGATCTCTCACGGCAGGAGTATCCGGCTTTGCTGGTAGGATTCCGGAAGCCCCAGGGATCTTCATTCCCTATTTATTTCCAACAAATTAACTAACTCTGGCCTTTTATTGCCATTATAGGCCTCTTTGCAGCCTAGTCAAGCTACCGCTGTACTCGCTGATCGTGTACGGCTCATCAACAAGATCAATGCGGACATTGCGGATTGGCTCCAGGTATGTCCCACCGCGTCGTGCGCCATGGATTTCGAAGTTGTATGCTAAGAGGGTGGCCCCCGCGACAGGAACGCCGCCGTGTAGAAGACGCATACGCCCAAGGGTTACGGAAATTGGCTCATAGGCCACAATTGGACAATGCAGCAGCTCTCGGGTACATCTCCTTTCCCTCCTCCTCTTTCTCAATGTTATTCCTGAGGAAAGCTGGGCTGATGGGAACTGACAATTACCAAATAAAGAGTTTTTCAGATTCCATGGCAGCGCATTATACAGGCCACAGAGGCGATAGCTTCGTCACATGAAACCTTCGCGCATAAGATCGACGAGGACGTTGAACGCCCTTTAAGGGAATTTCACAATAAGAACCGGGAGCTCGCATCCATGCCGGGTGTTCAAAGTGACCTTCTTGCCCTCGCAAAAAACTTGGAATTATCACAGAAGAAAGTAGAAAAGGCTCGAGAGAGAGGCCCAAAGGGTGCTGATAAACTAGCTAGCGCTATAGCTGCTGCAGAGGAAGTCAACCAGCAATGGGAGTCAAGAGCGCCTTTTGTTTTCGAGCAGCTTCAAGCTGCGGATGAGAGCCGACTCAATCATCTTCGAGATGCCTTAACTCAATTAGAGACGCACGAGTCGGATCGGGTTGAGCGTTGCCGCCAGGCGGCTGAAAGCTGCTTGAATGTTCTTCTAAATGTCGAGACAGCAGATGAGATCAAAACTTTTGCGGCAAAGGTAAATGGAGGAAGACCAGTTGTGCCCGTTCGACAACAAACCTCGCCTACCCCGGCTGCAGCGGTTGCAGCACCTCTTTCTCCGCCACCCCGCATTCAAGACGATGCTGCTAGTCAACGCTCCGAACATTCAGGTCCAGTGAGACCCCCTCCTGGTGGGTTTATCTCTCCCAGAATATTTTAAAAGACTACTCGATCTGTCTTCACTAATACTTGAGCTTCGCCGTAATAGCCCCCGAACCCCGTCATACAACCCTTGGCGGCCTGAAGCGACTAGGCACAGTAATGAATCGGAGGAAAAGTGTGGTGCACCATTCTGGTGGCCCCTTCTCTGAGAAAAAATACCGTAGTCCATTTTCCTTTAAGAGGGGAGACTCATCCCGTGAAATGCAAATTCCAGAAACGCCACCCGAGCAAACAGATCGCCCTGGGACGGCTCTTACTACCCAAGATAGTTACGTCGAGGCTACGCATCTTCCAAGCGAGTCTAATGACAATGAAGGTCTTGGTAGAATATCGTCGTCAAGTCCAGCTCCCCAGTCGGCACCAGCAGTGGTGAATGGTACGACACCTCAGGATACGCCTTCAGTGGTAGCGCCCACAGCCGCTCCCTCAAATGAGGTAAGTAGATTTTCCGAATGCTAGTTATTCTAAAACATTTAACTCTAATGCCTTTACTAGGTGCGAGTGGATTCGGAGGGCTTCTCTGAACGGCCACAAACTATTGATGAGATAACACAGGCGCAAAGAGAGGCAGCCGGGTAAATATAGATTTCCACGAAACTCAAAACTGAATAAAGACTAAGAGTACTGTAGATCTGAAGAGCCTGGTATAAACTTGACCATCAGAGACCAACCGATTTTCGAAGACGAGAACCAAGCAAAACAGGCGATGGATGATATGGCTAACCAGCTGAGATTAGTGAGTCTGTCTTGCAGGACCTCTTATATTGAGATACTAATGTAGCAAGTAGCGTGCCCAGCAAAGTGGTATAAGACGAAATGCTGGTACATTACGCGGCCGGCGCGATGTCCGTAATACGGTCTTTATTCCCAATCCTCCGAGCCACGGTAACGGAATTCCTGGTCTGGCCTTGGGCCAGGATATTCCTCAAGCAATTTCTCCATCTTTTACGGCGAAGCATACCACTTCTCCTAGCAGCGCCACCGAAGACCACACTCTGTCAGATACAACTTCAATCCGCTCATCACACACGTTGCATAGCATTGCAGGACCAGTCTCTCACCCCGAACTACATGAATCTGGCTTGAATGCGTCTATCATAGAGACAGTAAATGCATGGTTCTCTGAAGGCGCTATAACCAAGTCCTTTGTTGTGGGAGAGCTTGCATTAGCATACAACGGAGCCCCTGAATTATCACAAGAGAGCATCCGAGTCCGCCTGGACAACTTTCAAGTTCTAGAAAAGGTAGCCGCAAACCCACATTTCGTGAACGAAGTGAAGGACAAAGACCAATCCGATGAGAAGAGGGGCGAATACGACATTATCCTTCTAAGTATTTCACGTCCATCTCCAACAGTGGCATTCAAATACCAGGTTCACATAAACCCAAATGATTCGTCAACCTTCTGTCCAGTCATCTTTAAACCAGTCTGGAATCTAGAGGAGTTTCAAGCTAGTGTAATTATTTTCTATTCTTTGAACCCATCGTTTGTATCTTCAACATCGAAGGAGATGATTACCCTCACGAACCTAGTTTTGACAGTCAATCTGGATACATCTCCCCAGGAAGACCGAGAGGTCGCCCATGCGACGGGTGCTATGATGCATCCTAACTCAGGAGCAGCATTCCGTCGCAAGCAATCTGCAGTCACTTGGAAGATTCCTGAGTTTGAAGTAACCAACAATCCCGATGGCAAGCTCCTGGTCCGTTTTACCACTGCCAACAGTTGGCCTCGAAAGGGTAAGGTTGAGGCCAAGTTTGAGGTTCGCACAGCCGATGCTGGATCTCAGCTTGGTATCAGTGCAAACCCCCCTCAGGCGGAAGGAACTCCGCGACCTGATCCTTTTGCTGATGAGGTTGCTGGCCAATCTCAATGGAGAGAGCTCCCAACAATACGCAAATTGGTTGGTGGGAAGTATGTGTCTTCCTGAGGCTCTAAAGAGAGCTACTCTTTAATCAATATGTCTCCATAAACACTCGAGCTCTAAACCAACCACTATGCCCTAAATTGAAGGAATATATGGATCAACCACTGCTTAGACTGCAGGATCGCCTTCAAAGCATTGTTTGACAGTCAATAGCACATAGCTAGCTTCATTCAATTTTGTATGACCCTTATTATGTTTTTTTGTTTTTTCATTTGCGGATTTACCATTCCTCCTTTGTTTCCCCTTCCCTTCTTTTCTATTTTTTTTGTCCTTTCCTCCACTTTCTGTTCCTTACTATATTTCATTTGGTGACCCAGAATCCTCACCATGGTTTTTTTTTTGGCTGCGCATAACATGCCCTTTCTATGTCTTTGTTAAATCTTGCTTCCTTTCTTTGTCGGTACCACTTACTCAACCACGTCATCTGTAATTTTCTCTTCCTTCCTTTCTTTTTCTCGTTTTTGTCATATTTTCAGGATACAACAAGAGTGGTGAGTGGCTTGTAAATAAGGTTTTATGTACGTTGGGGGTGCCCTCAGTATGGGGCTAAGTATCCTAATCTTCATGTTAGGTCGATAACTTTTTATGGTCTTCTATTTCTGTGGATGGCAGTAATACCTCTGTAGGTTATCAGAAAAGCAAAATATACATTGAATCATACTCTAAGAATCATTTTCAAACTTTAAACCTAAGTGTCTTGATTTCTTGATATTGCTACGGCTTATGTTCGAATAGATGATTGATATGTAGGGATATCATTTCAAGATGTCAATGAGCGGGAAGAAAGGATTATGTATAGGAAAAGCAGTGACTCAATGAATAGCAAAAAAAAAGGCTTATTTAAATACAGGTGGGCTACATCCTTGCAGCTCGTGTAGTCTTGTCATAAAAATCCAACGTCATAGCGGCTAGGAAACAAGGTATGTCTTTGCGTTCTTCAACCCAAAATTTGATCAAATGCTTGATTTCCATCGCAAATAAACTGTTGGGTCCTCCAGAGATTTTCATTGTCCCATTCTCTCCATCAAAAATAATTGAATTTTCCTCTCCATTGCCCATGCTTCCGGGACCGCTGGAGTCGGCGGCAGCATCCTGATCACCATGCCTGTAAGCGGGTGATAGATGAAACATGGAAGTCACTCGGACACGACCATTTGGCAGGAAATCCAATTTGTAGCCAAGCAAAGAAGCAACCGCTTCACGAAACTCGGATGATTTAGCTGTCCAGATTTCTTTCAGACGCCGCATGCGTTTTTCTTTGTCAGCAACAACACGTTCCATGTCTTGCATCTCGAGCTTCATCGCTTCAAGGGTGCTGATGGGCACGACCTTCACATCTGTGCGACTGCCGCGTAGCTGAGCGATTAGATCTCGGTTTTCTGCTTTGAGGGTGGTGATGGTAGAGAGCTTGAGATTCTCTGCCTCAGCGGTAGGGTTGTCTCGAAGCTCAAGAATGCGAGTACGAGACTTGGCTTTGAGAGATTTTAGTTGTGATTTGGTGGCATCGAACTCCTTGCGAAGAAGAGCTACAGTTTGCTCCGACTTGGACAGTGAGTCCTGCAAGGAACGATTCTTTCGAGATAGGACCGAGAGACGCTCATTTTCTGCGTCGCTCTCAGCGGGAGAAAGGGGTCGTTTGATGCCTCGAGGAGGGTGTGATTCTTCTTGCTGAGACGATTCGCGTTTAGAAAGCTCGTCATGAGCCTTTGCCAAATCCGCCCTGCATTCATCAAGGAGCTTCTCAAGGTTAACAATATGCTCAGATTTCTGCGCATCAAATTGACCGTGTTCTGCATTCATGGTTTCCTCCTCAGTGTCAAAAGTCTTCAATTGTGCACGAAGATACTCGACCTCCTTAATCGCAAGAGCTCGCTGTCTTTCAAGCCTAGCCCTAACTCGACTCTCAGGCATTGCTCCTCCAGAAGTAGTAGCATTAGCAGCACGAAGCTTCTCGATTTCCTGCCGCAAATTGGCTCTTTCATTTTCCAAGCTCTTGATCAATTCATCCTTTTCCAGGAACTGAGCTTCAACACTACCAAGCTTATCAACGATGCTGGCTTTCTCAATCTGTTCCCTTAACAATGCCTTTACAACAGCCTCAGGAGAGTCGAACTCGGGCGGTTGGTCGTTGTTCTGCAAAAGACTAGTCCATGCCCTTCGCTCATCCTCAAGGACTTGCTTCTGAATTTGGACAGTCCCCAGCTCAGCTTCTACCTCCTTCATCAAATGTAATTGATTCTCCAATGATTTTTTCTGTTCTTCCACCACTTCAACATTCTTTTGTATTTTGCGAAGGTGCCGTAACTCCACATTTTGCTCTCGATTTGTGGTTTCCAAGGTCCTGATATGGCTAACCTGATCAGATAGCTCTCTCTTGAGAACTAATAGTGTTTCCGCATCATTTCCTTCCGCCTTGAGTCGGATGTTTTCCGTTTCCAAGTTCGCCACATCTGCTTCACGTTCACGGAGCTTATCCTGTGTGGTTTTCGCGTCGTTTCTAGCGCATTCAAGATCCTTGTGGAGTTCTTCCATCGTCTTCTGGAGTGATGAGCGGATAGTTTCTAACTCATTGACCTGATACTTGTACTGCCGTTCTTGGTCGAGCTGCTGTGCTTTGGTGTCTTCTATTTCTTCTTGCAGACCGGTGTTTTGTTCTTGCAAACTTCGAATCTTCCTTTCAAAATCAGCCTTCTCATTGAGTGCATGATCTTGCGCTTCTTTCAGCTCTTTTGCGAGAGACTCATTTTTATGGCTGGCACGGTTGCTAGAGGACTCGGCAGCCTAGGGGAAACGACTGGTTAGAGATCCTAGAACAATACTATATTGTATAGTCAATTCTCGAACCTGCGCTTTTCTAAAGTCTGCATCTGCTTTGCTTTGAAGGTCCCGGAGCTCCTTTTCATGGCGTAGAATCATAAGATCCCGCTCCTGCTTGAAGTTTTCTAATTCATATTTGAGTGTATTCACCTGAACACGTAATTCATCCTTTTCCGCATCTGAGGAGTTGTTATTAGCCCTGCTAATTAGTAGAAAGGTATAGATCAAACCTACTAGGCTTGGTGGAATGAGAAGTTGAGCGGATTGATTGCTGTAGGAAGCTTGGTGCAGGGGGGATCGATAGAGGGGATGAATCCCGGGGTGGGGATCCCCAAGGGGGATGCGAATTCCTACTTGAATTCATCTAAAGCACATCAGTCATTCGTCCCAGCAACAAGGAATTCGTTTGCGACAATTGGATGGTTTATTCAACATACGACAGTGAATCAAGAGGGGTTAGAGTCTAGATCATCCCAATTTCCGAGAGAATGATACACACCCACGACACATACAGTCCTGGTCCCCTCACGAAACGGAGCTCCGAGGACAGGGACGGAAGGGATTCAACTTGAAGCTCTTTAGATGGAAAGAATAATAAATAGTAATACAGCGCGCGACCTCACGAACGTTGATTATTGTGTTTGAATGTGAATGAAGCATCCCGATTGGGTGGCTGCTGAGTCATTCAATTCACCGCCCATCAGAGCTCGCGCACTCAAACAGGACTAGTGTCAAAATTTTGAAAATGAATTCGAAATTTTGTCGGATTCGGAGAGATTGATGATTATTCTCCCCTACGCCCATCGCCCTTTCGCCGCCCCCCTCCTCATCATCTCGTTTTGAACTCGACCCCCCGACTAGCTTATAGATACAATGGCTAAGGACAAGTCTGACAAGAAGGACAAGCGCGAGAAGAAGGAGAAGCGTGCGGAGAAGGACGGCGTCCACAAGAGCAAGAAGGACAAGAAAGACAAGAAGGACAAGACTATTCTTACCGATGCTGTCTTGAAGGGAATTGAGAATGAGATCTCTCAAGCTCCTACCAATGACAATGCTGATAATGAACAAATGGAGGTTGACGTCCGCCCCATTGGCGCCCTCGTCCCATTCGCTCAGCCTCTAGTAGAAGACAAGTCGGCTAAGAAGGCCCTCAAGAGTGTGAAAAAGGGTAAGTCACTATTGAACTGGCTGATTGAATTACTTCCCATGAATATTTTACTTTGCTGCAAACCAATCCCTTATTTCTCATGTTTAAATCCCATTTATTTGGTGGGCGATGTCTTCGATTTTGCGCTGCCCGGAAATGAAAATTTCAATGGCCATTGAAACAACTCATATTTTGCAAAAAAATAAAAAATTAAAACGCTTTCGGTTATTTACAAAAGGCTAATTTAATGCTTTAACTCTAGCTGCTGTCAACAAGTGCCTTAAGCGAGGTGTGAAAGAGGTGGTGAAAGCCCTCCGAAAATCACCCATTCCTGCACCAAATGCCACCATCGCCGTTCCCAACGGAGTTGTCATCCTTGCCGCCGATATTTCGCCCATGGATGTTATCTCTCACATCCCCGTGCTGTGCGAGGACCACGGAATTCCATATATTTTCGTCACATCCCGAGCAGAGCTTGGTAACTCTGCTGCAACAAAACGTCCCACGAGTGTTGTGATGGTCGTGCCAAAGTCAGCTGCCAAGGGCAAGAAGAAGGATAGTGAGGATGACGATGAAGATTTCAGTAAGGTGTATGAGGAATTGGCTAAGCTCGCTCAGAAAGAGCTCAAGCAAGTGAACCTATAAGCAACTTGCGGGCTGGACCTCTGACTCGAACCTTGTGTTTTTCTTATATTTCTTTTTTTTTCTCGTTCTCGATTCTGCTATTCCTAATTATACGGCTGTTTCATGTGTCTTGTCAATCGCCACTGCTGTACAGTTCTACCTTGCTTGACAAGACACCGCATGTCCTCGGGTTCTGGCCTTGGGGGTGTGTTCATTTGGGTTGATCTTTTATGATATGTCTGTTGCAAATCTGGCGTTCTTAAATCGGTGTATGAAAAAGGCAGGAAGTACCAAAATAAAATAAAAATCGATACTGAGCAAATTTTTGTTGTAATAACCAGGTAATGAAGACCTTGACCAAAAGACCTTGTCCACTACCTAGTGAGTGAGACAGGTTGCTTTATGAGTGGCGAGTTGAGGGGCATTTTCTTCTCCTCATTTTCCCTACCTAATGATTCTTTCTTTTCCCAAGGCTTAAGAAGACCAACGAACTCGATTATCCAGACAAGTTATGTGGGGTTCTTAGGTAGGTAGTTAGGGACAAAAATTAGACTAGGGAGACCTTTTAATCCTTTTTGAAGGACATCATCTCCTCCCCTATCCCAGACATACATGGATGGGAAAGCTAACAACCTACCTAGGTACTAGTACCCATAGGTATGGTATGGTAGGTCTATCTGCGAGTGATAATAATGAAGAGAGAAGGAATGAGGGACTACAATAGAGTTTATAAAAAAAATAATCATACATACATAAATTGACTAGAGATGCACTGCCATCAAATAGTACATACATAGGTAGTCCCCCCGTCAACATAAACTGAGAGGTCATATCTAAAAGCATTTCCATTTCCCGGAACAGCAGCAAGGGATAATAACTAGGTAGGTGAAAATCCCATGAGGGCAGTATAGCTATCGATCTATCTGAATTTAGCATTTATAGAAGGGAATTTGTGAGTTAGTAATTATCCACGGTTTGGTTTTTTTTTCTTGGTTGGTTGGTTGTGATGCAAGGACTCCTCTTGTCACTTGTTGGGCTCCTGTGCATCTCAACTTTTTTTCTTTTCTTTTTTAAACAAAGCGTCTATAGGCTCTTCTGTGGGCAGTGACAGCGTATAAATCAGGGCAAAGGTCCCCCAGGCTCTAGAGCAGGGGAGGGAGGGAGGTGAAGAGAAGAAGGTCGAAGAGCGTGGGTATTATTATTCCTTTCTTTGTCCTTCTCTTTTTTTTTTTTCCTTTTTCAAACAAGAATCGTTTTTTCTTTCTTTTCCCTTTGGTTCCTATTCGGAAATATAAACCATGTTATCCTCTAATCAATTATTTGTCATACTTCTCTGCTATCTTTATGCTGCGATGGCTTTGCCGATCCCTCGAGCTGTTCCAAGCAGCATCGAACACTATGACAATCCCTATTTCTCTGAAAAGGTATGTTAATTATTATTCCCTCTGACCTCGTGCGTGGGAGTAAAAAAAGTACATGAATTGGAAAGAAATAAAAAATAAACTAGATTGACACTAAATCTCTCTTGAAAGATTGGTCTCTCCCGCGATGATGATAGCAATACAATCTCCGCATCATCCTCAATTTTCCATGGGTTGAAGCTCCCACAATGTAAGGGACCTTACTTGCACAGTCTATATTGGACTCAAAGTCTATACGGCGCCTTTATTTCCAGAAGACCCAATCATCGTCTTCCTAGCTTATCGCAACCACCGCCAACAGGAGCACCACTAATAACAACGATGACGACAACAACATCCCCCCCGCAAGGCAAACAAAGTATGCAAATTGGACCCGCTGCATATACAGTTGTACATTCACTAGGAGACCACGAGAAATTATTTGCTCCGTCAGCGATCTTGCTCGTCATGTTGTGGTTGGCTGTTTTGATGATTGGGCTGGTCGAGTTTGTTAGTGTGTTTTGGGACCGGTGGGTTCGACCGGAGAGGTTGAGATTGAGTAAACGATGTACTAAATCTGCTCCGGCTTATGAGGAGGTGGTGGTGATTGATGCTGTACCGTTAGAGGATGGGTGCCAGTCTGTTTATGATTGGAAGGGGTATGTTGATGATCATGATGAACTATGTTCTTTTTATATGGACAAATTAGATTGACGGATATGATATATGACACTCTTTTTTTTCATCCTATATTTGGTTGAGGAATCAAGAAAATAAAATTAAACAAATTATTACTATACTACAGTACAATGTAGCCTGGGAAGAAACACATTTTGAGAAATATGGACGTATATCTAGGCTCTCTGGTCTCGCTCCAATGGCTGATACCAATGCCCATCATCACCAACCCCTTTCTGCATTCGACTAACGCCTGAATCAAGCGCACTCTTCGCATTTCTGTGCTGGAAACTACTCTCTGCCACTCGCCCCGGATCATTCTCCGACCCGATCGTAGAGTCAAAGCTAGCGTTCTTCATATCATTCTTCGAATCATTATAGTACTGACTTCCGCTCGCCTGGGTTGATGACAATGACAACGGGTCACCTTGTTGTTTCTGTCGCTGCTGCTGCTGCTGTAGTTTCATCTCCATTTCACTTTTGGCCTCTTTAGACCCACCCACATAGCCTGATTCAGGGACATGAGCGCCAGGGTAGACTCCTTGTCCACCTAGAGCTTCGGGGTACCTTTTTTGAGTTTCCTGGTCTTCTCGGGCAGCACTGACTGGTGCTGCAGGTAGCTGGGTGGTCGTTCCTCCAGATAAATCTACATTATGCGATTCACTCGTAGGTTGAAAGCGACGGTTTTCGCTGAAAACACCCCCGCGGTTGACGGATTCAGCGGCGAGAGAATCATTATGAATGGCACCTGACGGTTCATAGATTGGTTTACGTTCGGCTAGGGGGTCATTTGTTACCTAGGAGAGTAGTTATGAAAAAAATTTGTTAGTCATTGAGATAACCTTTATTATTATTAGATGTGCTTCCAGGGGCAAAAAGGATAAATAGGTATATTACCTTGGTGCTTCGGTGTCCGGGTGGAATTGGCTGTCCTTGGAAATCCATGGTTAAAAAAGGTGTGTTTAATGAGGATGAATATTATAAGGGGCTTTTTTGTAAAAAGAATGATTTAACAATCTGAAATTCAATATCTGAAAGCGAGAACTGGCTATAGCTATATAACATTGTTTCAACTTGAAAGTGAGCTTGTGATGTCACTTTGACGCCAATTACCCAACCGTCGCGACGCTTTATCAAAAAAAAAAAAAAAAAAAAAAAAAAAAGGTGGAAGAATATATTTGCCAAGAGGCGATTTTAATAAGCATTAGGTAGTGATATCTCACCTAGGTGCAAGTCAATTAGGGTGATAGAGGGATTTGTAGGGACTTGTCCTGACCAAGTGTATCACATCACGCATTGAAACAAAATCTGTAAAATACTTATTCAATACCTAGATACTAATGTTTCAAATATCTTATTCTTACCTTAGCTATACTCATCAATTGTTGTGTCTCGAGAACTGGCAAGGGAAAATCTCAGAATCTACATAGTTAACTAGGTATTGGATAAGTTCATTGCCTCAGCACTTCCGTTGAGTCTAGGCCCGCAAACACACGAGTTATGGAGCTATGGAATTGTCGGAAGACCCACCAATCTGAACTAGAGACCCCGAATTGACGTCGATCTCTCGGAGGACATTGAATAGTGGGAGCAGTTCTGCCAAGGAGGTAGATTCCATCATAGGTGGGTAGGTAGATGCATTCCAGCAAGTTACCTACCTATTTAACGACACACTCGTTCACTCACTGAGGTCATAACTTTTGACTCCAAGAAATATCATACCCACCAACCACGTCACTCTTGATCTTATTGGAATTGATCCTTGAACCAATGTATGGATGTTTGTATGTACATAGAATCATGGTTTAGATGGCGTCATAGCGAAACTGATGTCACTGGAAGATACTAGTATTGACATTGAACATTTAAAAGGAAAGCGACCCCGTCTTCAAATTATATTCGTCTTATCGTAAATATCTCACACGTTAAAACATATAACTCTTCAATCCTTAAAATTCTCAGCTTGTGTACATTATACTTATAATACATACATACAACATGGCGGACAGTACTTTCCACACAACCACCCAAGACGTCCGCAAGGCTGAGTCTCATGCATCCCATGTGAAGAACGGACAAACCCCAAAAGACTCCAATATCTCAGCGATGAAGGTATGTGACAAGATTCTAGGTACCACTGTCGTGTGTACTCTTTTTGTATATGGAGGCTAAGAAAACACATTATATACAGTCCATCCTCGATCAAAACACAGATAAGAAGACACAAATTGAAAATACCAAAGCAAATTTACCTTTACCTGATCAGCCTCCCAGAGCCAGTGATTGGAATACCGCTGATCAGAGGGCAGTCAATGTCGGATCAGGACGTATCTCTGGTGGTAGTCATGTCAACAGTGCGTTGAGAGAGCCAGCCGCTGCAGGAAGCAGTGTTCGAGAGTCGGCGGAGGAAATGCATAAGAACACACAGCCAACTAGCAAAGTTGGACGTCAGGGAATTGAGAACTTAGAGGGTTTGCCTCGGGATGCTCTATCGCGTTGATTGAATGAGTGTAAAATAGGTTTTCTTTTTTTTAATTCACGAGAATAGGAACCGAATTGCGAATATTTAGATATGACATTTTATAAGGTTTTAAGCATACCTACATTTAATATATTCCCTTCTTAATGTAAAAAAGAGAACATCTGCGTTAATTATGATACAATCTTCTTCAATATTAACATTTACAAGCCGATCTATAAGTTTATCTACGAGAGTAAAAGTTTGAAATCCCGGCTGGTAGGTAAGGTAGGGATGACGTCTAAACGTCCAATCATCTTTCTCCTTGGTTCTTATTATTACATCAATAAACTGGAGAAGGATTGATGCCATCCCCACCAAGCTGCTTAAAAAAAACTACCTCGACAACTACCTACTTGTCGTCTTTGGAAATTAGAATATACTTTAAAGCAGCAGTATATAATTTTGAATGTTTTTGTTTTGTGGCGGAGTTAATTGGCTCGAAACCGTCAGAGTGACATCATTGCGGCAGGCCTGCAAAGGCGCTATTATCTCCTTAGCAGTATCTTCGAGGTTGCTTACTGATAGAGGGATTGTCAATGAGACCGGAATCGTCCGCCACAAGGAGATCCAATCTTGGCTCTTTCCTCATTAACTGTAGGCAATGGAGGTATCTGACAACCTTGATTTGATCAGGAAGTAACTATGAAAGAAAAATAAAAAATTAGGACCCAGGAGAGAAATATTCAAACGTATCGTATTGGGTGGTGCCAGTGCTTCATCCACGAGAAAAAGTTACTTGTAGGGCAATATATTTGAGATGGATGCCTCCAATGATAATGGACTCCCTGTTTAGGCTGATTTTGGGTTCCTTGGTACGAAGAGCCTTGCATTTTAGAAACGGGAATACATAAACTCATAACAAGCTCATGACACTTGCATAAAGGGGACTCACCGCCTTCCATTACTGTGTGGCAGAAATTAATCATTCCCCGCTACAACAGAAATGATTTTTCTGGCCATGTCTGCATTGACGTTGCGCTCTGCTTCGAGGGGGGGTTTTCTTCCTAGCTTCTGCATATCGAGTTATTTGAATTAGCTATCAATATGCCGAGGGATCCGCTGATTGGACTGGTTGGGAAGGTTTGTCAGTCCCTTATCCTCAGATCGAATACCCCGCTGACTGGGCTAAACAGCCATCCAGCGGAAAATCGACAACTTTAAATAGTTTAACAGATGCTTCTTCTAAAGTTGGTATGCTTATTTTCTACCAGAATTCGTTACTTTTCTTTTTCTTTGTGTATTTATGTATTAATATTTGCTTTGTTTGTAGGAAATTTCCCGTAAGTCTACCTACCTTCGCTTTAAGGCCATCGCCCATCGCAGAGACGCATACCTTTTGAAGCTACATTATACTTGTTAGCATTACGAATTTCTAAAAACAATTGGCCACTAGATTCACCACTATTGACCCGCAACGTGCTATTGGGTACCTTCAGATAGACTGTGCCTGTCAGCGATACGGTGTTTCGGACAAATGCAAGCCAAATTATGGTGGCTGTACCGAAGGGAGGCGTTCCGTGCCTATTGAGCTCCTAGATGTCGCAGGTTTAGTCCCGGGAGCACACCAGGGACGGGGTCTTGGGAACAAGTTTTTGGATGACTTGCGACACGCAGACGCATTGATTCATGTAGTAGATGTTAGTGGTACCACTGATGCAGAAGGTCCGGCTCCATAACCTTTCGACAATCGTCTTTCTAGGGTGGCATACTCACAATATTGAGTCTTTTAGGGAAAGCTACTCGAGGGTATGATCCTTCCCAAGATATTGAATGGCTCAAGTCAGAAATCGTGCGATGGGTACTGGGAAACTTAATGCAAAAATGGTATAGTTTTGATTAGAGACGCATGCGTGTGCTGCAAATGCTAATGCTCTTTAGGGGTTCCATAAAAAGAAGACACACGGCAACAAGTGAGTTCAATGTCACCTACTAGTGCCATGTCTTATGTATTGACATTGAGTTCAGAATCTACAGCTGTGGAGACATTACAAAACCAGTTTTCAGGCTATGGAAGTACATCAACAACCGTCGTCCGGTGCTTAGACCGGCTAGGGCTGAAAGAACCACTTGAAGAATGGTCAGATGAGACTGTAGAGCAAGTAGTTCAGGCTTTCATCGAGGAAAAGTTTCCCACAGTTTTTGCCTTGAATAAAATCGATCATCCCGATGCAGATAAGGTCCGTACCTTTCTCCCCCTTCTCTTGATATACTCGGCTATTGGCACTAAAAGCATCATAGAATATTAGTAAGATCGCGAAAATGCAAGATCCACGCTCTATCGTGCTTTGCTCCGCTATATCTGAAGTATTTCTCCGCAAACTTGCCAAACAAGGCTACATCCAATACACCGAAGGAAGTGAATTTTTAGATACAAGGGAGGACCTTATCGAGAATGGCGATCCTGACGGAGGCGGACTTAAGGAAATGGATGAGAAATTAAAAAAGTATAAAACCCAAAGTGGCTACCCTAAAGAAACAAGCTAATACCAATTTAGTCGCGTCGAGAACCTGAAAGATATGGTGTTATATCGTTTCGGCTCTACTGGGGTTGTGCAATGCCTCTCACGAGCGGCAGAGCTTCTAGGACTCGTGCCGGTCTTCCCTGTGAAAAATATCCACACCTTTTCATCGGGGAGCGGCAGTGCAGTATTCCGGGACTGTATCCTTATTAAGAAGTAAGTTCTGACAACTATCTCGAAAATAAATCCCTAGCCTCTAACACACCAAAATAGAGGTAGCACAGTTGGCGATGTCGCCAGCAAAATTATGGGGGATGTGCCCATTTCTTATATTGAGGGAGTTGGGGGAATCCGTGTTTCAGAAGACGAGGTTGTTGGAGTAGGAAAGCATGATGTAAGTCGCCAATTTCTTCGTATTCAACTTCTACCACTAACAAACGCCTTTTTATTTGAACAATAGGTCCTTTCATTTAAGCCCGGCCGATAGATTTACTATATAGTCATATCTAGCTAATGTGATAATGATAAAGATATGTAATGTCACGTAACTAGAAGATAGCAATGTTTCTTATGTATATTTAGTTATGCAAGAAAACTACTGTCTTTCGCTTCAGATTCGATTTACTGTATGTATTTTCAGACTCTTGGTGCTCGTTATCAAGACCTCATGGAAATCATGCTTAGGGCTTAGGGCTTCCACACCCCACCCTCTTATCGATAAGGGAGCAATCAGAAAACCTTCCTCATCTGAGAGTTACATCATGTTCCAAAGTTGACGTCTTGCACCCCGATTCTCCATGAAACTTGATCGTGAGGCTACACGGTCACTGCTTACGTCTATTGAGACGCCATGAAGCGCGATTACCTCTCCGTCGAATCTCTATCTGCCTGGACTCGGCTAAATGGCATCTCCACTCATGGGGTTGCGTTCCAGAAACTGGTGGCCGAGGATGGAACTGACAAGGGCGGGGCAATCGTAGCAAATGAAGACAGAATCTACGAAGAATCAGAAGTTTGTGTTCTCCTCAAGGTCCCATCCGATATGATTCTTTCGCTTGAGACGATTGGGAATCAAGCCAAGTCGGACCGGTACTTGCGGGAAGTATTAGAGGTGTTGGGCGAATTTGGAAGGGTAAGTTTAGTTTTCCTTTCAATTTCATAGCATATAAAGATTACAATTCCCCTCCCCCTTTCCCGACGTTATTATTTTATTTTTTTTTTTTTTGAATAATGAATAAATACTTGCTCCGAGACCTTGCAATGTCTAAGTGCTCATATCTGCAGACAGCGAGAGGCGCTATCCTGGTATTTCTACTCATTCAGCTTACACACTCTAGCCCAGATTTTGTGAGAGGGAGGCATAAGATTGGTTTGTCAAACCCCTGGACAGAATATGTCAAATTTCTACCTTCCTCGATACCTGTACCTACCTTCTGGACAATGGAGGAGTTAGAGCTACTACGAGGCACCTCCCTGAGGATTGCGCTCGAAGCGAAGATTACCGCGCTGGAGAAAGAATTTGAACTTCTACGCCACACCACGGAGGGTATCGCTTGGTGTCAAGAGAGTTGGTGGGATGAGGAGACTGGTAGACTCACCCTGGAAGATTGGAAATTTGTTGATGCTGCATTTCGATCACGGATGGTAGATTTGCCTGGACATGGCATATCAATGGTTCCCTGCATCGACATGGCAAACCATGCATCTGATAGGAAAGTGAATGCTATATATGAGAAAGATGGGGAAGGAAATGCGATTCTCCAGTTACGGCCTGGGAAAGAGTTACATTCTGGGGACGAAGTCACAATCTCGTAAGTTTCACGTCATTACACTACGTCTTAGTTGCAGCATTACTTTTGACTAAAATTGAACAAAGATATGGAGAAGACAAGCCAGCTTCGGAAATGGTGTTCTCATATGGTTTCCTCGACCAAGAGTTAGGAAACGCAAGGCAAATTTTCCTCGACCTAGATATTCCTGAAGATGATCCTTTGAAAATTGCAAAAGCAGCCTTTTGCAAGATTGCACCGGGTGTGAAGATATCTACCATGGTTACAGATTTCGGGGAAATCAAAACTACCTGGGATAGCCCGATTGTCTGGTGGGCATCTGTGAACGAGGAAGATGGGCTTGAGTTCCGGGTGCTGCAAACTAATGATGGCGACCGAGAGCTCAAGGTTAGCTGGAAAGAGAAGGAGGTGGAGTCTCCGAACCAGCTTAAAGATCTTTTGGCCGCTGACCCGTTATGGGACATCTTTCAGCTCCGTGCTGTAGTGCTCATTCTTGAGCGACTAGAGACTCAGTTCTTTATCCTACAAACGACGGAGAGGGTAATCTCAGACATTCGCCAAAATGATGATATGCGAGCGATATTCCGACCTGATGTGTTCAAGACGGTGACCAAACTGAGGGGGCTGGAGGAGGGACTACTCGCTGCCGCAATCAAGAATCTTGAGAAAGAGGTATGTACAACGGGAGAAAAGTTGGTGCGGGCTACGCTTCAGATGCCTAATATTGACAATTGCTTGCACAGAGGGAGGACTTGATGATGAGCAAGACAGTCAGCTCCTATCTAGCTCAACAAGCTCAACCGTCCGCCGACATCGAAGACGACTTTTCATGATATGTCTCCAGACAATGCCCCTCTAAGTGAAGATATAATTCTCGCCGCAATATGGATTCTCGCGGATTTTATTCAGCGATGTATAATTTGTGTCGATAATAAGTAGCCGTCATGTTGTTGTGGTCTAGGTTTTATTAACAAACTACTACAAATCAAGGTATCTTTATAATAATGCTGCAAATATCCAATTACGCATGTCCGCGGCTGGGGAAAAGTCTTATGACCCAATACTTTGGTGCGCAACCACAAGCTACAGCTAGATAGACTAAGTCAAGGCTTTCCACACAAGGTGATCAGGACCTCCGCTATGACGTTAGGATATGCAAGATAGAAATAAAGTTTGACGTATACCCAGATTTCCAAAGAACTGGCGTGGTTTTTTTGGGAATTGGCTGGGGATCATAGTACGACAACTTGATTCATGAAAGTCTGGGGAAGGTGGCAAGTATGACTGAGAAGAAGAGAATCAGGTAGGCAAATGTTGATCCTTAACCTCGAATTAGATAGGTTTAGGTTCAAATTGGAAACATGGGTTCTTCTAGACCGTGTACCCTGGTTATAGTTACTCGCTTCGCATGACTGCTCTGGGCGTGGAGAAAAAATAATTAATCTTTCACTGAAGATTCACAATTAGTGGCACAACCAGATATTATAAAAAAAAAAAAGACGATCCATTCCATCTGGTTGGCTGAACCATGACGCGGCTGTGAGTGGCCCCATCACCACTAAGCCCACCGAGCACCATGTCTGAAATTTCTCGGCCAAGACTCGGGGATATGGAACCCCCTCACTAACGCGAGTCGTAGATCATACGATCCCGAAAGAATGCCCTTTCTATCTCGCTTGTTACAAGAAAAGTGGCGTCTGTTTCTACCAATGAAGATTTTTTAATCGGGTCCAGGAAGCAATAATGATAAACTGAATTGCTAGGGACGAGCGGAAGTCGGATCCATCCCCCACGATTTCTCCATAGATACCTCTGTGAACGGCGGGGAACAAGAGTGGCGACTGGAGAAAAAAAAGAAGACCCTGATGCAAGATTCCGAGGTTTCCGGGGACGTCATGGCACGCCGAGACTCCTGTTAATAATTACTCATTTTGACTATGCACAAGTCGATGAGTCGAGTTCCCTCATGAAAGATTAGTAAAAGGGGAAAGCTGGGATTCATATCTCCAAGTTAAAAAAGGCTCTCAAAAACTGATATGAAATGATCAGCTTGCAGAGAATCTGGGGACGGAGAACTTCGGATGGGGATTTTGGAGAAGGAGGAAACCCCAGCCCGAACAAGAATTTTGGTTTGATTGAACTCGATAATAATCGTTACAATAATAATACTAGTAGTTTAGGCAGATAGTCCGATCCCACCCTGAGTTTCAAGAAAGGGTAATCTACTCCGTACTTAAGGACGGGGTAAATCGGGATAATTTGTGTTCTCCTTTTCTCCTTTTTCAATAACATCCGTAAGGCAGCTTAAACAGGGGCTAACAATCGAGTCGAGAAGTTCTAGATACTAGGCACAAACAGTGTTGATATACCTAGGGTAATGGTGACACGAAGAACAACTACCTATTATCTAGGTAGTATTCATTATTCTGCAATAATCTTTTACCCTGAGACTAGTTCCTGATACCTAAGAGTTACGAGGAGAAGAAGCATTCCTGAATATGCCATCTTAATTACCAGTCGGCGATTGAAATGGGTCCCTGTCCACCGCAGGAGCCTGATGCCGGCTCCTTCGAACCTTGAATAATGGTAGGTAACCTAATACCCCAAGAGGAGGATAATAGTAATTCGTAAGAAGTGATTGTAATCGTTCATACCTTTCATTATTGACAGCAATATCTTTATCTCACGAACCCTACCTATTACCCAGACCTACAAGTAGTTAATAGTAGAATAGTAACCTCTAGACTGATGTTGGATTATTCAGGCTTCTGCTGGCCTTCCAAGGCCTTCCCCAGAAGGATGTGGTCGCTTCGAACCCCTTTCCATGGATCCTTCAAGGCTAATATTTATTTTTGTTTTATTCACAAATAATTCAGTTTCTCTAACACCATACCCTAAGCACTAGAGGATACTAATAGTTAGAGACTTAGCCTTGCTTTTCCAAAGCAGTATTAACCTAAGATGATGTATGGCAAAACTAAATCAATAGGCAGGTACTTATATAACTATTTTTACCGTTTCAATAATACCCATACTAGTAATGCCGGACTGTCGCCTGAGCACACAAGAGTCGTAAGCCAGAGATGCTGATTGGCTTATCGGCCTCTAGGCCTCCACATGGCAACTTCCCCCACTGTCACCCGCACCGCAGAGTATTTCCGGATACGGACCCCATACTTACGGTCCATCGAAAAAGTCCGTCTTCCAAGAAAGTGTCCTCCCAAGGTTTAAGTTCCCTTCATCATCATCGCTCCACATATTATTAACCTCCGCCACCATTCTTCTTTTCTTCCCCTCCCCTTCCAGTTCTCTTCCTCCATCCCCTTATCGATTATTCTAAACTGCCTTCGGTTTAGGCCCTTTCAACCCTTTCAGCCTGTACACCCTTCCGCTTCCTCGACGCTCACGAATAATCCTCCACATATCTTTGAATTCCCACATTATCTGATGGGCTGGGTCGGCCCTTAACGTACTCATTTGAAAAACAATCCCCTCTCCATCCACGAACTGTTACGAATAATCCATCAACTCGTTTGGCGACAGGCGCGCCACACCATCCAACCAAAATGCCCGGGATTTTACCTATGAAAGTGATTAAAGTCGGCAACAACTCGCAGAGTCGTATCGCCCAAGCCTGTGACCGATGCAGAAGCAAGAAAATTCGCTGTGATGGGGTTCGGCCGTGCTGTACGCAATGCGCCAATGTCGGATTCGAGTGCAAGACAAGCGACAAGCTCAGTCGACGAGCTTTCCCGCGTGGGTACACCGAGTCGTTGGAAGAGCGGGTACGCTCCCTAGAGGCCGAAGTGAGGGATCTTAAGAATCTCTTGGACGAAAAGGACGAAAAGATCGATGTTTTATCGCGGATACACTCCTTCTCTTCAGCGTCACAACACAGGGCAAGTGCCGCGTCTCGGTCTCCTTCATCATGTACTCCCACATCAAATGCGTCCGCTTCTAGCGATTCCAGCGAAGGCGTCATTCAGGTTCCCCAACCCATGAAGTCGAGTGACTCATGTGAGGCTGAGGAGTCGGGGATATCAAGTGTTTGTGGACTCACTGGTATGACTGGCCTCTTACCCGTGTCTTTTTGTTTTTATATTTTTGCTCTAAAAGGTCAGGATGAATTGTTGCTAATCTCCCTCTAGATGTCTTCACCACTAAACTTACAGATCAAGGCCGGTTACCTTCTGGTATCTCGACAAAAGCCTTGACTTCTAAACCTACCCCGATCTGCCCCTCTCGTATTGACCAGAGCGTTAAAACAGCTCCTCGGCTGGTTTCTGATCAGCTTATTAACATCTTTTTTCAAGAATGGGCTCCTCTATACCCCGTTGTTCATCGACCTACCATTCTTAGAGCCTACGAGCAATACCTTTCAAATACAGAAACCTTCCAAGGCAACAAGCATGACGTTGCGCAACTGAATTTAATTTTTGGAGTCGCAGCGCTCTCCTCTAGAGTAAGATTCAACCTGCTCTCTTAAAAGAAAAAAAAAATAAAATAATTCAATTAGTAAAAATGAAGACTAATCATACAACAGTCGAGAACTAATCAAGACCCTACATTCTTTGAGGAAAATTGGTCGCCTATACTTGAATCTCTCTCAAACACAGTCTCGATTTCAACCGTTCAATGCTACGTCCTTGCGCAGATGTATTGTATGACCAAGGGTGACTACACTAGTCTTTTACGCTATCGGAGCCTCGCTGTTAGCCTCTCCCAACAACTGAGACTTCACCAAAGCCAAAAGCGCTTCTCATCAAATCCTCTTGTTGCCGAAACCCGCAAGAAGGTGTTCTGGTGCCAATATGTCCTTGATCGGTGCGCTCCCTATTTTATAATAATGCACTTAAAAGAAAATTTACTCACCATGGTCTAGATTCTGTGCTGCCCACACGGGCCTGCCTGTCCTTGTCCGCGAGGAGGACGTCCATACTGAATATCCCGATGATATTGACGACGAGAATGTTACCGAAACGGGCTTCTTACCAACGCTTCCGGGAGAATCGACGCGCATTTCAAGTGCCCTTGCTTTATTTGCAGTAACTAGAATTCTTAACAGCACGTTAGAAGACATTTACCCATCAGAGGGGGGATATGATATCCCTTTGTCAAAATTACGCTCAGTGTCGGAGCGATTAGACGGATGGTTGAAAGACTTACCTTCCCACCTACGCCTCGAGTTCTCGCAGGATAAACCCAGTACAAATGTCACTAGTAGCCGATCACCGCTTTTAGTAAGTAGCTAAGCAGCACCTTGATTTTTCATTTCTTTATCACTAACGAGAGCTTTTGAAGTCCCTTGTGTACTATTTCATCCGGTCCTTAATACACCGTCCTGCCGTTTGTTTCGGCAACGAGCAGATCCGCTCGCCATCTGTCCTAGCGGTGGCTGGCTCGAGCAAACACATAGTTCAGATCCTCCAATTACTTGATGAAAGGCGCCTGTGTGTGTCTGTGACCATTAATCGAAAAGAGTTGGTTTTCGCTTCTGGCCTAGGCCTCTTATTGCAAAATATCGGCCTGAAGCGCGACAGCAAACTCGTCAAGGAAAGCCAGAAAACACTTAGCAGCATGATTGACCAACTGGAGTTGGAATCGCCTGCAGCTGCTGCAGAATTCAGTGCATTGGCTAGTGTGTTAGTTTCACTTGACACCAACAAGCGCCCGATACCTGGCAAACCCCAAGAGATGTCTGCACCGTGTCAGAAACCAATAAAGTCCCCTAAGAAGCAGCTTCAGGCCTGGAAGGCGCGTTTTATGGGCAGTGCAAGCCCAGCCCAGACAGATAAGCAAGAGTCTTTGTCACGCAGGGCTACTATTTCGGGGTCTAGTCCTAATCTCCTCGAACGCCAACTGCGGTCCCCTAGTTGGGCCAGCCTACCACCCGATAACTTTCACCAACCCCATATTTCTATGAATAGAAATATTGAGCCTTCGGCTTCTCTTGGGCAGGGCAATAGCCGCCCAGTATCATGCTCTGTACCAACGGATGTAGCGCCGGGGGCTATGTCACTTGCGGACTGGGAGTTCGTTGTGAGTGATATGGATCAAGGCTACTCCAATATATTCAATGGAATCTATGGTGGCAAGGAGTGTGGTGAAGATAGTGGACCATTCGCATCTCTAACTGCTGAGTATGTACATAAACCTGGCTCCATGGTGTCCCCCATGGGTGTACCCAAGAGTGAACTTCAAGGTCTATCACCAGAGGCCTGGTCTGCATCCAGCAACAGCGATGTGGCAAATTACCACGAGCTAGCGGCACGAAGTGTATATTCTGAAGAGAGCTTGGGGAGCGCAGAAGACGGGCTGCCATACCACAACATGCGGTTATCCTCGGCGGAACGCGCTAATCTTTTAGATCCGTTCCAGCATGTTTTGGTCCCTGCTGGGGACGACGAGATTGATGAATTTGGACTGGCCAATGGCTGGGATCGACGGCTGGCCGTCTGAATCAATTGGTGACATAAGTCTATGTCGGATGTGGGGGTTGTCCTTGACGTTGATGATTTATTATTTTTAGTGCTTTTTTTTTTTTTTCCTTTTCTTCATCTAGTTTATGATACCTAGGTTGGCGGAAGGAGTTTCTTTCGTTTGATGATGATGATTGAATTTCTTGGATCAAGACCTGTTCCTATAGTTGTGTTTCATGTTGATTTTCAATAAGTCAATACCTATGTTTATATTAATGCGTGACAGTGAGCATACAGCCTAGCGTATGTCCAAATATTGAAAATTGAGCACCCCAACTGCACAATGATGTATTTCCAGTCCCATATTCCTTTTCCGTCTCCGTCGAGTGATTTAGAGGCAGAGGCAGATAGATGTTCTGATGAGCGTATACAATACGACAGTAGAGTCCCACTATACGTAGGTACCTAAGAACCAGCCAACTAGGAGACATAACTGGGTAGTTATAGATTAGATAGATCAATAGGTACGTACGTACCTAGGTCCGTCATGGATACTACTAGACTGCATAAGGTGCCTGGGTCGCCCAATCAACCAATCAACCAACCACCTGAGCGAGATATTACCTAGGTACACATGAAAGGAGGTCGGGTACAATCGGAGAAAGTGGATCAGAAACCCTGGGATGCTAGGTACCTACTAGGTAGTAACTCGTAAACTACTCTTATGTATGTCGTCATTTGTCTTCATCTTCATCCTAGCGCTTCATGATGGTGCCCGAGTTTGAATCAACATCCCTCCCTTCCTCCTCCTGCTCCTCCTCCTCATACATTATCATCATCCAATCGAGTTATCATTATTTCTTTGTTTATCGTCCCGTCTGTCTTGGGAGCTAGAGATAGTCGGTTTTGCTTTACGCGGCACACCTTGGGATCGTCTAGTTTACTACCTAACAAAGTACCGGGTTGATCCGATCATAGAGAGACGAACATTAAGTTAAAATTTAAGTAAAAAAGGAATTGAGTAATTCGGATATCGTCTAATTTGAGCGAGGTACCTGGTATTGTGGGACTAGGCAGGTATATTTGTCCTGGATACTTTTGGTATGTAGGTAGGTAGGTAGGTAGGGTACGGACTGTACATACCTATATACCTTATGTATATACAGACCTTGGTAAGGGCTGAATGGATGGAGTTGTAGGAGAGAATAATAAGGAGTGCTGCCGTACCTACAGTTACCTAGGTAGGCACATAGTTAACTGCCAGTGGTAGGAGTAAGATACCTTCCTAATTAGTCAAAGACTCTCAAAGAAGTAACACTAAAAGTATTTAATGTACACAGTGAAACCCGGAATCTGTATCTAGTAGTTACATGCTCGGTATGGCTATTGCTCTTTTGGCAGGTTTTCTAAACTTCTTGAATAACAAAATGAGGCAGAAAATAACCAGGTTATCTAGTTAGTTAATAGTTAAGATCTTACAAGCTAATAGCACATTATCTACTCTCTAGAACATGGGGGTCTTCCTTGTTCTTAGAGATATTTACCTAGGGATCTGTGGAGCTAAGGAATACTTTAAGATCTTTATTTTTCTTTTATTTGGATAAGCCAACCGATATTTGGCGATAATAGAGAAGGGTGAATTAGAATCTATCCAGTTATTGCTAAAAGAGGTTAGGTTACCTTTTAATTATGAGATAGGTCATCAAAACATTGATCTATATTATTATGAGAATCATGTGAGCAGTAAAAAAAATTGAATTTAGCCTCTAATAGGATTACATTTACTACCAGTTAATAATAATAACATCAGGAAAAGATAAATAATAAAAAAATTAAGAGCCAGACTCTGGAACCGGCCTGATGAGAGCGGAGCAACGTCCTCCGAAGACCCAGATGACAAGGGGAAAAAACTGTGAGCTTCAAAACATCTAGGCCGGGCGTGACTAATCCGTTGCAGACCTTGTGACGGTGAATAATTCTTTTTTCTTCACATAATTGGGGTGGACATGCACGTTGTTTAAGAATTGGCGTTGGTTGATTAATTATACTAGGGAAATATTTTTTTTTTTTTTTTTGGTCGGGGAGGATAAGGTACCTCATTAGTTACATATTTACAATTGGAGAGTTTTCCGCGGGAGTCAGCCAAAGCCTAGCGCGGAGATCTGCTGTGTTCAAGAATAGTGGGTAACAAGGTACCTAAAGTAAGTACCGCCTTTAGGTGGAGGATGCGGTATACTTCCCTAGGTAGAATAGGTAAATTGTTGGTTGTTGGGGAGGGTTCGGATTGGTGGTAACTAGGTAGGTATGGATTAATATGACAATTATCTATTTATGGGGAAATCACTGCCAGACTGAACGCAGAAGGAGGGGCTATTCTGAGGTGGAATTAGAATGAGGAGGTCGTTCATGCTCCCAGTACTTCATCATATTCAATCACTTGATGAAATGAAAATACAACCATCTAATGTTGGCGATAGATGATGGTCATAGGAACTCCAGACTTGAGGATAATTATATTTTTTTATTGAAAACTGAGGAATTCTTCCGGCGGGGTATTGATGCCTGGGGCAGAAAACAAGAGGGGCAGGTCCTCAACAATAATTGTCCTCTTCGGGGCAGCCATGGCCGGGTCTTAAGGGTTTTTCTCCAGCCTTTTGCCGTCAATTGCCTTTATTTACCCTTCTAGTCTTTGGTTTCCATCATAATGTTTTATTTTAACCGCTGAAAAGCTGGCTATCGGGCATTTATTCTCAGTAATCGTTATCAAAGAACCCCCCAATCACCTCATGTAGCAGGCATTACTCATGATTACCTATATTTCCACTAGATCCTATCAAAATGGTAAAATTGCGCCAATCTTGCCTCATGTGTAAGAAAGCTCTACTCTAGGGGGGGGGGAATAAATAATAAATAATAATCATAATAATCATGATAAATAAAATAAAATAAAGCGTAGGAAGCCAGAGCTCCGAGGACGACATGCAGTGACCGGTGAAGACCGACCCACCAAAATACATCATGGGTCCCCACTTGCCCATTCTGACCCCTCCATCCTCAGGCTCTCTCTCTCTCTGGAGGTACCATTTATGATTTCCCCCCATCCATAATTCCTGTCCATCCCACTCTCCCTCTTTTCTTTCATCTTCCTCACTCTATCTCCCCTTTCTCCGTCCTCTCCCTCTAGCGGTGATCTTTCTCTTCATCTCTCACCCTAGATTCTAAACATACCCTTGGTTCAATCATTTAAATAGTATGTCCCTCCCCCGTCATCCCGGATATTGGAGCTCCCTTCTCTTAACTAACGACTTGGATTTCGTCCCCATTCAATAGGGAAAAAAAAAAGTACTGCAATCATGGGTTACTCTGAAGTGGATCAATTGGCTATCAACACCATCCGCCTTCTCGCGGTATGCACTCTCTCTCCTACTCCCTTTCCTACTAGTGCCTATTCCTATTAGTGATTATTATTATTGCTATGGCTACGACCCTGGAGTAATCATGGTGATGATAATAATTGCGCCTCCTCTTCTTCCATTGTTCACACTACTGCGGAGGCTTTGAGAACCCCTAAGCTTGCTTTGTTCGGACAAAAATAGTCAATTCTATGACATCTCCGCGGCGGGGCTATTGCCCCTCCGCGACATCCGTCATAAGGGAAAAAAAAAAAAAAATTGAAATCGAAGAATCAGCGCGAAAGGCGACTTGATTCCCCTCTATAAGCCAAAACCTCATGACACAATGAATCATTATTCTCCCACCGCTCATCAAGTTGAATTTTTCGTGAGATCTATGCTGAACGTTTCCTAGGTTGATGCTACCGCCAAGGCCAACTCTGGCCACCCCGGTGCCCCTATGGGCATGGCCCCCGTTTCACACGTCCTCTTCAACAAGTTCATGAGCTTCAACCCCAAGAACCCTGACTGGGCTAACCGAGACCGCTTTGTTCTCTCGTATGGACCCCGGCCTCTATTTGAGAAGAATCTATGCTGATTACCATCCAAGAAACGGCCACGGCTGCATGCTTCAATATGCTCTCCTCCACCTTTTCGGCTACGCCCTGACCATGGACGACCTTAAGAACTTCCGTGTAAGTGCATCAGAACGGACTGGATTTCAACTCTCACACTAATAAACTACATATAGCAACTTGACAGCATCACCCCCGGTCACCCCGAGGCTCACGATACTCCCGGAATTGAAGTGACCACCGGCCCTCTGGGTCAGGGTTTCGCCAACGCTGTTGGTTTGGCTATTGCCCAGGCCCAGACTGGCGGTACCTTCAACAAGCCCGGATACAACCTTTTCGATAACTACACATACTGCTTCTTCGGTGATGGCTGTGCTATGGAGGGTATTGCTTCCGAGGCTGCTTCCATGGCTGGTCACCTGAAGCTTGGAAACCTGATTGCTATTTACGATGACAACCACATCTCTATCGGTAAGAATTAGGGTCACTTTGTCCCCCCTTATTCTTTATCCTAGGCACGATTTGAAGAGTGGTGTCTAATTTTTTTTCTCCAGATGGTGATACTAAGTGTGCTTTCACTGAGGACGTGACCAAGCGCTTCGAGGCCTACGGCTGGCACGTTGTGTGGGTTAAGGATGGTGACAACGATCTTGAGGCCATTGAGGCTGCTATTGCTGAGGCCAAGTCCGTCAAGGACAAGCCCACCATGGTCCGCCTCACCACCACCATTGGTTTCGGTTCTAAGCTTCAGGGCACCGGCGGTGTCCACGGCAACCCCCTAAAGGCCGATGATATCCAGAGCGTTAAGCAGCGCTTTGGCTTTGACCCCGCCCAGTCTTTCGTCGTCCCCCAGGAGGTGTATGATCTCTACTACAAGCACGCCGCTGAAGGTGCCGCCAAGGAGCAGGAGTGGAACCAGCTCCTCGCCAAGTATGCCTCCGATTACCCTGCTGAGCACGCCGATCTCACCCGCCGTCTTGCTGGCAAGCTTCCCGAGGGATGGGAGAAGAGCCTACCCACTTACAAGCCTTCCGATCCCGCTGTTGCATCTCGCAAGCTCTCTGAGGCTGTTCTTGAGAAGATTCACTCTGTTGTCCCCGAGCTTCTCTCCGGATCTGCTGATCTGACTGGCTCCAACAACACACGCTGGAAGAACGCTGTTGACTTCCAGCCTCCTGAGTATGGCATTGGTGAGTGGTCCGGCCGCTACTTGCGCTATGGTGTCCGTGAACACGCCATGGCTGCCGTCATGAACGGTCTTGCTGCGTACGGCACTGTCATCCCCGCCGCCGGTACCTTCCTCAACTTCGTCTCGTACGCTGCTGGTGCCGTTCGTCTATCTGCCCTGTCTCGCGTTCGTGTCATCCACGTTGCCACCCACGACTCTATTGGTCTCGGTGAAGATGGCCCTACTCACCAGCCTATCGAGACTCTCGCCCACTTCCGCGCTATGCCCAACTGCATGGTCTGGCGCCCTGCTGACGGTAACGAGACTAGCGCTGCTTATTATTCCGCCCTTACTTCCAAGCACACTCCCAGTATCCTGGCACTTACCCGTCAGAACCTGCCCCAGCTTGAGAATTCCACCATTGAGGTTGCTCTCAAGGGTGCTTACCCCGTTCTTGAGGCTTCTAACGCCGCCGTGACCCTTATCTCCACTGGCTCTGAAGTCAGCATTTGTATCGATGCCGCCAACTACCTCCAGAAGAACCACGGCGTCGTCGCCCGTGTCGTCTCCGTTCCTTGCTTCGAGGTCTTCGATGCTCAGCCCAAGGAATACAAGTTGTCTGTTCTCCCCGATGGCATTCCTGTCATGTCCGTTGAGGCCTGCTCAACCATGGGTTGGGAACGTTACTCTCACGAGCAGTTCGGTCTCAACCGCTTCGGTGCCTCCGGTCCTTACAAGGAAGTCTACGCGGTAAGTTCATGAAATGATTTCTGTTCATTAAAGTTCGATACACATACTAACGTTTATTTCATAGAAATTCGAAATCACCCCCGAGGGTATCAGCAAGCGCGCCCTTGCCACTATCGATTTCTGGAAGGGTATTCCCATCCGCTCTCCCATCAACCGTGCCTTCCAGCAGATTCTGTAGACATCCGATATTAGCGTCGTGATTTCCACCCTTTTCTTTTGTTAATCTTTTTCTTATTTCCTTTTACATTATGGGTACATGGTTTTTTACGGAATGAGGACGAGTCCCCCAGAGCAAAAAAATATCTGAAGGATGATCCCCTCGGTTTAATGACGAATTTCGCCCCCCGCGAAACAAAATTACCAGTTTCTTGGTCATGTCTGGTAGAAATAGAAGGATGAGCTTAAAAATGAATACCAATGATTATTTCTTATTTGTTTTACTGTAATATTCAGGGGAGCACATGGGTGCATGTTTAGCTCCTGGCACGCCCCATTCCTAACATTTTTTCACATGTCATGACCAACCTGTTTCAGAAGATTACTTTTATAAGGGCAGCAAAAAGGAGTACCACAGAATGTGAATACAAGGGGGGGGGAAAGAAGTAACAAAAAGAGAAGATTGTGGGCAAAAGTAAGAGCCTTTGTTACATTTATTCATCATCGTCAGATTCATCATCAATTATCACCTCAAACATACAAACAACCATTTGGGCCTCAAAATTTTTGGAAGGCCCTAAACCCCAATTTCAAGACAGATAACAGATTTTATTTTAAAAACATTAAGGAGAATAGGAAAGGAAGAAATTAATCTATGCGTCCAAAGCCTTGCGGGCGAAGTTGGGGAGAACAAAGCTAGCCCGGTGGATATCCTGGTTGTAATAGCGGCAGAGTTTCTCTTCCTCCTCACGAGACCAGCTGCGGATGGGCTCGCGAAGGTTGCGGTTAGCATCCTTGCAGCAAACCATGAAGCCAATCTGACCGGAGGGATAGGTGGGGATGGTAGTGTAGGCGTATTCGGCGACGGGGAAGACCTCCTTGCAGGCCTTCTTGAGGTTGGCAATCAGAGGGAGGTGAAGCCATTGGTTCTCGGCTGGAGATGGAAAAAACATGGGTCCAAACCGGTCCCGGATATTCGGGTGGTTGGCAAATAATCACGTTAGCTCAAACTATTCCCCATTTGAAGAAAAAAAAAAAAAAAAGAGAAAGAGAGAGAGATAGAGGGAAGAAAGGAGGGGGAGGGAGGGAAATAAATGTGGTGGAGACACGAGACAGATTCAGGAGGGCCTGTCAAAAGAGAGATAGGACAGATAGGAAAGAGATTGGAAAGGAATGGGGTGGGCAGAAGGGTTAAAAGGAAAGGCAACGAACAACCTTGGGTGGTGATGACGCCTCCATCACGCAGAGCATTGTTAAGAAGTTCGAAGTAGGGCTTCTGGAAGAGGCTCTCAGCGGGGCCCTCAGGGTCGGAGCTGTCGGTAATGATAACGTCGAATTCGTTGATACGGCTCTTAAGGAACTCGAATCCATCACCAACGTGGACTTTAGCGTTAGGGTGCTGGAAACCGATGCTCATTCCGGGAAGGTACTTCTTGGAAACACGGATGACAGCCTAGATATTTCCATCAGTCATTCATTCTCAAGGAGGAATTACCTATTTTCAAGTCAAAACATATTTTACCTCGTCGATATCGCACAGAATAGCCTCCTCGACGGTCTCGTGCTTGACAACCTCTCGCAGAACACCGCCATCTCCACCACCAATGACAAGTACCTTCTTAGGGTTGGGGTGAGAGTTCATAGCCAGGTGAGTGATCATCTCCTGGTAGCTATAGGCAGATTAGATTAGTTTCATCATGTGGTCATTTACGCAAGAGGTCAGAGAGGAACGGGATCCTTAAGGATAAACTGGAAGATGGTATCGAGGGCAATACATACGAGAACTCATCACGCTCGGTGCATTGGATGACGTTGTCAAGGACAAGGACAGTGCCGTAGTCGCTGCTCTCGAAGACAAGGACATCCTGGTACTTGGACTTCTCGTGGTGTAGGATCTGGTTAACCTTGAGGTTCATGGCCTGGCCGGGCCACATGTTGGACTGCTCAGAGAACCAGCCATCTAAAAAGATTAAACATTAGTCCAGCTAGACACAAATCCAGCAAGGCAGAAAAGCCACCAAAACCAAAATTTTTCGAGAGCTTATCCCAGAAGAAGATTGTTCAATTGGCGGTCGTGGTCAAGCTAAGTCTATTGGAAGGCGGGGTAAAATTGGGTAGTGATGGATAAGGAAAATGACATACCCTTGATGGTGGGGTGAGTGATCTCGCTCATAGTGATGAAGTGGAAAGAGTGGTGAAGACGGGAATGGAGTGGAAGCACAAAGGGTCTCAAACAAGTGATGCGAGGAGAGGATAGAAGGGAGGAAGATGAGGAAAGTGAGCGAGAGAAGTAGAAAAATAAAGAAGAGCGCATGCGGAGTGGGGGGGTAGGATAAGGGTAAAAAAAAAAAAGAATGAAAGAAACTGAAATCCTTGTATGTGTATTTTATTCCAGGTACGATTGGGTAATTTGGTTACCAACCTGTATCTTTTGCAGCAATTTTTTTTTCTTCTTCTTTCGGGCTGCACTGACTTGAGGCCTGTTCACCCAATAGCCGCGTATTAATACTGCATTACCATATATCATGTTATAATATTATACTGTAAGCCATTTCCCTCAAATTTATCAGTCGTAACATCCCATTTTCCATAGAACATCAATACTGTCTTTGGTAATTGGTAGACGGAGTCCCATCTCCCCCCATCCAACTGTGTCCCAAAGCGGAAGGACTTCCGCCTCATCTTCCAGTCGACGCCTGAACCAATGGCCCCTGTGTGGGGGGGAAAGAAAGAATTATAAGATTGGATGTATAAGAACATCAGTAATAAAATTCCAAAATGAAACCACTAGAGAGACTTTAGTTGAGGAATACTATAGTATTTGTTTAGCCTTTTTTTTTTTTTTTTACATTTCTTTTCGATATCCATTCCACTTAGCAGCATAGAGGTAAGTCAAGACAAATGAAAATTGCAATACGTTCGATTGCTTCTAGTTACTGTACAGTGCAATCACAAAAAAGCCATCTGCCTTGCTCTGTATATCTCCTACAGACACACGCACACCCTCTCATTATTTATCCCTCGCACACAAGATGATATATTTATTCATCACCCTCAGCAAGACGGCCGGGCTTAGAGTTCAAGTACTCATTTCTGAGAAGCAGAAATTTTGAGGTAATATTAGCCATTAGTCATGAAGATCGGCCAGGAAATGCCTTAAACAACAATGGAGATCAGCCGGATGGTAGGGAGAGTGCATACCGCTCAATAGCCCAGTTCATAGCAGCATAGGCAGCAATGAAAGGGGGAACAACGTAGAGGATCTGGTGACGGCACCTCCGGAAGGTGTTGAAGATAGCAGCGTTAAAGGCACCAGCAAGAGGACGCTGACGGTTGGGAGACAAAGAGAAGGTGGTCACACGCTGGGGGGTAGGGCAACCTGTATCAAGTTCCAGCGATTAGTATACACTCGGGACAGGTCGGGCTCTATCTATCGCCTATGGGATAGCCGAAAGCTTCGTGACAATCAAAAACATGTTTGATTGAAGATATTTAAATCCAATTGGCAAGCGTTTAACCGGCGTCAAGGCGTTCATAAAAGAGTCTGACTAGCATAGAGGCTCGTGGGACCTACCAAGTTCACCCCAGCCACCAATGTAACTATATTCATTGTCAGGTTAGCCACTACTAAAGGACAAGCACAACAGATATCCCTCATCATGAGAGACCCATTGTCGCGAAACGGGGTTATATTCCTGGCGAGCAAAGTCGTGAAGCGACCGCCCGGGAGGGCCCAAGGAGTCTATCACTGAAAGCGCCGGAACGCCCGGGGAGAGGGGGAAGCTCACTATCCATTCTTGGGATCCAAAGAGCCACCCATTGTGAGAGTATTGAAGAGAGTGAACGGTTGGAGGAAAACACGAAGTGCGAATGAAAGGCGAGACAGGACGTAGGAAGAAGAGTCGACGTTCGCCTCGGGCCAAAACGGCGAAGTTGGAAGTGCAGGCACTAGTCCGCTTTTGGACAGCAGCGAAAAGCCCGACATCATCACAGAAACCCATCAAAAGCACAGCAGACAATCTCCAACTGACCCTCCCCCCCATCCATCCCTCTCTTCATCATGGCCGCTAATATTCTACAAAACATCTACCGTCTGGCCGTCCCCGTGGCCACGGGAGCCATGATCTTTAACGCCTCAATCTATGATGTCCGTGGTGGTACCCGCGCTGTCATCTTCGACCGGTTGTCTGGTGTGCAGGAGAAGGTTGTCAACGAGGGCACACATTTCCTCGTTCCTTGGCTGCAGAAGGCTATCATCTACGATGTTCGCACTAAGCCTCGTAATATCTCTACAACTACCGGGAGTAAGGATTTGCAGATGGTTAGCTTAACCCTGCGAGTCTTGCACCGCCCTGAAGTCCAAAAGCTGCCGGCAATTTACCAGGTATGTCTTGCCCTTTCATATCCATCTACTTGTCTAGTCTATCTTTCCTATCACCTCAAAGAGAGCTCCCCAGTGCTTCCGTAATCCCATAATATCCATGACTAACAATATTCTGCGGGGATAGTCGTACGGTACCGATTATGATGAGCGTGTCCTCCCATCGATCGGAAACGAAGTCCTCAAGGCTATTGTCGCCCAGTTCGACGCCGCTGAGCTCATCACCCAGCGTGAGGCAGTCTCTAACCGCATTCGTACCGACCTTATGAAGCGAGCCGCTCAATTCAACATCGCCCTCGAAGACGTGTCGATTACCCATATGACCTTTGGAAAGGAGTTCACACGTGCCGTCGAGCAGAAGCAGATTGCGCAGCAAGATGCCGAAAGAGCACGATTCATCGTCGAGAAGGCCGAACAGGAACGCCAGGCTAACGTTATCCGCGCTGAAGGTGAAGCCGAGAGTGCCGATATTATCAGCAAGGCCGTCGCAAAGGCTGGAAACGGTCTCATCGAGATCCGTAGGATTGAGGCCAGCAAGGAGATTGCACATACCCTTGCAAGCAATCCCAACGTTACATATTTACCAGGTGGTGAGGGCAAGGACGGTGGAAAGAGCACAAGCCTCCTGCTGGGTCTGAGGAGCTAATTGACGTCCCTCGAGGATGAAAAAACAAAAGAAAAAATAACTAAACGGACGTGTATTCTTTTATTTCCTTTCTCTCTGTTTCACTCTTATTGGTTGGACCTTGGGCGTGCATAATCTCCATGGCGAATTGATATTGCCTGTTGTTCCTTACTCCTTCAGCTTTTTTTTTATCTATGATTTCCTCTCTTAACACTTGTAGCAATATCACATCTATTCCTCTCCAACTCCGTTTGAATCACGCCAGTAGAGCAAAAGGAAATGAAAAGGGGAGATGGAGAGGGAGGGAAAGGCAAGAAAACTGGATAAGGTTTAAGCTTGAAAATATATATTGAAGTATATTGAGGAAAGGCGAATCCAACGGGAATTCAACTTATCACATGTCCTCACACTAGGTCGCATTTTATACTCATTTACTATAACTATACCCAAGTATCATTATCATAATTTGCGGTAGACATGAACCTGGAACCTCATATCTTCCAAGCCAGCCCCTTCCCCAACATCATATTGTAAGCGTGTTGCGTCTCTTCTCCACCAACGTGAGTCCTGGGAGAATATTCGCTCCCACTTCCCCTTCGCAACCGAAAGCAGGGTATGGTCCAAGAGGAATTTCATCGGATATTGTCTTTCTTGGACAGTACTTGGGTCGGAAGTTCCTTGAGGCTTAACTTGTTTCCCCAATTTCAGCGTGGAATAGCTTCCTGGGCTGTCCACAACGAGAAGGACCGTTCCAGGATCCAGGATATCCGTGGTGCGGAGTAAGAATGCGGTCGTTTTGGCCATAGACGTTGAAAAAAGCTCATTCAATGTGAACATGAGGGTTACCATGACGGTTGAAGCTCCTGTTGTGTGGGAATGAAACATATAGCGGAGGCTATCCTCTGACATTGAGAGGACATCCAGGTGCTTAAAATCAACAGCTATGTCGGCAGTATCCTCGAGGCCATCGCGAGTAGTAGTCGAGCTCTGATACAATGGCGCTGGGTGCGATTTGGGTCCTGGAATTATTGGCGATCGTATGGCGGAAGATAACCGGTCCACAACGGATGACCAGTCAGCGATATCAACCGCTGTAATGGAGAGACCTGGCGGGTGGGTGGACGGTAAGGGCACTTCATTCATGGACGACGTATCCATTGTAGTTGCTGTGGGGGAGGGCCCCCCTTCCTCACTTCCTAATGATACTGCTTCGAGGACATCCGAGAGATAGTTTTCCGTTGGACAGGGCTGCCCGGGCTGGTCGAGTTCATCCATCAAGTCTCTCCAGGCGGCGGCGAGGGCAACTATCTCTGCCCCCGCACCACCGCCGATGCACACGACGTGGTTCTTTCTCGGTAGGATACACGGGCTGCTGAGCCCGGAGTCGCCACTAAGGACACCTTCGTCGTCCTTGATCAGGGCCTTTAGTAACGACTTGAACACACCAGCATACCCCAGTGCGCGAGCCGCGCTCCATCGTAGAGCATAGGCGCGGAGCAGGTCTCCACTCGCCTCTGTAAAAGCAGAATCGAAGTCCCGATTGTACAAATGGGACTTGATAGTCTGAATCAGACTTTTCATATCTAGGTCTGGCCTCTCGGCCAGCGTCTCTGGATTTGGGTCTTGCTCGTCTCCCAGAGACGAGGGGACCGTCGCAGTCCTGGTGTCATTCTGGTTCAGTGATAATGCGAATTTGAATACATTGAGAACCAACTGCTGCAGATTTAGTGGAATGGTACTGGAGAGGTCAATCAAATTCTCGTTCTTCGAGTCGGGTTGCGTTTGCTGTTGCAGTTGGCCTTGTGGCCGCCGTCGAGGTGGTGGTTGTTGGGCAGAAGCAGTAGAAGGCCCACCAGTACTCTTCTTTTCCTTTTTGTTCTCGCCTTTCGCAGGCTTTCTTTTAGAAGCAGTGCTTGCCCGGGGTGGTCCCATACTTTTTTTTTTTTTATCTCATTGGCCTTTCTATTGTTCCTAGTGTCTTGTTATGGATATGATTTGCGGGGTGATAGGCCGGATTGGCTTTTGCTTTTTTTTTTTTTCCTTTTTTTTTGCTTTAGGAGTGGAAAACGGGCCGCTGGAACACCAACAATATGAGTATACATAGGTATTTAGATGTTATTTTAATTGAGTTCTTTATTTAATGCTAGATACATGATATTTAACTGATTAATGATTAATAACAAAAGTTATTAAATATTGTCATAGAGGAGATTCAATTGTTGTTGAAATAGAGGGGAAAAAAAAAAAAAAAAAGGTAAAATGATGTTTGGCAAACAAGTTCGAGATTCGAACCTGTGTATAATTGTAGGTATATAATACAGTTTTAAGTCTCTGAAAATTATGGGTGTGTGGGCCTAGCTCAGAATCCATTTCTTGCCTTTTACCAGAGATGGCCGTGGGCCACGCAAAAGACCCTACTCTTCAATCTTTGGAATAACTCTATCGACATAGCCGTCGGTTTTTTTTTTTAACAAAATTGTATCCTCAGCTTTACTGCCATCTGCATATTATATGCCCTCTTTTGGGGACTTTTAAGTATGGTTTTTGTGGTCCTCAAGCTTTGTGGATGTGCGTAGCCATAAGTGTTGGTGAGTGTCAATAGTTGGCGGCGATGTGGTGTTTTCTATTGTGCTACACTCAAAAACTACAATTGACCAACACTAAGAGTTGTGTTCAGGCGGTGATTGGGATCTTGGGTATTTGTTTTATATTTCTAGCTAATACTACTTTACTTACTACCTATTTGATACCAAGGGCGCCAAACTGTCAATTATTTACGAATGGACTTGAAGTATAAATAGCAACCACGAATACACATGAATCATCAGTGGATGACATGGAGTGTAGATTGTATTGTCTCTAGACAATTCTTGGCCACGAAAAGCTTCCTTATAATCTGACAGGCAACCCCTTTAAGAATCCAGAGCAAAAAAAGATGGCTTTGACCATATAGGATAACCGACTAGAGTTGTCGGCTCAAAATGTCTCATAAAAGAAAGTAGACGAGAGTCAAAATGTATAAAATGACCAGAAAATTAAACAAGAAAGATTGTAAGAAAGAAAATAGGCTGAAAAAACGATCGATAAGGAGTGAAGAAGAAAAAAAAAAAAGTCACAGTAGAAAACGATGTGCTCAAATAGTGCAACCGGCCGGAATGAGAGACAAGAATAAAATAGAATAAAATATATAGAGTATTGAGGTACTCCTACGCTTGTAATCACATACCAAAAGAGATTCGTCAGGTATCCCAACAATAAAAGTGGACCGGTTGAAAAAAAAATCGAAGGCAAATATCGAAATGGGTCTTGCAAAGACCATGTCGAATCGTGACGCGGAAATTATGTACAAGGGTCGGTGATGGCTTTTTCAAAGCAGCGTATTCTCATGACTGCAGCTATTTTTCAACAGCACTTCCATTTGGTTTTTCCTTATCCTTTGTTCTCCAGAAGTGCATGAGACGACTAATTCGGCGACCCTTTTTCCTAGCCTTTTCAGGTTCGTCTCCTGGAGGCTTTTCTTCATAACTTAGTTTGCTCCTCTCGGCATGGGGGCCAACGACAAGCTTGGATAAACTCGCGAGGCTTGATCTTTTTGAGCCACCAGCCTGGCTAGAGCGACGGTTAACAGCAGCGGAAAAAGAAGCTGAGCGGTCTGTTGATAGACGAGGCCGCGAGAAAAATGTAGCAGAAACACGGTTCAATGTGTTGGTCATTGTCGATGCGCTACTGGTTAATGAAGGAACATCCTCAACGGACGCATGGGGAAACTCCATCGACTGGGTATACGATGGATTCGAAAAATTACGGTCCGTTGTCGATGATGTGGTAATAGAGCGGGGAGCTTCTGAGGAAACAGTGAAATCTGGAGACGGGAAAGACGAATTTGGTAAAGAGTATTGACTCTGGAGAGAAAAGTGGGGAATTTGTGAAGAAAGTTCAGTAGGGGAGGTAACAGGTCGAGGGTCGGAGGGTAAAAATCGGGGTGAAACATCTGGGCTTGGGGGCACCAGGATTCTCCGTTTATGATCTTCGCTCTTTACTAATTCGATTGGAGTCTTTGGTCGGCTGGAGAATGGATTTGTCACATTCGAGGACTCACCACGGAAGTTTTGCGCCTCCTCGATTTCATCTTCATCGCAGGTTGTTGGACGGGGCCCTCGAGCTGTTTCTGTTTCTGCCATTTCCGGGCTCTGAATTCTGAAGGCTTCATTTTTGGATTTGAGAACATCAACCAATGGTTGCCGAGTAACAGTGCTGGAGCTTTCCTTGCTATCCTCTGACTGATTGTCTCCAGTATTTGCGCCGGAGCTAGAAGCTTCGACTGGCAAGGTTCGTAATTGTTCCTCACTGTCCTTGGCAGATTCACTAGTAGCTGCTAAGAAAGCATCCTCCTCTTCCTCGTAAAAGACGTCCGGATTTTCTAACGATGCACTCGTCGCAAAACGGTTATTGCCCAGGAAACTACGATCAAAAGGTGGCATTTCCGGGGCACTCTCGGCACGTCGATGATAGCGCATTTCTGGTCCAACAAACTCCCCGCGTCGTCCACCACTATACATTCGTTTAGTTGCTGCTGAGAAGCCGCTTTCTGGAACATGACCAGACCTCATGTCTGGTGTATTGAAAGGACCCAAAGCGGCATCTAAATCGATTACCGGGCTTAAGGCATCACTAGACGAGGTTTGCTCGTAGAAACTTCTTGGCTTCCAAGAGTTTTCCAAAGAGGACCAATTGTCAGCGTCGGTAGAAGGCTGTCGAAATTCTGGCGCGGTCGGGTTGGTTGGGGTTCGAATAACAACAATAGTATCATCATCAAAATCCACATCTAAACCTGATCCAAGATCCGAGTTTGTTCTAGTGAGTACGGGAGGATGAACGGTCGAGACTGTCTCCAAGGTATCCTTCTTCGACTGAGGCCGTTTGCCCTTACTTTTAGGGAACAAAGAGCCTGCCCATGACCGTACCTTTTTTTGCCTTTTTTTAGTCTTTGACTTTTTAGAAGCTGGGGACTCTGATGTTTCATGCAAATCGTCTGTGGATGCGTTCGAGTCCTCATCAGAGAAACGTCGGAATGAGTCATGAAAAATAACATCATCCATAAAGTCCTTCTTCCTTAAAGTCTCATCAAGATTTCCAGAGGACATGCTTTTGTGAGCACGAGAATGGCCTACCGCAGAGAGTGGCCATTTTGATGGCGAGCTATCATTTAATAGACTGCTCCCGTTAAAATCAAACATTAGAGATGCATCCGCGGTCTTTGGTCTAGGCTTTGAATTCTGGCTACCAAATGACACCCCATTATTCTCAAACGGGTCAGCAATTTCACTCTTCTCGGTTGAAGTTTCCTGCTGGACTATAGAGTTGCTTCTCGAGTCCTTCGAGAGGGTGTCGTCGGAACGATGAGCATCCGGTAACAGATGCTCCGACTTGTTTCGAGGGCTTGAAGAGAGTTTATGAGTATTCATCTGTGGGGAACTTGGCGGTGTTGCTCGTGATACACCAGTCTCTAGATACGCTACTGGTTTAGGCGGTTCATCCGGGGTTCTGTGGTCCCGCATCGGATCCGCTGGTGTGCAAGGAGCACTTTCGGCATAGGGCTTCACATCCAGCGCATTTGAGATGGCGGTTAGATCTACGCTAGATATTGCTGCCGAGCGTCGGTGAGCGTGGCGACGTCGGTTGCCTCCCCCAAACCCAGGTCCTGGAGAAGGAAGGTTGACAGGTGCCGCGAGTGTTAGACTTTCGTCACTAGCATGGCCAGTGCCTACAGGCCCCGAGCTAAAAAAGCGCTCGCCTCCAACAAACTCGCTGTGCTGTCTGCGGTGATGTCCGCCTGGCCGACCTAACGCATGACTTGTCACTGATGGTTGTGCTGAGTCACTGGATCCCGGGTTAAAGGAGAATGCAGGCAGAGCCGGTCGATCACTCTTGACATTTTCTGATCCTTGAAGATGTTGGGTTTCGGGATCGCGCGCTGGGAAGACAAAGTGTGGATTTGGAAGTGGTGTAGACATGGCCAAATTGCGACGGCTATGTCTGGTCGGCAGGTCAGCCGGATCAAAATAATGAGAAAACGATGGAGTAGACTGGAGAGGTAAAGAAATCGAAGTCATTGCTGATATATGGCTTCATCTAAGAGCCAAAAAAGACAAACAGCGACTAAGATTTACCTTAACAGACTACCGTAATGTGAAATGACGATAATTCAGAGTTGAGATGATCCAGACGGAAAAAGACCTCCAGACCAATGCGACTTCCCTACAAAGATTGGAAAGCCCAAGTTTGTCTGGAGGTCTTCAATTTTGAAGGAGAACCATTGATTTCCCTCGACCTGATCCACAGAGCCTAGTTATTAAAACCAACACTTCGCCGTTTGCGAAGAAAGAATTGTTGAAAGGTTTCCACGAAGGAGAGTCGGTAAGTATGGGGAAGAATATAATAGTAGTGGCTCCCCGACCTATTTGGTGATCCGAAGATTGAACAATTCCGCAAGGCGCAGTGTAGAAAGGGCCGACGTCGATGGATAAATTGTTGTCACAGAGGTCAGGGAGGCGATTCTAAGGAGCGGACGGCCACGAGGACGGGCCAGAAGTGCGAACGGGCGAGGTTTGGCGGAAAGGTCGGAAGTGAGAGTAAAGGAAAAAAAAAAAAAAAAAAAAAAAAAAAAAGCGAAGGGAAAGAAGCAAAATAATAAAAGGAAAAGAAAAGGAAGAGGCAGAAGAATGAGGAGAGGAGAGAAAAGAGATAAGGGAAGAGAGGAAAGGCTGAAAAGGAACGAAAGAAAATGAAGTTGGGAGGAGGAAAAGCAGTTGCAGCAGAGTGGACGACTGGTCTGGTGGTCATGTCTGTCTGGGAGCCGGCAGGGGGTGATTGGTTGGGAGAGTAGAGGGGCCACACCCATAGTACGGTTCAATACACTTGTATTACCAGGGCTGTTTCGATCTTCAGTCCACCAGTTAGCGTTGGGGTGGGATGGCAAACGAACCATCTCCGACGGTAAGATACCGACTAATACAGCAGAACTAAGGCACATACGGAATAGGGTATTTACCAGGATTTACTTAGTAGCAGTATTATTATTCCAAGTTATCTATTATTATTCCTGTTGTTATCATTATTTCATTAAGGTAGGCCATGTTCCTGTACTACTAAGCGCTAGTTTTGGGTATGGGGAAATTGGAACGGTACTAATTTCATGTGGAAATCAGATGGGAATGAAGAAGGGTTTGTTGTTCACATTGTCTTCCACTAGATGGCAATTGAATCATCACCATAATGAAGAGTTTCATGCTGAAGAAGACTTTTTCCTTTAAATAAACTAAAACCCGACATAAAGGTGCCGACCCGTTGTTAGATTCTTGTGTCTGCCTACTACTACTCTCCGAGAAACGTCATGGGATTGCGTTGCCACCACTACCGCCCAGCATCTAGGTACTTACCTTCTCTAAGGTCCTACATCCAGTACTTTTTGGGTAGAGCATACACGAGAATAGTTCCCCGGTTCGAACAAGCCACACCTAAGAAAATGTCCCTACTATTGACCGAATTTCAACACAGAAGTCAATCGCGGGCATGATAGCATCATTATACAATGGTTACTCATGCTGTGGCTCGTCCAGAGTATTATTAGCTCTGGATTATTCAATTGTTTTTTTGGTTAATATTATTATTGTTTTCAAACTGTTCCGGAGAAAAAAGGTTACTCGGTAGGCATCAGCAAACTAAAATATCCGTACCTGAGTAAGGAACCAATCAGTGGACAGAACATGGGAATCGAAATCTCGCTTGTCTTAGTGGAGCTGGGAAAGCGCCACTACTAGCTGCATTGCGCTAACCCTTTCTTAGTTATAGTTTAATTAGCGTGGACAACTCCTGGTCCGCCAGCGAGCGATCCCTGCAAAGGTTGACACGTCTTTACCAGGGGCGGATGAAACAGTCCGAATAAGGATGGGGATGGATCATCATCACGACCTACTAATAATAAAAAATACAAATAATAATCTAAAAAGTATTGAATTTCCCAACCCCCTTGTGGGGGCTCGGGGGCATCCCCTCTTGACTTGTCATTTATTCTTGTACTAGATTTGATTTAAGTTCATCACATCATCAGCAACCATTGTAAGGTATTGTTATTATTCTGGATTGTTGGGCATTATTATTTAACTCGTAATTTCTTCTGTAGGACTTTTCCCACGTGGGTTTTGTTTCGATGAAATGAAACCACCCATTCGCCCATTTCTTAGGAAACTCGGTTTAATGAATCGCAATTTTAGCCTATTGCTCCGTCTAGCAAGACATGATAGAAGAGCTTGGAACCTGGAGGGGGTTTCCTAAACAGTTCAGGGCATCTCCGTCCTCGGGCGCTGGCATTATTGTCGACTTCGAAATCAAGATCCCTGCTAGATTGTGAGTTATCCCACCATGCTCATTGGCCACCTCTATCCTTTGTTATCCTTTCCCCCCCCCTCCTTCATGCAGGAAATGTCTGTTATGTGTTTCAATCTTATTACACTAGAGGCTGTTAATGCCAGATGGCACCTCACAACCCTCCGGATTGTCTCCATTTATTCACGTTGGTCGATCATGGCCTTTGCTTTCTCTTATTCAAGAAAAGTTCGCCGCATCCTTGACAGAAATCTTAAAAGGGGGAGTCTAACCACCTGGTCACTAACTGTGGTATTATTATCCATTTAATTTATCTAACAGACCCTCCATCTTGTTATGCATGCATTCGGCTCAGATTTACACTAGTATGGGAAATCTGCAGGTAGAGACTGGAGAGTGATAATAACCAGTTCTCACTGGTCGCTAAAGGGCACTACCACTTGAGTAGATAGTAAGTAGTACTTAGGCACTCGGCAGTACAAGACCTTCAGCTTTGCCATTTCTGATCCTTCAACGAACTACTCTGGCCGTATTAGAAGACTAAAAGCTCGGGGCATCACACCCATACCAATCAAAGATAACACTGATTTCTATCAACGAAACCCCTCAACTACCTAGATAGCTTAAATTTTGAAAGACTGTTAGGTCTGGATTTTTGTCTGTCTGTTTTTATTATCGGGATAGGCACTGGAATACTACTAGGTATCTCTTAATCCTTGCCAAGTTCGGTCGGTGCGAGCACCCGAGCAACCGAAATGACTTCAGCTCTAACCACGAAGGATGTTTCCAGTTTGATTTTGGGGTTGATGCTAATTCGTGATGCCCAATGACTGTGCCAGAGGCGTCTCGGAAAAAAGCGCGCTATCGATTAATCAAGAAAGCCAGCTGATTGGATTAAACTATCGGCTGGCACTAATACTGAGGTAATTTACACATGCTTTATTGAGCAGGGAGGATAATAGGTAGCATTGGTTAACAATACTTGATCAATACCTGGGCATTTCTAGTACGGTCATGTCAATCAAAATACAATAATGCAAGACAGATTAAAATATCTATTGCCCACTCAGGGTTTAAAGGGGAAAAAAAAAATTAAATAAGTTGTTGAGAATAGTTGAATTTTGAAGATTAGACTGCGTTAAGTGGTATCCATTGCAAGATCATGGTTCCATGGTTTGTTTTAAGGCCCTACACAAATTAATTTCACAATTTAGGAGCAAGGTAGGTAAGGTATGTATGTACTATATAGTACATAAGAATGAATTAATGCAAATAGTTTTTTTCCTCCTCTCCCTAGAAAAGAAAAAAGTAAAACCCATGATCACATCATCAATGAATCGTTGATAGACTCCTAAGCAAAAAAATAATAGGGGGAGGAAATGCCATCAATAGTCATCTTGACTGCAAGGGCCGGAAAGTAGCAGTGCCACCAAGATGTGGACGTATCGTATCCCTCTCAATATCCTAACTATCCCATGCATTAAGGGACAGGGCAGATCTTGCCTTCCCCCTCTGCCTTGCTTTGACTACCTAGTACCTATCCTTCAATAAACGGTTCCCACTGACCCATGGTTCGTCACGGACAGCGCTCGCTTCCGCTTCAGACACCAGTCAATCCACGGAACCAGGAATGTTGGAAAATCGATCGCGCTCCACTTATAAATAGGAAATTTTCTGCCCTGCGGCGACAATATCCGATCATGATGTCAATTGTTTCAGACCTCGCACTGTATATGCCCTGGTTTTCCATGGTTCTGTGGACGAAATAAATTCGTATGAGCGAGGGAATTTGAAAAGGAATCCATAAAAAAAAAATTACACGGAGAAATAGTGAAGGAAACCGAAGGAAAGTGGGACAGTAAAATTTCGGAATCAGGTAAAGCTATTAGAACACGATTCAATGTCTTAACTGATATTCGAAGTGGTGTCCTACTTCCAAGTTCCCACATCACTTCCCTAGAAAGGTTTTTTTTTGCGCAAATGAAGATGAGCCCTTGCAACCACAACAAAGCTCAAAGGGCTTGAAACACCAACTCACCTCCATCGTTCCAAATGTTGCTAGATTCAGAAAACCAATTGAAGTTTACAGAGAGATTCTCGAACGCTCGAAGGATACATTCCTCGACCCACTAGGAGTTTATTTATTGGGTTCCGGCTATCCGATCGATCGGCCAGGGCTGCCAGCTCACCGACTATGATCTCCAATCCAATGCCAATCCAGCTACAATCGCCACGAATGTTCTTGTGATAGCTCTTATGTCCTCGCGGTATACACGTGACTTTGATTTACACACTTCTTCGTTTGCTAAGTAGACTCGACCTCATTTCCGGACACGTTTTGAGATCCCTCCCTCTTGAGTGTTGACCATATTATGCATTTGCGGGGGACAAGACAGGTAGTAGATGTGCAGCCACTTGAAAGCGTTTCCCACTCTCCACTACGTACTATGCACTCTCCTTAGTGGTGCCAGGGATTCTTTCTACACGTACTTCAGATGGCTGACAGCTAGTTAGGCATCATGACCTACATAACCCCCCTGCCTTGACATGAGCCAGGATATCATTTCTCCCGTTACCTTACATTCGATACATATAGGGTTTCAGGGCTATTCGATTTCCAGATCATTACCCCCAATGATCCAGAGTTTTTAATTGGATAGATATAATATACAGACTATCTAGTTGTCTTTAATCTGGATACTGTATGGTCACATTTTCAAGTTAGTAATAATTTCAATTTCTGTCTTAGGTTCATATTCTTAAAATACCAATCGAAGAAGACATATAAACACTGAACTACACTGCCATCTCCCATTCTGATCAAGATTATTACCAAACAGAGAAGAGACAAAAAGGTCCGGGGTTTTGTAACTTCCATGAACTCCACCTCATCAGAAGCTGCCACAAGCTTAATCAATCAAAATCAACAAATATTTTAAGAGGGAGGTAACAACGTATAGTTCCTTCACAGCCTATTAGTATATCACTTGAATGAAAGCGTGTGAGTGAAACTCAAAAAAAACGCTGGTGCAACACTCGGTAGTTAGGTATCAACAGAGATTGGTCTTGATAACGCTGGTCTGCCTTGTAGCCGTCGAAAGATCGCTCATTGGGCCCATTATCATAATATGGGGAATGGGCAGGTGAGTCTCGAAGATGCTAGTCTAAAGCTTTCTGGCTGCTAAAGCACCGATCGCAGGCCGTACATTCGAAAGAATGAGCGGGCGAATCTCGAAGGTGCTGGTCCAACGCTTTCTAGCTACCAAACGATCGACCACAGGTCTCACAATCACAAGCATGGGCAGGTGAATCTTGAAAATGCCTGTCTAACGCCTGGTGGCTGCTAAATGATCGATTACAGAAATCACACCGTATCAACCTTCCAGGCATTATGTCGGTAATTTTCTTTGAACTGATAAATATATGCTTGCAAATTAAGTGGGGGTCAGCAGTTCGGTAGGTACCTAGTTGATAGCTGAGATAAAAGCAGCCTATCTAGAACAGGTACCTTGAAACACAGATGAAAACAGTTAAAGTAGGAATTTTTAATTTTATTTTGTTTGGTTTTATTTCAAGTAAAAGTTGAGATGCAAGACGCCTCAATGCTTTGATCGCTGTTACCCCGCTCAGTGAACAAAAGAAAATACCTACTAAAGGTGAAAAATTACTCACCTGGTAGGTAGATAAGCAAGTGTGCCCAAACAAGGCAACGAATAAAGAATGATCAAGATAAAATACCTTGTAGCGACTAGGTAAGCAAGTCCAGATAATGACAGATCTCTCCTCTGTAAGGAGAACCCCCAAATAGTACCTAGTCGATGTAGTGGACTAAACTGGGCTGGTTATGCAAGGTGAGGTGTTGGTAGAAAGATATTATTATACTTAAGTAGATAATATTTCTTTCTTTCTCTTTTCCTAGGTATGTTTCTTTGTTCCTTTAGCAACATGATGAATTTGAAACCTACCAGTGATACTAAACCTAGAGGTATCTACCCTTGATATGCGCAAACTTTTATATAGGTACCTGCCTAAGTACCTAGATATGTTCTGTGTTTTGCAGATTAAAAGGACTACGCCTTTTATTACCCGACTCGGGCATATTACATGCAGGTATCTCTTTTTGTCATTGCTCCCTTCAACACTTTCAATCCACCCTCCCGACAGAATAGAAGCTCTAACCAGAGGATTTTTCAACATTTTTCAATCTAAGTCTTATTGACTGTTACATGATTTACACCAGGCTAATCAACATTGACTACATTATAAGAAGGGTAAGAAGAGGAGAAAAAAAAAAAAGGGAAACCTTTATAATGTCTCGAGGTCTAGCTGTGCCTAAAATGCTTCGTATGGATTTCGTCCATCCCTTGAAAGCTCCCCTCTAATTCCTAACCGAAACACCTGTATAGGTAAGGTAATAGCCCAGGTAAACACAGAATCCACCATCCATTTTGATAGTACAACCTCCGAACAGAAGGAAATGGAAAGAGACATATAAACCAAGAAGATATGAGACGTAACTAATAGCGTATAGGTAGAAGAATGAAGGCAAAGAGTCAAAAGGTATAAGAAAAAAAAAATATCGACTGACTTATGCATTTACTGAAGGTTTTAGGTTTCAACCGCTCCTGGAGAAATTGCGATAATGACGGCCAGAGCAGTGACAATCAAGGCGCCTGCTACAAATGCAATTAAGGCAATACTGCCACGACTCGCAGGGAATTTCCCCCTAATGATCCAGTACTGGCTCTCAAAATACCGATGGAAGCCAACCAGGAGAATCAAGATGGCAACTCCAATGAAAGTAGTGCCTAGGGGCTTGCCGATGCTCCGTAGACGCTCCGATGTGCTAGTTATTGTTATGGTGGTAGAATCAGAGTATGAAGATGATAGGAGTGGAGAGATAATAGGCGACGAAATACTAGCACCCTCTGTGCTTTGAGAGGAAGTACTACTTAAGCGAAAAAGCTGTGTCACTGCAATCCCAATAGATGCAAAGGCTAATGAGGTTCTCAACCACGCGAGAAATGTTCTCTCTACAAGGCGAGGAGGCTGTCAATACTACTACAAACGGTAGAAGATGGCCCACAATTTGAAATTCGAAAAATTTAGGGGAAAAAGTAGGGAGAAAAAATATTTTTGACGCACCTAATGCGAGATGATCTCGAGCAACACTCCCCTTATTTTCCAACTCTAGACTACCGTATCTATCTGCAACCCGGGCATACCAGCTTGCTCGAAGGCGTCTAGAACTTAGATTAGAATTCTGCCGACTTGGATGTCTCGAGCTTGGTGTTTTCGTTCTTCCAAGGCCATTTCCGTTATGTGCTGGCCTAGAGTCTCCATTTCTCAGGCCGTTTCCTGTCGAGTTGTACTGTCGATGTGAGGAGTAAGAGTTGTTAACAATTGGTGTAATTTCGCTCACGGGCTGTGGCAGGCTCTCCCCACGCGGGATCGTCGCCTGGTGGGATGAATCGGTGGGTGACGTGCGGCTTTGTTTGAAGAAAGACGAATGGGGGTGGGATTGTTCATGCGTGGGAGGTGAGACACCTACGTCCCTGGAGTTTTGTGTAGCCAAATCAGACGAGTCCATGATGGCGTGCTCGCAGGATAACAGGGCTTTGACCGCCAAAAATCATGAAAATGAGGTGAGTTACCCCAGCTTTCGCAGCAGGTGGAGATTCGATTCTCGGCTAAGATCGTATAATACAATTCATTCTCAAGGTAAATGTACTAACTCAGCGAGCACCTGGGAAGAAGAAATTTAAGGCCCGGATCTCGAGGATATAAGAGGGAAAAATTTGCCCTCGCTTTGTTCATGCAATTGGCCTTCAGGGCAAAACACGAATAACCACCTTGCCTCCAGTGGCTCCTTCGACTCACCTCGCCGCAGGACTTCAGCGCCGCCCCGTCACGCGCACCGCAAGTTTGCGTACCACTAGCCTGATATGGTTAGTCTGTTGATCAATCAAAAGGGATCATCTGCACACGCTAGTCTAATTTGGGCCATGCGATCATGCCATCTGATTCAGAAGGCGGTATTTACTTATTCTGCCGGACAATCTCTGGTCTTTCGGCTGAGGAGTTAAGAGAGAGTCATAAAATATTTCTATATTTCTATCTTTTTCCTTATAAGTTATTGTTTGAGTATGATGCCGATTCAGGTGCTTATGGGGCAGGATTCTGCATGACATCATAAGTGTTCTTCGGCTTACATGCATCCTTGTGTGACCATTGATAATTAATTATTCTGATTGCATTTCCTTCCGGAAATGGCGCAATATTAGGCGAGGGAGCCCACGATTTTGATCATTTTTCTTATCAATACGCTAGCTATTGGTACACTATTTGTTTTTCAACGAAAATCTCCAGCTCATTGCCCTCTCGTTAGTGACTTGAATGCCTGCAGAAGATCATATTTCAAATCTTCCCAGTTTTCCAGTCCAACGCTAATCCTCAAAAGTTTCTTGTCAACTCTGCTATCCGATAATGCCCGCCATTCGATCAGAGATTCGACCCCTCCAAGGCTTGTCGCATGTTGGAACAAAGCCAGCTTACTTGGCAGCTCCCTGGCAAACTTTTCGGCTTGCAAAACGATCGAGAAGACGGGCCCAAATCCATGAGGCATTTGGTTCCGTAGCCAAGTGTCGGCTTGAAGGCTGGCGTGGTAAATCTTTTGAACAACGGATTGTATAATATCCTCATCACTATTAGGAATCGGATCCGGCTGGGACATGGCATCATGGAGCCAGGAAACCAATTTTCCCGATCCCTGACTCGCATGCTGTACCCGGACCTCGAGTGTGCGTAGACTCCGAAGGCCAAGCCAACTCTCCATGTTGCCCATTACATTACCTAGCGCCATCCGATCTTCCAAAAGTTGTTTTTGCCAATCCTTGCGCTGAGTGGCGAGCACTCCACACAAGAGGTCGCTATGACCTCCAACATATTTTGAGCCTGAATGCATGACAATATCTGCTCCCCATAGAAATGGATCTTGGAGGCCTGGAGGGGCAAATGTGCTGTCAACAATTAAATATGCCCCCTTCGCATGGGCCTTCTTCGCATATTCCTCGATGTTGAAAGCGATTCCCAAGGGATTGACAGGGGTTTCAAGCAGGACGACGTCGCCTTTTTCCAAGCTTTCATCAGGGCAGTCGAGATTAAGTTTCTGCAGTCCCGAAATCCGGGAAAGAACGGCAATAACCTCATGGCTACCATGATAACCTTCTCCCACAGATATATGTCGAGGGTTTAAAAGCACTAATGCGGCATGGAGTGCAGCTAGGCCGGTAGAATAGCTGACAGCATGTCCATTGAGCAAGGATGAAAGCACTGCTTCGAAGCGTGTTGCATTGGGGGCAAACTCTCGGGAGTATACATAGTTTCTCCCGTTAAACTCATCCTGGATAGCTAGTCAGCCAAGGGTTTAGTTCGCATAATTCAGGGGACACAGACCACAGGATCGACAGAAAGGACCAAATTATCCGGGTTACTAGGATATCTGAAGGTTGTAGACAAGTGGATTGGGGGGGCGACGTCCGCTACAAGATTCAAATGGTCATCAGCGTGCAAAGCCCGCGTTGAGGGATGACGACTATGTGAGGAATCCATACTTCTCGAGCTGTAGAATCTGAAGATCCCCAGTGAGAGGCAGATCAGATTAAGTATGGAAATAAGTAATGCTTAACAACTATGAGTTTTGAAAAATTGACCGACTCCCTGGATTTATAGCTACATGCAATGATTCCAGAAGTATCAAAGATTCTTTGCCCCTCTATGCCCCACTCCACTTAACTTCCTAAAACAGAAAAGAAAAGAAACTTCAAAGTTTGGTGACCCGCTCCCGTCAAGTTCCTGTTCTGGTAAAGACCCTCATTCTGACAGACCAATGGAAGCTCTGCAAGCTGAAGTGCTTGTCTAACGCCCTCAATTGCCTTCCGCCCTGTGGCACATTATTGATTATCAATTTAGGGCCCACTTGAGTCATGAAAAGTTTACCCTGAACACAGTCAGGCTCCGGGCTAGGCCTCTAATCAGTACCTAGACTCCATATCCTCGGCCCTGCGTGCCAATCAGAGACATGCATTTTCACTCAAAATCGCCTTTATCAACTTGAACTACTCAGGTGCTTCCCTAGCTAGATATAAGATGACTCCATGTGCTGGAGCAAGGAAACAGGGCTTTGCCTAAAAGTTTTCTCTCCCATATAAGATCAGTAAATCTCTAACCCCTTCTCTCAATTTTCATTTTTTTATTTCATTTACTTATATTTCAAATCCCATCTTAACCCTCATCTCTCATCAACATGTATCTTCGCGGTGTTCATGCTGAAGCACATATCCCAGTCCTCCAACAACTGATCCGGGAGAATCCACTAGGGATATTAACAACTGCCATCAAATCGCCTCTTTACCCCCTTCTCCAAACCAGCCACATTCCATTCGTGCTTGATGTTCCGACCACGGAAGATGGCAGCAGTCTCTCCAACGGCGTCCTTCGCGGACACATGGCAAAGCAGAACCCACAGGCGAAAGCGCTGATTGAGGCCCTGATGGCCCAACACGAAACAGGAGAAACTAGCCTAGAGCTTCCGGATGAGGTTCTTATATTGTTCAATGGACCATACGATCACTATGTTACGCCCAAGTTCTACACCGAAACGAAACCTAGCACGGGAAAAGTCGTCCCCACTTGGAATTATGCAGCCGCCCAAGCGTATGGCAAGATCCGGGTCTATTGCGACTCCAAGTCGGAGGAAACAGGCACTTTCTTGCAGAAGCAGATTGAGGCTTTGTCGAATCAAGCTGAGACCTCAATCATGGGGTACACTGGGGGTGAAAACCCGTCTGCATGGAAAGTGGACGATGCGCCGGTTAACTACGTTCAGCTTTTAAAGAAAAACATTATTGGGATTGAAATTACAATCGAGCGACTACAAGGCAAGTTTAAGATGAGCCAGGAAATGGGTCAGGGCGATCGCCAAGGTGTTATCGGTGGCTTCGAGAAACTGGGGACAGACGTGGGGAGGGGGATGTCACAGATGGTGAAAGAGCGTGGCGAATTGAAAGATCAAAATAAATAGGTTCAGTTTATACTAGCTCTTTTGTCTTTTGTGTAATTAATGACATAGACACGCCTAATATCATCAATGTACTTAATAACTATCGCAAAAAGAGAAGATGCAAAGATATGTTAACTTTTATTGGTCTGGGTGACGCCAGTCGATGTAATAACTAACCATCATAAGGAAATTTAACTCAGCCCAGAACAGAGGGGTATTCTCAGCTTCCCCAAACCAATCAAATTACCACGGAAAACCCTCATAAATCTACACGCCTTGGTTGAGGTGCATTTCAGAAACCAGCTTTATATAATAATAAGCCTGGTTGTTTAGTTGACTGTTTCCCACTAACCATATTTGGAAAGAGGGCAATCGGACAGCCGGCGGCGTTTGACATCATAAAATCATTCATCGCCAGAATATCTCCTCCCGCATCAACCATTTCAAGGTCAAATAAAAATTCCCTCACAATACTCTCCGAGATGGCCTCCGAGGCTTCGTTATCTAAATCTACTTCTCAACACAAGGTCGATCTCTCTCAAAAGCTTTCACAGCTCCGAGCTGTTCAAAAAAGCAAGCCTCAGACGACCTCCTCTAGAGAGCCTGCCCCAGTCACCCCTCCCCTTCCCAGCTCACCCGACTTATCAGCCCACCGCTATGTGCGCCCGGTGCGACGTATCCTGTCAAGAAAAGATCATGAAGCATTCCTCTCTTCCCCAAGCTATACTCTGATCCTTGCCTTCATTTTCGGCCTTTCCGATTCTGTGAGAGGACATGCTATCCCCGACACGACCACCAATAGTCCACCCACTCTATCCCCCAACGTCTCCAAGATCCTATCGGTAGTCCATAAAATCCGCTCTCTACTCGAAAGACACCCCTCACTCGATCAAGGCGGGTCACGGTTCGGCAATCCAGCCTTCCGCGACCTATTTGACGACGTCGCCACGCAGAGTGCGGCATGGCATAAGGATATCCTGGGTATACAAGATGCAACCGCCATCGACGAGGTGTCCTCGTACCTTGTGCACTCACTTGGGTCGCGTGATCGACTAGACTACGGCTCAGGCCATGAACTAAACTTCATGATGTGGTTACTATGCCTGCGGCAGCTCGGCATATTTTCAACGGCGGATTTCCGATCGGTCGTTTTCAGTATCTATGTGGAGTATATGTATCTCATGCGCGATGTTCAGAGCACGTATTATCTTGAACCTGCGGGGTCCCACGGTGTCTGGGGACTTGATGACTACCATTTCCTGCCGTTCCTGTTTGGTGCAGCGCAGCTTGTGGGACACCCCTACATCACCCCGCTAGCGATACACAATACCGTCGTCCTAGACGAGGAGGGAGATCGCTACGTATATCTTGACCAAGTACGATGGGTTGATAGTGTGAAAACTGTTAAGGGTTTGCGGTGGCATAGTCCCATGCTTGATGACATCTCAGGGGCGAAGAATTGGTCAAAAATTGAAGGCGGGATGAAGAAGATGTTCGTCAAAGAGGTACTCGGAAAGCTCCCTATCATGCAGCACTTCCTATTCGGAAGCCTCATTCCGGCCGAAGAAGGGATGGGTGAACGCCCGGAATATAGTGGCGAGGAAAACGACAGTCCGGACCATGATCATGGCCACGGCCACAACCACACACAAGACTACTTTGGTGATTGCTGCGGAATCAAAGTGCCTAGCACTGTTGCTGCTGGAGCTGAGATGCGAAAGCGGGTTGGCGGATCGGGTTTGCGTCCTATTCCGTTTGATTAGTTAATTACCTAGGGCACTTTTGAGGGCTCAACCTCTTAAACAGTAACTGGTGCTGTTATCTTCACCTACTGGGGTGTCTTACTACGGGACTTACGGTACTGGTATTTATAAGCACATAATTAAAAAGAGACATTGATGATCACTTTAGATTTATGAGAATGAATCACTAACCTACTAGCTTCGGTTTTATAAGTACTTGAAAGAGCGATTGTAACCAATCCTCTTTCATACAAACAAACATGTATGTGAAAAAGAAAGTGAGAGAAACACACACGCCCCTTACCGTCCATGAGCCAGTCAATCCTCTGTATTTCCCAATCTCTCCTTGATAAAATAGAAAGGGAAAAAAAATAAGAATATTCTAAACCTCTCACAGAAATAGCGGGTGAGCAAAGGATAAAAATATCACTCATTCCATCTTAGAGCCATAAAATACACAAAATACCAACAATATCAGGCAAAACAACTTTACCTTAATTGGTGACTCCCAAATGCATCTCAAAATCATACAAATGTTTCAGTCCCCTCAATTTGGCCTTGAGCTTCTCCCCCGCCAGCTTCATGATCATGGCAGGATCGGTCCCAGCAAACTGAACCGGAATGACCACGGCGTTATCATCCTCAGGCAAGTCATTCTCGTTAGGGTAGATGGACGCCTTACTATTGGCAATACCTGCAAGTGCGACTCTGTAGTACATGATCTCAGAGTTACTCTTGTCTTCCATGGGGATATGAACGTACCAAACGGTTTGGGCATTTTGGGCGTTCCGGGGCACCGTGAAGCCGTGGGAGCAGGCAGAGCACGTATAGCATTGGAGATTGGCCTCACCAGAGAGGTTGTAGGGGTGATCGGTTGAGGGACACGGGGTATTCTGGGTGCATTGGTTGCACTGCTCACACTCGTGGGGGGAGGGAGCGAAACGAGGAGGAGGGTTGGTGGTTGGAGTGTTGGACGCCATGGTATTGATTGGTTAAAGACAGTTGGGAGTTGGGTGGTGGGCTGAAGAAAGCTATTGAGTTGGTAATGTAGAGAGCGACGATGATGCCGATAATGCTGATGATGGAGGAAGTGATCACGATGGTTTTTTATATTTTTTTTCTTTATAGGGAGTTTTCCGATGTGTATATTGCGATGCTTCATTGTCTAGGCATATCCATGGAATTCTCATTTCGAGGATCACAAAGAGATGGCAATATGGATAGCTCTGTACTCGCATGGGACACTGCTGTGCTCAAAAGAAACTTGGATCTTTTGTTGTGAATACCATTTGTTTGGTTGTCGAGTCACTGAAAGAAGATAGGTAATGAATGAACTGGATGAATTTCACAATAGAGAAAAGTATCACATGATGTAAGAAGATGAATTGATATCGCCTTTTTTATCTTTTCTTTTTTCCCTTTTTTGGTTTAGAAAAGAGAGAGAGAGAAGTGGAGAGGGAGAGAGTAAGGAAGTCTTTCTAAAGGTAATAGATGCTGATGCTGAAGTACGTAGTACCACCTACTAACCATTCAATTTACCACCAACTTCACTTATCAACTTTATTATAATTAGTAAATAGTAAATTGCAAAAACCACTCACTTCTCTATTAATAATTTCTTCTACTAGGGAGTACAATACCTAAGACCACTCAGTTCCAGAGAGGGGAAAAGCCATTAAATCAAAATTAAATATTTAAAAAATAAAAAAATGAATAGGTAAAATAAATAAGTATAGGCATGATAGATATGATAAATCTGCATCTCTACACTCTCTAAATATAACCTACTAATTTTAGTTCCCAAGTTCAAGTAACAATAATAAAGTGATTAAGTGAGTAAGTGAGTACCAGTGTAAGTACATACTCTATTTAGCTGCTAGTACATGCTCACTAGTACTAGATAGGTAAGATAAAGCAAAATGGATACCACGTGACTTTAAACAAACTAAAAGCGGCAATGAAATATTCCTTAATTCAGTGAAATCCTGAAGATCCACTCAAGTTAACTTCCATCTCACCATTTCTCTCATCCTAACAATAATGGATGACAATCAACTTTGAACTCTTGATTGTTGTTGTGCGGTTTTTTTTTTCTATTGTTTTCCTCTGAGGAAAACAACATAATAATACATAAAGAAAACAAGATTAAGGGGGGAAAGAAAGAAGAGAGAAGAAATAATAATACCAAAAATACCACTCATACCTACCTAATAATACCTACACACGATTCTTGTCTTCAACTCGAAGCGGAGGAAGAAGAAAGAAGAAGGCCACCCACATCATGGATGCATATTCTACCAGTGGTGGAGGAAAACTCAAACTGAAAGGGTCGAAAGTGAGTGATGGCCGTGTAAAGAAAAAGAAGAGCAAGAAGAGTTCCAGCACCACCACCACAGACAACAACGACAACGACAATAAGGAAGGTGGGATTACAGCAGAGCAACAGCATAACGAAGAAGTGTCTAAGTCTCGAACGAAAAAAGAAGAGGAGGAGGAGGAGGACCAACACGGCGAAGGGGAAAGCAGAGGAGACAGAGAAGGTTCCTCATTATCAGCTACGGCGGATGGACCAGCAATATCAACACAGAAGACCGAAGCTGAGAAGAGATATGAAGAGATGAGGAGACGGAGGGTAAGTCTTTCTTCCTATTTTCTTTTTTTTTTCTTCTTTTCTTTCCAGGGATTTTTTTTTTTTTTAAGTTCTTCCTATCTATATGGTGTCATTGATGATGCAATGAGATGTTTGTTCATTCTTTCAGCTATGGATATGGATTATCCATCTTTCTAAAGGGAAAAAAAATCTCATATCTAGATGGCATGATATAACACGATATGATACGCATCTATCCATGTTCAAACCCCCATCCCTTCCCTTCCTACCTAATCTCAAATGTTTGACTGTGACTTGCTTTTGTCAACCCAATTGAAAAAAAGAAAAAAAGGGAAAAATTTTTCAATTTCAATTGTTTTCTGTGGAACAGTTAGATAGTTGTTACAGTTGACAAACAGGACAACCAAAAGAAAATAAAAATACCTTGCTAATTCATGATTTTATCCCACCAACAGCTGCAAGAACGCCTGAAACGTGAAGGGGTCAAGACTCACAAGGAGCGGGTGGAGGAGCTAAACAAGTATTTGAGTCGGTTAAGTGAGCATCATGACATGTATGTGTCCTAATTTTTTTTTTTTTCCCAAATCCCTTTTTTCTCTCTCTCTTTTCTTCCCATGTGTTATTAACTGTGTTCACAGGCCCAAAATTGGTCCCGGTTAATTGTTCTCTCGAATCTTGGAGTGTAAAATCTTGTGTGGTGTTCGGAGTAACATGTTTTTCTTCACCCTCTGTTTAGTATAGTTATTATTATTATTACTATATGGCTCAAGTTGCCTGGTTGTTGTTACCGTTGTCATCGCCAGCGAGAAATTTATCCGCAAACCCTAGGTATCTGTCGTGTTTTTAACTAGGTAGTCGACCGTGTTACAAATACCTATCGGATAGCGCTTGCTACGTTCTGCACGCTCAGTGGTCCGGGGTACAGGGTAGTGGCAGTCTGCCAGGTGTGACTAGCCTGTAGCCACGCCTCTAAGTCGAATAACTCATCAGAAGAAAAAAAAAAAAGAGCAATTGATAGGTCAACAAATATGCAATGTATATACCTATAGCCGCTTGGCTTGTGACACGCCAATGGATACGGCAATGGCCCAAAAACCGGGACCATCCAATTCTATCCAAGAATATGACTGGATTAATAAAAGGAAGAAGGAAAAAAAAAAGGTTCAAAAGAGATTCTTGGATCATGCTGTCGCCAACCATACCCCCTGTCGGTTTGGGTTGATAGCTTCACATGATGCTCAACGTATGCAACAGTTAAAAAAAAAAAGTAAATATTCATGGAAAGTTAAGAACTCCAAGAGATCAACGCCGCGCGGATGATGCGGGAAAATAGGAAAATAGATATGGAAGATAAATGGAAAATAAAAAAGCCCCCAACCCAATAGTAAATATTTCAAACGCATACTGCCCATGCGGTAATTGCTAACAACGAGAAAATAAAAGATAAATAAGAAAGGAGAAAAAGGTTAAAAAAAAAAAATGAGAGAGAAGAAAAAGGAGAGCTCCCCGGCACCAAAAATAAGTGCCATCATAACACCGCGCTAATTAACGTCTTGCAACGGAGTAGGATAGAAAGTGAGAAAATATCAAGGGAGAGAGGATAGAGAGGAAACCAGAATGGTGGTGTGGTTCCAGAGAGGAGAGGAGAAAGAGAGAGAGAATGTATGATCGTGAGACACTGTAATTCCTCTCATATACCCTTAATGACCTGAGTCCGTTCACTGTTCAGCTTATCGGCATTCCGGGCGTGGGATTCCTTCTTGCAGTCCTCTAGACCCGTACAAGAGTGAGCCTCAAGCATGCGATGTTTCGAGCAGTAGTGTCCATTGCAAAAGCTGCAGTCCCCGACAATGCGCTGGGCGGCTTCCTTGCATTCCTTGAAATTGCAGCGAGGCTTACGGGGAGCCATGTTGGGATGATTGGAGAGTGGATTTGGGCGTTGGGAAGGTGGCAAGGGACGGAGACGGAGAAAGGTCGCCGGAGTCGGACGATAAGCGCTTTGTTGGAGACGATGACGCAAAAGGGGAGAGGTATTTGCTAGACACCCGAGGTCGATGAAAAGGGAGAGGCCTGTGTGGTCTTGCTGGTCTCTTTATTAAGACTATTTGTTATTTATATTCACAAGGAGGATTTGAGAAGAGATGTAGCGGTCAAAAAATTGAGATTGAGAGGGGGTGACGTGGACGTTGGGTGAGGAGAGGGAGGGAAAGGAGAAGGAGAGAGGAGCGAGACGGAGAGGGAGGCGATGTAGATAAGGAGAGGAGCAGATAAGAACGGCAGCGGTGGTCTAATACCTACATTTAGGAGGAGGAGTTGTATAGGATATATATACTCTTTTCAGTCGGGACAGCTGGAACCGGGAACAACCAACCGAAAATCGGAAAGAACGGGATAGGTAAGAAGAAAAGAGGGGGAAAAAAAGAGGATGAGGACAAAGGGTGGCAGCGGCGAAAGCAACGTAAAGTCAATTTATACGGAAGAAGCGAGAGGATTCATGGATGACCTGCTGAGTCAAAGGGCAAGGCTGCACTGCGCAGATCCGATGTCGTCGCCATCCGGACTAACTAACTATTCACTATTAACTACTTAGTACTTATTACTAGGGTAGTTAACTACTAACTAACTACTACTAGTACTCAGAAAGAGACTAACGAGCCCCCCCCCATGTATAGAGTTAAACCTCCTCCTCGATACGACGAGACGAGACGAGACGCATTTCCCGCTGGGCATAGGTAGTCATGGCCATAGTTGGACCAGTGGAGGCAAATCGAAAGGTGGAGTCCGATTTAGAACTTTCCAGGATTTTGCAACACCTTTTGTCTCTTCTTTTTTTTTTTTTTTTTTCTTTTAGCTTTTAATATTTACCTTTTTTTCCCTCCTGTTTCTTTGCCTTTCTTTCTGCCTTACAGAGAGAGGTTCAAGGGATTCGCTCTGCATGAAGAAGGTGGATATTCGATCAAATTATGTAGATATCTTGCTTATTATTATAATTATAGTTATTATTACTATTATTATTATCATTATTATTCCTATGAAATATTATGAAGTATTTAATTCTCTCTCCTTTTGACCTTTTACTTTACTTCCGTACAGTAGTATCGCATGTATCTCATTAAGGGACATGGTGACTCCGGTTTCATCTTACAGTACCGATTACTCAGAATTCTTCATGATTCAGGAGTTCAAGGCAAAAAGAAGGCAACAGAATCATACAACCTCCTGCTTCTACATTAACTACCACAAAATCAGTAAACGGACGGAATTCTTTTCTCCCAGGTCGTACTCACTAACTCCTTCAGGGAGATCCCCCTTAGATACGTATATACGTACTGTCCCTAGGTACTACTACCTCCCTACCACTACTTACTACATTCATCCGACCTCCTCCTCCTTCTCCTTCACCTCCAATTCCACACCCCATCATACGTGTCCTATCCAACAGCAAACCAAAGCACTCAATTTTCTCTTTCCTTCCCCCCCCCCTTTGTTCCCTCGAAGAGCCCAATAATACCACCTCCCCATACACAATAATAATAATAATGATGATGATACAATCTCTTCGATGTCTCAACCTGAGTCCTCCTACCTACTGCTTACCTACCTAACTCGTCTTATCCTATCTACTCAACCCCCTTCTCTTCTGGATGTCGTCATGACCAAGGTCAAAACCACTTCTCTATCCCTTGGTTACTACTAAGTAATTAATTTTTTTTTATAATAAAAAAAAGGAAAATAAATTAAGTTAATAAGAATAGTAAAAAAAAAAAAAAAAGTTAAAAAAGTAACAACAATCCGATATATTTAGCTCAATCAACACTTTTTAAATATTTTCCCCATCTCATTAGGTTCAAATTATTTTGTCCTGCCTTGGTTGTTGTAAAAGTCTACAAGGCACCTAGGTAACTAGGAGATGGTCCAGTCCTCTCGGCCCAACCAATGCATACCCCCAGGTACTCAGGCTCTTGCTTGCCAAGCTCCAACTTGTCTGTGCATCTTTTTAAGTCTCTTTTTTTTTTCTTTTTTTTTTTTTTTCAGGGAAATAACAAGCAATTTATTATTATTATTATTATTATTATTATGTACGTTACATATTATATGTATATGGTCGTCTGAACGTCCTCTTTGGGTGGTGGCATCATGATCCCGTCAATCGACCCCTCACGTGAGACTCTCAAATCACAGGCTGGGGAACCTATCTACCTAAGGTACCAGTCATCGATTGATTTACCTAGTTTGTTAGGCAGTGATTCATATATCTTTCTAGACATAAGTACTCTACAGAGATAAAACCCAATACATGGTAGGTAACACTTTGTCAAGTTCCCCGCAAGGAATGTTGGAAGAGATAGCTCCCCCCCCCCAGGACTAAGATCTTTTTTATTTCAATTATTCTCATTCTTATTGTTATTTTTATAAAAATAAAAAGAAAGTCCCTATGATTATCTATCTATCACGTTGAGCTATTTAATCTATTGAAGACTGAAGGAGGGGTGCTCTGGTGTTTTCTTTATGTTGCACACCACTACCTACAACAGGGAGTAGCTAGCCATCTAGGATCTCCTCTTGAGATAGATATTCTTGAATATTAATTAATTAATGTTGTAGCTCCATTTGTCTGTGCTGTCCATCTGCATAATCATGGAGAAGAAAAAATAAGTCTAACCTGATTCAGTATTCAGCACTACCTACTACCTCTCTACCTATCTAGAGGTACCTAGTAGCTAGGTACTACCTGAGGCCCGGGCACTTGATAAGGCACACACCACATTATCCCAAACAAAGACCGACTTAATAGTCAAAAAAGTAATATCATAATTTAGGGAAAGCGAAAAAAAAAAAAAAAAAAAAAAAAAGATAATATATTTTTAGTTTTATTTCGTATCAAGCTCCGTTTATATATGTATCATGGATCCTTCTACCTACCTGGGTAGCTACTTGAAACCTCAGCTGAATGAAACCTTACCATAATCGCGGAATCTGTGGATGGTGGGTGGTTATTTTCGGAAGATTCCCATTGGCCATCATCATCTCCCCTCCCCCCCTTCGTCTTCCCTCATCTTGGGCACAAATTGTCATTATTATAATTATTATTACTATTATTATTTAAATTTCATCCTTGGATATTCCCATGTCATGCACAGGCTGCTTGGACGGAAGTATATACCAATTGAGCCTGAATAAATCCCCTCTCAGGATAAAGGTATTTCTCTCGGCTATATACCATTTCTCCATAACTATTCTGTCTGATAGACATAAATAAAATTAGGCATATTGAGATAAAGGATACCTATCTATTTAGGTATCTCATCTTTGAAAAGAGAATACAAATCCACTAGTTAGCCTCCATTCACATGAATAATCAACAAGAGTAACTAAACACCTCATTATGTAACTACATATGTAACTACCTGTACCTACTTAGGTAGGTCTATCTATTTTATTATTTAACCCCCCAAAAAAAAGTCATCGTTAGGTAGGTTGAGATGCAAAGCCTCAACCTAGAAGAATAATAAATGGAGAAGGAATATAGAAAATGGGGGGGCTAGTTGAACAAAATAGATGAACTAATCGGATTTCAACCTGCTTAACAACAACTAAAAAAAAAAAATTTAATAATACGATGAGTATAAAAATGATAATAATGCAAGACATAGAAAACTATCAAGTCTACCTAGCAAGAATGTAACTAACTACCACGCACTTACTAAAATACTTAGGCAACTGCCTAGACATGCCTAAGGCACACTATATCTACTTACTACCTTACCTTGCTAAAGTAGACTTTAGTAGTAAGTCTCTGAGCATCTACTTAGATGATAGACTTGGGAAATTAAGTTGCTAATAATGTATACTGCATAGGTTGGTTTATTTAAGTCAACTAACAAGAGACTAGGGGTGATGCTGCTGGATAAGCCAGTCAGTTGCTACCCGGATAGTACGACTTTACCTAGGTAGGTACGTACTTACTAATTTTCAGCCTAGAAGATGTATCTTCGCCAAATTTATCTGACTCGTGAACAGAAAGATATGGGGAAAAGCTAAGAAAAAAAAAAAGTGAATAATATTGAAAATGAGTCAAAAAAAAAAAAAAAGAAAAATAAAGAACAAGGGCGCCTTTTCCTGACAAGTATACACCGAATAAACAACCTCTGAAAATCATTAAAGACAAATAAATAGTTCATGAAATCACATTCCACTCTTCTTACACTGCCATCTCCTTCTCCTTTCCAGCATCTGGATCAAGATAATCTTCCCTCTCCGCAGCTTCATACTCCCCAACCAGGTCCATCACCACAGCCCTAGCTTCGTCGAACTCTTCTAGTCCATCACGGAACGGGTTCTCCTTCTTATACTGTTCTAAGAAGGCATTGCGTTTTCGTAGCCGGTCGTACTGTTGAACAATCCGTTTGAATAAGGTTGCCACCGATGTATGGTTCGCTAACATAAGTCCGCTCACGCGATGTGTGTTCTGCATGTAAGGGGACTTTTTTGTCAGTGCTACCTGAATACTTGCAGGACCCCAGGGAATGAACGACGCTAAACGACGCTCACGGATACGAAGAAGCGACTTGTGCACATCCGTCGGGTCGGCTTCGCCCTGAATGATGTTAAGGATACTGATATAGCAGCTGGATTTGCTGGGGTTGATCGAAACCATGCGGTTCTTGGGCTGCAGTAGACGACGCATAACATCGAGTACAGTCGTTTTTCGGACAGTTTTGGCCTGCTCGATATTGTCGCCGGTGAATGGGGTGTACGATGTGATGAGGAAATGACTACGGGGTGTAGGGATAAGAGAAGCGATGATTCCGACGAGATCATTATGCATGTAACCGGGGTATCTAAGAGTTGTGGTGGAAGCGGACATGACAGTAGAGACCTAGTGATCAATATTAGGAATGTTTTTCACTTTGGGGGGACTGCGGGGTCATGAAGCTGTTGAGACTAACCAGCTGATTCGTCTGTTGGAAAGAAGGCTCTTGCACATGGAGCCTGTCTGCGACAATTCTGGAAAGAGCACCGTTATCCAAAACCACCTAAGAGAACAGCTTAGCGTTATTGATGGCTTGCGTTGGACAGAATGATAGTCTTACCACAGAGTCCGCATTCTGTGTTAATCGTCTCATGGCAAGAAGACTGTTGTATGGGTTCACCACAACGTCTGCAGACTGTGTATCTGGGAAGACGGAGTATGTTTGGATCAATTTCTTCGGGAAGCGGTCGTTCATGCGCTCCAAAATAAAACTACCAAGACCCGAACCAGTTCCCCCAGCAATAGAATGTAGAAACATGAATCCCTATGTAGATCCGAGATGTTAGTGCCTGAGATTACCCTTGATCAGAAACGCATCTCACCTCTAGGGAATCGCTGCCGTCCGCTTCTCGATCGATCATATCAAAGATCTCCTCCTGCACGACTTCGCCAGCAGAATAACCAGCACCCCAATTGTTTCCAGCACCAATGCCCTGTTGTCCGACAAAGAAGTTTTCCGGGTTGTATATATTTCGATAAGGACCGGTTTGAATTGCATTTAGGACCTAAACATCGATAATTTATGTCAACACACTGTCACATTTCAACTAACGTCATTGGCAGAGACGCCGCCTGTAAGAAAACCAAATCCTACCCTAGGTTCAAGGTCTAGCAAGATCGCGCGTGGAATATATCGGGTATCATCGCTCTAGAGAATAATAAATTTGTTAGTTTTATGGGTTCGCGAGAGTAATTGCTGTAAAGCAAGCTAGAAAGACCTGCCTGATAGAAAAAGACATCCTTGCGGTCGCCGCCTTCTGTTGCAAACTCCTCCAAGTTGCCATCTTGACTGATCCCGTGCTCAAGGCACAGCTGCTGCCAGAACTGACTGCCAACTATTGAGTAAACATATATTAGTGCCGTCAAATAGTAGAAGAGGTGTGGTGGGGGCTTGTGGAGAGAGCTCGCTGGGTGAACAAAGGATGGGAATGCCTCACCGTTGTTGCCGCACTGGCCGGCTTGGAGTGTGATAATTTCCCTACATCAAGTGTTACCATCACCATATTAAAAGAGAATCTATACTTTGGGACATGGAAACCACGGGAATAGACTGGGTTGGAACATACCTAGGCATCTTTGGGGGTTGACCACCAGAAGGAGTCAAAGTGATGATAACCTACGCGTATCGCGTTCCGCGGGGGAAACTTTGCTGATTCCGTCAACGCCTGATGATTAAGGCGTATGTATGTACTTGTGTGTATACACACAGCGACCACTGAAGTAATTTCAATAAAAAAAAATAAGTTTATTTATTTAATGAGTTACATTGATTCCATGGTTGCCGAAAATTTCTCGATATTTTAGTTATAAATAGAAAGAAAGAGGAAAAAAAAAGGATATGAATGCCTATGGATATTAAATTATCTACTAGGTACTCACTAATGTAATTAAGGATATTATTTGCTTTGATTCACCTCTAAATTAAAATTAGAGGTAAATATACTATATCTCCCATCTTTTTCTAATGTTCGCTAAAATAGTTTTCCTCCATTAAATTGAGTGGACAATAGTTTTTTATCAAATTGCCTTGACGGACCACCGCTGCAGACAAGAATGTCTGTCCATCATAACGCTATCAAGACTACTTCAAGTGCTAACCTTTAAAACTGGGCTTTACATGCAGCAACAAGTATCCCAGCACCAGCAACGACGCCGTCAACTATACTAACACGATTACCCTGCTTTGGGCCATAAGCACTGATACAGCCCTCCCGCACAGCTTCCTCCATCCCAGCCATGCCAGCACAGCCCATACAGATCGCACTTACGGTATGAGGTGAGGTCTTAATGAGTCTTTCTGTGGCTTCAATGATTCTCCTTTTTACTTCCTCTGGGGGAGTTGTATGAAGCTCGACAGCCGTCAGACCAGTTGTCTCCACACCGGCAAACCGAGTTGTTGAATCATTACGACCCCCTGAATTGACAAGCATATCTGCCACAGCTTGGGTGAGTTCTGTTTTCCAAACGCTACCAGTCGAGATGATCCCAAAGGTGTCCTTGGCTTGAAACTTTTGGAACTCCCCACCTCCGACAAGCTGGAAAGAGCTGATAAGCGATAGAGATGCGACAACACTAGCTTCGAAGATCCCGGTGACGTATTTCCTTGTGGTCTTCGATCCTAACGGTGCTGCGTCTTCTAACTTCGTAATGGCTGCTTTGAGCATTCCGACAAGAGGATGAGCAGAATAGCATGCGACTAGAAACCCGTCGTATTTGGGCGAGAGGGGCTCAACAAATGGCCTGCAATGGAGCGCTGATTTCACCGAATCTTCCCCGGAGTCGATACTAGGCACACCGCTTATGGTTCTACCATCAGGGAGTGTGACTGATTCGGACTGGGGGGCAGTGAAATAATCGAAATGAACGTCTGCATATCCGAGGCTTTCCAAAATTGGAGCTAAGGCGTTGGTCATATGTGTTGATGTGTTTGGGTTGATCACCAGGATTGAAAATCGTTTTTTGATCGATGATTCCATGGTGAACACAAAGCAGTCTTAAGTTTGTATATCTCTGAAGCTCATATAGTGTAGATATTAGTTTTGGATATAAGGATGGAGTTGGAAAGATTCTTGGAAAATAGAAGTGACACTATTCAAGGGTGCAGATAGTGTGATTCGCTACCGCTCCGCAGCTTCACCATCAGGATCCGCATTGTTGCTTGTTGCAGGAGTAACTAACGGCCGACAGGAATTACTGGACTATAATCACTACTATCTGGCCAAGTATGAAGCCCCTTTTTTTTGATACCTGGAACTAGAATGGTCACCTCTAATGATTTGGCGAGCTACCTCCAAGAAATGACGAAATTGCGCCAAATGTGGGGAACAGCAAATGCTCAAATTTGTAATCCAAACATAACTAATCAAGCGGCGTACTACAAGATAGCACTCAATAACGGTGATCCATAAGATTATTCTCTTGCAGAAACTCCCACATTAGAATCAATACTATAGATTCAAACGTAAGTTACTCCATTGGCTATCACTGTGGCTAAATTGATATACATATGTGCTGATGACTTATCTGCGGTACCCCGCAGTTCCGCGGAAAGACTTGAATTCCAATTCCTACTTTCGTGGATACGCACATTCCACTCCCAATATTCGTTAAGATGCCTCTGATCGCAAAAAGTCCAGTGCCAAGGGCTATCCTTGGGTTGATGACCTTTGGCCCTAGCGAATCTAAAGGTGCTCGAATCACCTCCCTAGACGAATTCAACAAATGCCTGGATCATTTCCAAAAGCAAGGCTTTAATGAGATTGATACTGCCCGTATCTATATCGGAGGAGAGCAAGAGGCGTTTACGGCTCAGGCTAAATGGAAGGAGCGTGGATTAACTCTGGCAACCAAATGGTACCCCAAGGCACCAGGTGCGCACAAGCCGGATGTCCTGCGGGAAAACCTCGAGATATCGTTGATGGAGTTGGGGACCGACCAGGTTGATATTTTCTATCTCCATGCTCCTGACCGATCAGTTCCCTTTGCCGAAACCTTGGAGGCTGTTAATGAGCTGCACAAAGAGGGGAAGTTTGTGCAGCTGGGATTGAGTAACTACACGGCATTCGAGGTTGCAGAGATAGTAACGCTCTGTAGTGAGAGAGGTTGGGTACGACCAACTATCTATCAAGCGATGTATAACGCTATCAGTGAGTCCCGCTTCCGCGTTGATATGCTCGAAGGATAATATCTAATTCATTCTCACACTCACAGCACGATCAATTGAAACCGAGCTTATCCCGGCTTGCAAGCGATATGGCATTGATATTGTTGTTTACAATCCACTAGCAGGTGGCATATTTTCCGGCAAGTACAAGACAAAGGACGTTCCCGCAGAGGGAAGATACAGTGATACAGCTTCTAGTGGTAGCTTGTACCGGCAGCGCTATTTCAAGGATGCTACCTTTGAAGCACTGCGGGTTATTGAGCCTGTTGTAGAGAAGCATGGGCTGACGCTGCCTGAAACTGCATTTCGTTGGGTCCATCATCACTCTGCCCTAAACATGGATAATGGCCGGGACGGAATCGTGGTTGGTGTTAGTAGTCTTTCACAGCTGGAAAACAACCTCAAGGACATTCAAAAAGGGCCTCTGCCGGAAGAGGTGGTTGAAGCCTTGGATAAGGCATGGCTGATTGCCAAACCAACTGCGCCTAACTACTGGCACCTTGATCTTAAGTATACTTATGACACACAGGCGGTGTTGTTTAAGCCCAAAGCCTAAATTTTGGACCATGACAAGCCTGGGTGATTAGGAAAGTAGGATTGGTGTGGATATCAGAGTCAGTGATCTTCAATAATTTAGAGTAGATATCTCAGGGTCATTTGGTACCTACTAGTAGATTCCTGAGGAACCAATTGCATGGTGTGGCTAAGCCCCTAGTCCCAACTAAGACAAATCACTTGCTGGCCCATAGCTTCACGTGTCGCAATGACGCCATCGCCCAAATAGGGATAGTGCAGAACTGAAAGCTGGATGCGTCCAGTAAGAAGTGCAACGTCTCATGAAAGTAGAAGGCATCCTCTCATCAACAATCCTACCGGCCCCTCTTTTCTGCTCAATACCACCAGTGGTTTATATTTCTCCGCCGGTCCCTTAAGAATTCCCTGTACTAGGGGCCCTCTTGATGTTTTGGTGCTCTGATTTCTATTCTTGAAAGCACCTCGGCACGTGGTCAACCAGTCAATACCTCCGTATTTTGTTCCCCGACACCGATTCATGCGCCCATTTCTCTCCATCACCTCCTACATTTAGACACTTGGTTTACTTGCAAAGGGCTAGACTCGGAGGGAGTCTCTACACTACATGGACAACAACTGATCAACTTTGATCCATCCCTCATCTTTATTTATTTGTTTTTGAGCTCTTCGTTGACCCGAGAGTGCCTGAGCTTGCGGGTGATCGATCCTGAATCAGTGAATAGAGCTCTGGAGCCAAAGAAAATAACAGCACGATCACCTCCCGCCTCTTTCGTTCCTTACGCTTACCGCCATTTGAGGTTATAATACGGGGAATATCCAGCAAGGTGGCTTCGGGTAGTGAACAATTTTCGGGTGCTCAGGAGGTAAGGGACTCTGAGCTGGCTCTCGAACCCCACCACTCGGATGACGAGATGCCAATGAACCACCCCTCTATACAAGAGCCTTTGGGTGCTCAAGCTCAACAACCATTACTCAAAGATGAGGAGAGAGGGCGGCTATCAAATGCCAGCCTTGGTCACGATGATGCAGAAGGCAGGCCTATGCTGCACCACTCGCGACGGCCTACTATCAGGAGCAGGAGTCCGGAAGATCTTGCAAGGCAGGCAACCCGACAAAAATATCTTATTGCATCAGGGTTTTTACTCTTAAGCTTAGCGAGTTTTGTGATTCAAACTGAGACGGCTGTGTACATCCAGCATGACTTAGGTTGGGACAAACCATATTGCATGCTGTAAGTGCCCCAGGACTATAACTATTCTATAGACACAAATATCTAATTCCTGCCAACCGGGTAGGTATCTCACTCATGGATCTTGGTCTCTCCTCTGGCCAACTCAACTTCTTATCCTCCGCGTGCAAAAAAGGAAACTCTCCTGGAAAACATTTTGGCGCCGTCATATTCAATTGCTGAAATCTACCGGACAAATGGTGGAAACCCAAGATCTACACTTACATTCCCGTGATTCAGGCCGCTCGCCAGTTCCTTACTTGCTTAAGACCACGGCTTTTGTGACGACCGCACTCACCGTAGCTGGTGGATCGTGGTATGTGGCAGTGAATATGACAACACCAAGTGATTTGACCGCTATCTACAATTGCTCTGCATTCTTTGCCTACGCATTCTCTATTCCTTTGCTCAAGGATAAATTGCGGTTTGACAAAGTTTTCTCGGTAGTAGTGGCTATTATTGGAGTTCTGGTTGTCGCGTATGGAGATCGAAACAATAGCAAGAGCACGGATGATACAGAAACGAAAGGAAACGATGAAGCCCAGAATAGACTCCTAGGCAACATAATTATTGGTATCGGCAGCGTGTTGTATGGTCTATACGAGGTGTTATATAAGAGGTTTGCCTGTCCTCCAGAAGGCACCAGCCCGGGACGAAGTATGATATTCGCAAATACGTTTGGCAGTCTCATCGGGAGTTTCACTTTACTGGTTCTGTGGATCCCAATTCCCATTCTTCACTTTTCAGGTTTGGAAACATTCCGGTGGCCTACTGGGGAGGCTGCCTGGTTGCTTGCTATATCAGTGCTTGCCAATGCGAGTGAGTTCTTCCCCAACCTGAAATATTACCCTTTATGCATGACAAAATAGTTCCTACTGTAGCCACTTTCGTATCTATGCAGTAAATTCAAATTGCTGACCGCATTCACAACAGCTTTCTCGGGGTCCTTCCTCGTTCTCATCTCCCTCACATCACCTGTTCTCTCATCTGTTGCTGCCCTCCTCACCATCTTCCTTGTCGCTATTGTGGACTGGTTCCGCACCGGACAACCCCTCTCCCTTGCCTCCATTATTGGCGGCGTCTTAATCATTCTAGCCTTCTTCCTCCTGAGTTGGAGTACCTACCGGGAGATGAATGAAGAGCGAAAGAAACATATCGAAGAAGACGATATTGAATCCAGTAGCGATGAATAGAACCACTATTTCTGCTCTTTAGATCGGGATTCAGAATAGGATCTTTTTTTTTTTTTTTACACTCTCTAAATTCCTTTCTCTTCTAGAGTGGCTGGGAGTTGTCCTTTTTTTCTTTTATGGATAATTATCCTGGCATATTCACATATACCTATATATCGATCTCATTTTTGTGGAGTTTTTTTTTTTTTTTTTTTTTTTTTGGACATCTTGTGGTTTTGGGTAAAGGTAGGTTTGGGTTCTTCTTTATACCTATATTATTATTATAACTATATGTATGCATTACGGATGGTGCTCGGCCTAAGGAACTATACTAGGTACCTTTCAGGCCTTTCTTTTGTTTTGCAGCTTCGTGAAATTGCAAAAGGGTAAATGGGCTTTCTATGGTTAGAAAAATTATATATGCAAGATAGAAAGAGCCCTATAAAAGGGCTAAATGTATATTTTGGATCCGAATCACTTCGCTTCCCTTTCCTATTATAAGCTACATAAAAGCGAGCTGATAAGAAAAAGAAATGAACAGACGAAGAGTAGATGTGGAACATGTAAGGGGTTACTTTGTTACGTTCTTGGCCGTACCTCGGATGAAGACAAGAAAATGTTGTAAGTGTATATGCATATCGACAGGAAGAGGGTAGGGGTGGGGGCTTTGGAGGGAGTTTTGATTCAAAGTTGATGTAGACAAGAAGAAATATGACCATTAAAAACAAAGAGTGGTTGGTTGGGTTTGGAGCGCAGGTAGGGTGGAAAAAGATAGATAGATAATTAAGAAAAAGAGGAAATTTATCTAGGGCCAAATTTGGCAAGCGCACGAGCACCTTCCTCCTGCCACTCTTGCTTAGAAACCCACATATCTTCCTTGTCCGCAATCTGAAGTAGTTTAGTAATCGAGCGGTTGAGTTAAAGAGAGAAAGGACAGGGGGTGGTTGATGATGACTTACCAGATTGGCCAATACAGCACCACCTAAAAACACCATGTGTCTTCGTCGTGGTGGATCCTCGATGCGCACCTTAAATTTCTAGATTTCGAAAGGAATAAGCAAAAGTTGATAAACGAAAGAGTGCGGGAGTAAGTTAGACGAATACATACGTTCAGTCTCTCCGGGTTGCCTTGGAGCACCCGTGTCAACCACAATTGCTTCAGCTCCTTCTCAAGACGTGTTGGCAGACCAGGGTACATGCTGCTTCCTCCACTAAGAACAACAGCCTTGTATAAGCTAGAGCGCACATCGACATCCGTGCCCTGGATAGTATTGAAAAGTAACTCAGCAACACCAGGCTGATCCACATCTACTAAGTGCGGCTGGAAGAGACATTCGGGGGCTTCGAATCGCTCGCTTCCGACCCGAATGACGCGGCCATCCGGAAGCGTATAGGACTCGACGAGCACTGTAGTATCTTCAGAAAGTTGCTTGTCAAGCTCCAGGTCGCACGAAACGTAGCAGAGCTTCTCCTTGATCTGACGCACAGTTTCGAAATCGGCTGTACGGTTCAAGGCGTAGCCGCGGCGAAGGAGGAGAGCAATCAGGTTGCGGGTAACATCACGACCTGCGACATCTAGACGGCGGATATGGTGATTCAGGACAGTAGATTCATAGACAGGGATGATGTGGGTGACACCGTCACCAGAGTCCACGACAACTCCGCTGCTAAGACCTAGAGAGAGATGGGAGTAAGCTTCTACTACAGGGCAAGTCATTTTCAAAAGCCTGTCGCACTCACCCTGGGCATACAACGCAAGAACCGCTTGAATAGCAACATATACACCTCCAAAATTGTACCCTTCTAGCATGACCTCGCACATCTGTTCCCGGTTCTTCAGGGGATTCATGGGGGGCTCGGTAAGAAGGATTTTGCGGCCTGTGGGATCAATTTTCATTTTCTCATAGAATGTATAGTTCCATAGGTGTTGCATATCATCCCACTTCTTCACGATACCATTTTCCATCTATATTTGCCGAACGGGTAGCCATCCGGGGCTTTTGTATTAACCACACTGCTGTTGGGGAGTCCGGAGAAGGGCGACCACGCATGGACATGGACCTCAATCGAAGGGAGAAAAACATACAGGGTAGCTGATCTGAAGCATCGATCTGGCAGCGGCCGCTTCATCTCCGCACATAATATCCTTGACGACGATGTCGCCAGCCTGTTCCTCCGTTCGCAAGATGGGGCGCCCCACTATCGAGGGGAACTGATGCTCTGGGAAGTTCTGTTGAGGGAGAGGGATTAAACATTAAGCTTCATTCAGGAAACAGGAGGGCTTGGTAAATCTAAATACATACCTGCGCAGCATATCCGACCTTGAGGAAACCGGTTCCTCCGTCGAGCACTGGTGGGGGGAGGGGGCGTGGTTAGTGATGGTCTACCTAGACATAGAGAGGAGAAGGGGAAGGAGCTTACCAATGGGCATTTCCGCCATGGTGAATGTAGATGGATGGGATAATCAAAAAAAATTAATCAATTCCAGAGCGGGAGACGAAAAAGATCATGGGTATGACGTCCAGCCGTTGGGGAAGCTGGCGATATGAGGGGAAAGCAAGAGGGAGTTGGTGGTGGTTTTGGTTACGTTGCTGACTGCGGTGGCCTTGATGCCTGAGGCAATAAATGCCGTTGTGCCCCAGGAATATTTTTAGCTCCTGCAGTAGTTATTAACCTGCTAGTTCTAGGCAACTAGATATTTTGAAGACATAGTAAATAAACATGAGCTCAAATTCATCTAAGACGTTGGTCAGAGCATTAAATCAGCGCTCGATCCTCGAATTATTGATACCTTCCTGTTCCCTTCCTTTTTATTCCAATTAATATTTATTTTGTTTCTCGATCAACCAATCATGTCATCCAATAATAATTACTAGCAACAAACCTGTAGGCACATATTCAGTAACGACGTAGTTAACTATGTAATAAAATGGGTAACAAACTAACTAAAAGCGAATCTAACCATGGTTCCCTAAAGAATCACTAGAGTTACCCATCAGCAACGGAGTATGAACTGATGAGCTCCGATCTCTCGCCGTTGTCCGACCGAGATCGGTTCCGCCCGGTTATCGATAACTGTATGGGCCCTCAGGCTTCTTTACTTATTATTGATGTATCCCACACAATCAATCACGAACCCCAAACCGAATCTCACAACCTTCTACCAAAGAAATAGATATGGCTCGTATAGGCTGGGTATTATTTCTCTCTTTCCCCCTTCTTCTCCAAGTACTGTAGGCCTGTCATACTAACAGAAACCCTAGTATGGCCTCGGGTCTATGGGCCTAGCCATGGCCACAAACCTTCAAAAACATCTAGCCTCCAAGTCGGGCAATGCCATGAATCTCCTCTATTCTAATAGAACAATGTCCCATGGTGATACGCTGAAAGCTATCGGGGCAACGCCTGAGACAAGCTTTGCTAAACTCGTTGCTCAATGCGGAGTCATCTTTACCATGGTTGGTTTCTTCACTTCTCCTCTCCAAGCAACACCTTGAAAAATACATCTTACTATATAGATATATGTGAATATTTATATATAACTCTATAAGAACCAAAAAAAAAAAAAAAGAAGACATAATTAAAAGAAAAAAAAGGTTTCAAACGATACTGTCCTCACAAATCTAATCACCTCCGCCATCTCATCTGGGCACTCCCTACAAGATAAGATCTTCGTCGATTGCTCCACGGTCCACCCACAAACCGTCGGACTCACTGTCGCTAAGCTAAAGGAAAAGCAAGCGTCATTCATTGCAGCCCCGGTCTTTGGCGGGAACCCTATTGCTGTAGATGGTAAGCTTGTCTTTGCGATAGCTGGACCGAAGAGCGCTGCCGCGGTTGTGAAACCATTGATCCAAGATGTCATGGGTAGGAAAGTTATTGACTGTGGAGAGGATGCAACCAAGTCATCACTTTTGAAGATTGCCGGGTAAGAGGAACCTATGTTCCAATTAGATTGTGCTCGAGAAAAAAAATAAAAGAGAAAGAAAGAAATATATAATTAGCTAACAAGTCTATATGTGTTTTGACGATGGGGTGGGTTGGAGCAGAAATATCGTCACAATCAATATGATGGAAGCCGTAGGCGAAGCCCAGGTTTTCGCTGAACAGACGGGTCTTGGAACTGGTCCCATGGAGGAGCTTATCGGTGAAGCTTTTGGACCTGTTGCAGGGGGTTACTCAAAACGGTATGTTTTTTTTTTCTCAGGTCCCATTATACTTTTATCGCTCCCTCCCTCTCCCTCTCTCTTCAAAGTCGAGGTATATAATAAAAACGAACCACTAACTTATATAATAAAGTCTAACTACCGGTGCCTATGCACCACCCTTGGACTCTCGCCCTGGATTCGGCGTCTCTTTGGCCATCAAAGATGCTAACCACGCCTTTGCTATTGCGGAGGGGCATAAGGTTAAACTACCTGGGCTGCAGGTGGCTGCCGGAAATATGATTGCCGCTAGGGAATATGCCGGTGAATGCCTAGATAGTAGCTCCATGTATGGAGTTTTGAGGCAAGAGGCCGGAATGGAGTTTTGGAATGATAAGAGTAGGAAAGAAGAGGCATGAAAATTTTGCTTTCTTATATGTATCATTATATCATTATATTTATCTTTATATATTTGCATACGTGATTTTTTTTTAACCTTACCCTTTTTCACTCTCTTCCTTTAAGCTTCCTCTATCGCTTATAGATAATTTTTCCAGAATTTTTTCTCTTTTCTTTTTTCTTTCTAGCTTCTATCTGTTTTAATTACCCCTGCCTTTGGGTTGGGATTACCGATAATAATAGCCGATAATTATCTTCCATACTCTAGTTATATAGTTCTCTTGCTTGCCGTAACTGCCCTGGGTAGGGACTTTTCTTCCCCCCCCCCCCCCCGAGTGCCATGATTCGGGGAAGAATGCCTAGGTATGGGGTACCTACCCTCATAGCTCTAGGGGGGCCTCAACCCGGGGCTAACCTCCTATGGCTTATCTCTCCCTGGGGCATATTGTTTGTACAGTACCTAAGGCAGGCAGTGCAGTGTGATCCCTGGGGAACCGCTCAAACTGCACCATCTGTTTGATGTGGGTATATAAAGTATGTATGTATTATTATGGCAAGAGTATTTGGATTTGCTAGAAAAATTATTAATAGAAGGTCATTTTTCCATACCTAGGGCCCAATCCATACCTCTATTGAATCGAATACACTAGTGGAATTTTTATAGGTGATCATCAACCTGCCAGGTAGGAACCATACTATCCATCAAGAAAGAAATAAAGAAAAAGTGACACTTCCAAACCCGGGACTTGGAAGGGGGGGAGGGGATACAGAATAAGCGAGATAATAAAAGGAAATAGAAGTTTAAATAAAAAGTAAAATAAAATAAGCAATTGTAGAAGAAAGCGAAATCCACCTTCCCCCCCTGGTTTTGTTCCATAGGTACTCCACTATATAGAACGTATCGCCGTGAAGACACCTTGGTACAGTCATATCAAGATCATTCATCCATTACTCAAGAAGGGGCTAGACACTAGCTGGAGTATACCGAAACCGCTCTGGGTTCGGGCAACTGTTTATTGCTTGTTCCGTTCATCAGATATCATATCAACCATCCATAGACACACCGAGAGAGAAAATGGAAAATAAGAGCGAAAGGAACAGTAATGGGTAAAAGAAAATTAGGTGAAAGGTAGATATCATCAGTGTGTATCAACTACCGCGATAGTTTCTGTGACATAATTATCGGAATTCCACCTAATACATAGGCAATGATACAGCCAAGCAATAGGCGAGTTTATAAGTCAAGGTATATATAATAGGTGTGTGAATATTGGGAGTAAAAAGGAGAGGAAATAGGTTGGGCGAGTGATAATAAGTTAGGTTAGGTAGGGTCAGGGTTTAATTCTGGTGGTTTCAGCCAATGATGGGTACGCCTCAGCAAATGCTGGTCCCAAAGACCAATTATTGATATCTGAAAAGTGTCTCTCAAAAACTGGGTTGATGATCAGCTCCTCACTGTCACTAGTCGATAAAAGACAATCTGTAGCCTCATACGGCCAGTTAACTGAAAGTGTGCTTGTGAATGGGATGAACCAATTCTCAAAAGGATATTCATGGTAGCTCATGACTACACGATCACGCATTCGTGGCCAGGGTAGATAGTCAATCCACGCAGGATGTGGTGTAAGGAGTTGGGATGGTCGAGGAGTCAGCCAATCCGGAAGCCGTTCGTAATTTTCTAGCGTTGGGTAAATTTGCCAGCGCATTAAAAGAAACATAGCATAAAGAACAGCTACTTGTTCAGGGAGTGCTGATATATCTGGGAATGTGCGGAGGATGTCGGTAAACACCTTAGATAGAGGATGAGAATAGGCGCTCTTTTCTGGGTTGAGGAGAGAGGAGACGCTCGGGTAAGCGGGCCCGACAAGCTTCTGTTTCGAGATCCCCTTAGCTGCTTCTCGTTGCCGGTTATGGAGGAAATCTAGCAAAATTGCATCGAGGGTGCAAGTAGGGGCAACGTTGCGAATGGGAGTCATGTAGGTGGGGAGGGATTGATCAGTCATAGTACCGGGGGGTGGAAGCGTTTGGAGTGGAGGGATGGTTTGCTGAGGTCTACCGGCATCAGATGGACGACGAAAGCCATCCATTTTCGGAACTTGTTGAGATGGATCAAGGAGAAAGTTGAACCCCATTCTTTCATCGCCCCCGAAGTCTAAACCATGAGCTAAATTATGTCGTTGATAATCAAACGCAACACGGAGAGAAGCGTAATTGCCGTTAGTGCTATCGCGTCGGGACCCAAGTGTCGGCGCGGAATGTGTTGAGGAGGGTGTTTCAACACTCGCGATAGACTCGGTATAGCAGCGATCGACCGTTGAAGCTCTTTGGGGGTTGTTTGAGAACGCGCTATTCTCCATGAAGGGCGACGTTGATGGTACAAGGGATGTTGTCGGTTTGATACTCGCAGAAGCTGCACTTTGAGAATCTAGACCAGCTCCAAGAGTTAGCACTGAATCAAGGAATCTATGATCAATATTAAAACCCCTCTCCCCCCCAAAACCTTCAAAAAAAAAAAAAAAAAGGCGAGGATAAAGAAAGGGCACGAGACTCACTTAATGCATCTTGTTTCCCAACAAGAGGTTGAATGATATCCATGATCGCTTTTAACCCTTGCCGTATTTCCCTATTCTCAGCCTGGATAGCTTCATTCTGTTTGAGCGCCGCTTGTAAATCCAGGAATGGCTTCTGGGAGGAGAGCTCGCGAACTCGCTGCTCAAGTGATTCAATATGCGTTTTAGTCCTTTCGCGAATCGCACGCTGGGCCTGACGATCGTTGGCTCGCTTTTTTGCTAGCTGTTCAGGTGTCAGGTTGGCGACACCGCGAGCTGATGTGCTGTTCAGCTTGCGCTTTCGGCCCGCGGCAGTTGTCGCGGTTCCACTACTTTCGGGAGTTGAAGCTGCTGCACCAGCACCAGGGGCCGTCGACATCGCCCCGAATGGCGTGGGAGAATCCTCCACCTTCACGAATTCCGAGTCATTTGTGGATGTTGTTGCAGCTGCGGTCGGGGTCCGGTGGTTCGTCACTGAGTGTGCGGACGGTGATGACTCGAGAGCAGGGGAGGGAGCCACATTAGAGAGAGGAGGCAGGCGAGTGGCCATTGCCCTCACTCGCACGGGTTATCGGATCGTAATGGCCATCCAATTTCGTAGAATTTCTTAGGGGTGAAGGAGGGGGGGGGGGTTTTTGGACGTGGGCTGAGAAGGCAGTTCCACGGGCGGAAGCTGTGTCAGCGAGAGAAGATGTTAACGACACATTTGGGAAGCTCCAGGAGGAAGATTGGGAAAGATGTATTATTAGGGGGAAAAGGAAATCTATGACAAAATAGGCGATGAGGCCTTTTGAGGAGCAGCTGAAAGGTAAGAAAAAAAAACAAAAAAAACAAAAGAAAAAACCACAAAAGGTTTTTTATTGTTTTAACAAAAAAGAAAAGAATCAAAAAAGTAAATAATAGAGAGAACTAGTTGGGGAAGCGGAGGAGAAGGGAGGAATGAGAAGATGACGATACGATCGGGGGCGATTTCTGGCGGATTTCCGGGGCGAAGACAATCCCTTAGTGGTGGTGGTGGTGGCACGCACTTCCGGCCAAACTTAATCTTTACCACCTCGACTGACTCCCAATTGTATTATACGCTACTTTACAATGGGTCTCTCCTCAAATCATCTCTCACACTGTATGCTTTTTTTGGTGGATAATCATTTTTTAAGGAGGGAAAGGATCAGAGTCGCTCAGTTTTGAATTTCTTAAGCATTTGGCAAATCGCAACACAGATCAACTGCAAATAGATCTGGTTGTACATCACCTGGCAATCCAATCATCGCCTAGAATATCTTCAATAAAACAATCTTATTTTAGTAGATCCATCCCTGACTATGCAGAATCCAAAGACTAACTAACTATAATACACGAGATCCTGTGTGATTCCGTGAAGTATGCTGTAATGTAGGGAATATCACAAAAAGAAAAGAAATGTGGAGACACCAGACCAAGGAGAAAGGAAAATAAATCAACAGATGATAGAGAAGAGAACGAGGAAATAGTCAGTCAGTCAGTCAATCATCACATCTCGCTGTTTCAGATACAGAACCAAAACACTTTCGCCATACAAAATACACTTAATCATGCCAAAATGCCCATAGAAATAATGAATTTCTCCTCTTCCCTGTATAACTGAGGAGCGAATATATATACGACAGGCGAGAAAAGGAAAAAAAGAAAAAAAAGGGAAAAGGGAAAAGGAAAAGGAGATAAGTATAAAATCAATTTAGAAAAAGCAAACAGGTGATGCGCGACGCCCGAGTCATTGGAGCATATGGCCCATTTTGGAGATCTGGTAGATCAGGTTAGCTTGGAAAATTTTCTCTGGGATGAACACAGGAGTACATGAATGAAGCTGAACAACAGTGCAAAGAGGAAAAAGCAATTCAAAGGAAAAGCAATTGAAAAAAAAAAAAAAAAAAAAAAAAAAGAAATATAAAAACACAGACAAAACTACGCCGATAAACCAAAAAAAAAAAAATAAAAAAAAGGAACTAACCTTTGTCCGTAAATAACCTTCCACCTCGGAGCTTTTGATTCCCATTTTACCCCCTGTCTGCCATGCCAATGGGACCATAGGCACTCTTTCTTTAACCGTTACCTCCCTGTTGGGTCCTTCGATTGCTCGGACCTTGTCAGGATTATTTGTCAGTAGCCTGACTCCATGGGGATTAGCATCCACACCTAATCCCAGATCAACCAGAATAGCGGTAGCCAGCCCATAGCTTCGAGCATCGGCTGGGTGTCGTAGTAGAAGGTTAGCTTCCACAGTATCTGATCCCAGGTCTTGTAAATTGTAAGCCTTCAATTTCTCCCCAAGTCCAATTCCCCGCCCTTCTTGACGAAGATAAACGATAACCCCTCCCGACGCATTGGAAGGCACAGAGACGGCCTGCTCAGAAGCAATCTCGTTTAATGTTTCCATAGGAAGAGACATTAACCTCGCAGCTTCATCTAGTTGTTCACCACAGTCACACCGTGCAGACCAAGCGGTCTCTCCGGTATAGCACTCGGAATGTATTCGCACCAGTGGCGCTTGGCTCGGACTTGTTTGGGATGAATTTACATCATGCAGGACAGGACCTCCATCGGAACTTCTATTCGGACCGCTGGAGGAACTATCTGCATTTGGATCGTCGTGCCAGCTGCTCACCCTGCCAGGACGTAGTTTACCAATGTAGGCTCCACGTATCATGCGATCCATTTCGGTCTCCCCCGGTCGCACCTGGTCCAAACTTCGACTTCTGATGGTATTTCCAAACACAATTGCGAGATGCTCTTTGTTATCTAAGTCATTATGGTAGAGATGGAGGAACATTTCAGCGCCGGTCGTGGTGGGAATACGTGCGCGAACGATACATTCCACTGTCGGAAGTTGAGGGAGGAGTTTTGGGGGCTTGGTACAGATGATGGGCTGTGATAGTGCCTGCTGGAGTAGTTTTTCGGCATCCAATGCCCCCCCTGGAGTCGACGGAGGTGTGAATGAGGGGGAAAGGAACGAGGCAGGTGGAGCAGGGGTTACATCGCCTTGGGTACTTTCAATGGCTCCATGGCTTGCGGACGTGCTACCACTAAGTATGCCTACCCGGTTATCTGAGGCTGAGGGTGTCTGGCGATTTGCACTGAGAGCTATTTCGTCGATCGGTTGTGTAGAAGAGGTCGCTTGCGCGGTGAAAGTTGGGGAAGCATGGGACGGTAAGTTCGCCATCGCGATGTGATGTGAAATTGCCGAGGGGTAGAGTAGGAGTAGGGAAGCTCGCCAAAGGAAGGAGATTAATGGTAAATCCACAGACAATGGCAATGTGCATGCGAGACCTGGAAGAGTTTGATTGACGGCAAATATGACTGAGAATTAGAAACTCATAACCGGGGAGAAATAGAATAAACTAGGTCACAGGATCATCCTTCCATTCATTCGTCATGAATCAGTCTCCGTCGTTGGACCGCATGTGGCTTTCGGGGCCTCGGGAGAAAAGGCGGAATTCGGCGGGGAAGCGATGAGTCAGCGCATTACTCCAGCTTAGGTAAGAGCTTTATTATGGTGGCGACTCTAGTATCTTCCATGGAGCCAAATTGACACTACCTGTCCCTAATTCATCCTTTTTCTTTTCTTTTCTTCTTGTAAATAATAATAATAACAGTGATGGTGATGATGATGATGATGATGATGATGATGATGATGATGATGATGATGCCTCACTACTACTCACTTTCCTCAGCGTGAATTTGTAGATCCCTGTGAAGATAAAATGGGACGAGGATGATCTGACCTACCTATATGTGAAGCAGGGTCATCAACCTAATTGAGTTAGTAAATTAGTTACAGTTGAATAAATTATGGACGCAGGTGTGACTTCATCTAGAAGTTGATATGTTGCTTGAGTGCCTCCGACCTTCTAGCCATGATGTTATTGATATGGTTGATACTATTGTACTGAAATTTTTGATCCGAGTAACTTGTGATGTGCTCCATTTTTTCCCCCCTGTTTCTATGCACCTCTGTGCCGAAAAAAAAAAAAAAAAAGAATTAAAAAATAAGAGATAAAAATAAAGGAGATAAAAGAAAAGTTGAAGGTAGAAACAGGAGACAGGACAGGAACAAAAAAAAAGGGTATCGCCATCACAGATTTTGCTGGTAAACTACTATTTCCCAGGGATATCCAGGACAAAACGTCGGTCCACTTCCATCTCCTTATCATCTTCTTCACCCTCAAATTTGAGGCGATAGGCATCTTTTTTGGATCCCATAACCTCTGCGCGGTAAAATGTAGTTGTATCGGGATATCGTGCCAGCACCTGTTTCCCGACCGGAAACGATGGCAAAGTAGAACCCATTCGAGGGATTGGGATTAGAAATACGGCCGTAGTTCTATAGACAGCACCCTGTTCACCATTCTCGTTTGGTTCGGGGTCCTGTACGTCGTATCTTGAGGATGTATATCCAGGTCAATTCGCTGCATGGAAATGAAGCCACAGGAAGGCTATAACCTACCGTTTCTTGTGTCCATCCCCTGAAATCCCCTTGATAATGCATTGGATACCTTCTCCCTCTACTCCCTGTTTGTTTTTGTTGTGTTTGAAGACCACTTCGGCCCCAACTGCGAGTTGCCCATTGCGCTCCGCTAGAGTGCCCTTGGCGCTTTCCGCTCCCTCTTCGAGCTTGATATGAACGCTATCCCGGCTGTCACGGCCGTCGCGGAGTTGCGTGCTAGATACGCTGGTACTGCGCTGAGCTCCTACTTTGTTCCGGCTGCCCTTGTCAGATAGAGCACTGGAGGGACCGGGAGAGTCTGTAGCGGATCCATCCATATCGTTTCTCTTTTTACGGGATTTCGATAGGGAAACAGCACGATTCATAGGAGCTTCTGCTTCGGACGCCTGGCGCAGCGCTGTCAAAAGGCCTAGGTTTTTGATCACATCACTTGGCTCATCTTGGAGAATGGCTCTCTCTTCTTCACAAAGCTTGAGCATTTGCCGATAAAGACTATCTAACTGGTTGTGTTCACTGAGACTGGGTTCTGTGATAGATAATTAATAATTAACCCATAGCCAGTATGATATCCTCTAAAAAATTGTTGGAGTTCCTAGAGTGTGGAAAGGAAGAGGGGGAAGATATTTGCATATATATGCACAAGAAGCTCAAAAAATAGGTAGGAAGCATGGATTTGCAAATGCCTAATGTCCCATCCCTTCCTCAAACGTCTACAAAAGGGAAGAAGGAAGAAGAAACACTTACTCCCGCCTTCTTTACCGATCTTCTCATTCAATGTGGCTATCTGCTCGGCAAGAGCCTTTTGCTTATCGTTTTTCTCCTTTGCTTTGCGGAGGTCTTGGAGGATCTTATTCCACATATCAGTCTCCTCATTAGCAGCTAAGCCATTGTCTCTAGGGACAGGGGGCCCTCTGGGACGGTTCCGTGACATTTTCCTGGAGAGGGTTTTTGATTGGGTCACGACCACCTTCAGCCGTTGTTCTGGACTACTGCTTTCGGCGACTGCGGTCGCTCCCTCAGGACTCTTTTGCTTCTCGATATCCAGGGCGGCCCATTCAAAGGCGGAGACGATCTCTGGCTTTTCTGCACTTCGGGTTCCACGAGCAGCGCCCTGTCTCAGACTGTGCGGGCGACCTCCGATGCCAATTCCAGGGGATTCGGAGGACTGGGTTGGGACTAAGGAATGCTGTGATGGAGACTGAGATACCGGCTGGCGGCTGTTCTTGGCAGGTGTCTCGCGGTTGGGGGAGTCAGGTAAGCGCTTGACGCTCCAGGGCGGTGTGTGATTGGTAGGACTCATTGTCACGGGGACCGGGAATCCCTGGAACGGATGCGGTCAGCCAAATCGGGAACGGAGGAGAAACACTGAGCTGCAGATAGAGGGGTAGTAAAAAAGAGCAAGAGGGGACAAGCTCTAGAGAAAATTATAAGAAGCTTGAAATTAAACCAGTGACAGGAAAAACTTCAGAATTGTGAAGGGAAGACAGAGAAGAGAACACAATAAACAAGAAGCCTGGAGTAGAATATACTCCTTTCTCCTACAAGTGACAGTGAATCTCCTGTGGGCCCAAGCTCTCTCTCTTTATTGATTAAGCATCTCTTTACAACCTCACTTTTTCCATCAAAAATGCAAGTGCCACTGCTAAGGCTCCAATGTGGTAAGTGTATTTTTTCACTCTTTATTTGATTTGCCTTTCCTTCCCTATGCTAACTACCATATGTCAATCTTTCAGGAGTAAACAGCTATGATTGGGGTAAGCTCCTGCTTCTAAACCCCCTCACCTCCTAACATCGCTCACTAAACCCCCCACCACACAGGCAAGGTAGGCCATGATTCGGCAGCCGCGAAATATGCCGCTACGACAGCCGCGACTGATTTCTCGATCGACGCGGAGAAGCCTTACGCGGAAGTGGGTGTTCCTAGCTCTCTCAATGACGATAGAAGCTGAAGCGGAACTTGAAGCTAACAGCGCGGTGCACATAGCTATGGATGGGCACACATCCTTCCCTTCCATCGAAAGACCTCGAAACTCAGAGAACCCTGCTCGATATGGTTCAAGATAACGTGGCTCTAATGTCTATGGAAGTGAGCGAACGATATGGTGGCAAGCTTCCTTTCCTTTTTAAGGTGTTGTCGATTCGGAAAGCTCTTAGCATCCAAGCCCACCCGAATAAGAAGCTGGCAGAAAAACTACATGCTCGAGACCCTCGCAACTACCCGGGTAGGTTCAATATATCTCTTTAACTGATGTAAACTAAGCTCATTAATTAACCCGAACCTGACTGACGTTTTGCTGGCTTATTTATAGACGACAACCACAAACCTGAAATGACCATTGCAATCACCCCATTTGAAGGACTATGTGGCTTCCGTCCTTTAGCCGAGATTGTCCATTTTCTCAAAGCGGTAGCACCTCTGCGTTATTTGGTGGGCTTAGAAGCAGCAGCTGAGTTTGAGAATGCCGTGAAGGGTACTGAGGGATCCGATGACCCAGTTGAGACTAGAAAGAACAAAGATGCTTTGCGGGTGCTGTTCACATCCCTGATGAAGTCGTCACCTGAGAGCGTTGAGGCAGCTGCAAAGGAGCTTGTCGCAGCAGCTCAGAATTCTCCAGACACTTTTGCTTGTTTAGTCAATACTCCTGACACGAATCCAAGCAGCCCCGCAGAATTGGCAGCCATTACCGTCCGCCTCTATGAGCAATTTCCCAACGATATTGGCTCATTTGTATTCTTCTTCCTCAACTTTGTTCGTCTTGAGCCGGGTGAGGCGATGTTTCTAAAGGCAGATGATATCCATGCTTACATTTCCGGTGACATTATTGAGTGCATGGCGTCATCCGACAATGTCGTACGGGCGGGCTTCACCCCGAAGTTCAAGGATGTGGATACTCTCACTGACATGCTAACCTACTCGTATGCTCCTATCGAAGAGCAGAAACTAGAGCCTACAGACTACCCGTATGTGATATTGAACGCATCCGCTTACTCAAGTGCTTCATCTTGTGAGCTTTACGACCCGCCGATTGAAGAGTTTAGTGTAGTTAAAACGGAACTCCGACGAACGGGGGCTAAGGCGACTTTCGATCAACTAACGGGCCCCAGCATCTTGATCTGCACTGGGGGCACTGGGAAGATTACTGTAGGCCACAAAACGGAAGCGGTCCAGGAAGGGTTTGTCTTCTTTGTGGGAGCAAATGCCGAGTGTATTGTCGAAAATACTGGAAGCGGAGATGAGGAGAATGTTTTTACTACATTCAAGGCATTCTGCGATTTGACGGGCCAGGAGGGTATGGTGAATGGCCATTAAAAACATATTGTCTAACGATAGACAGGTAATAATAAATAAAAGCTCAATTCAATGCAAGCCGAGCACCCTTAATGTTATTAGGCATTTTTCCGGAATACATACTCTAGGCCGTTCCCCACTCTTGCCGGTTCCACGGTCCACCGAAGTTAGCAGCCGAGGTATAGAGACCCTGGACCAGTTCGATGGTGAAGGTCTTCTTAGCATCCCCCCAAAATACCTAAAGTGCGGGGAAATGAATGTTGCTGTGTACAAAAGGGGAGGAGACGATGCAGGTTTATCCGAGATCCCGTGGTTTTATTTATTTATTCTTTTTTTTCTTTTTCTTTCCTTTTTTAAACAGAGAATCCCCCCGGGCAAGTCAGGAGCTACGTGCGCCCACATATACATATCCTTATTCTCATATCTAGATTGGATTGCTTAACTCAGCATGGCGTCCTCTTTGTCCGGTGATCCTCTGTCCTTCTGGGAGAAGGCCGATCTATTTGCTGGAAATTTTGCGGTTTTAGGAGCCGTCCTCTACAGCGCCATTACTGGCGTATTTCGAGGCAAGAGTGGCACAAAGCAATATAATCTCCATGTCACTCACGCTGCTGTACGCAAAATGGTCTCACGAATGACATCAAGACAAATGCAGTCTGTTTCCCGTACCCCATTCAAGGTTCTCGGTATTTGGGTAATTCTTATACCAATGTATGTACATGCATACTAACCTGCCCCGCATCCCTCATTATATAGATCCCAAAATGCAACAACAAGCCACGCATATGAAGAGTACATGAAAAGCCACAACCTTCAACCGGAGACAATTACACTCAACCATGGCGCAAAGGCTCACTGGATCGGGGATAAAAATGCAAAGAACGTTGTAGTTTACTACCATGGTTAGCATCTACTTAATAACCCCCTTGCCTTCTTTGCTACTTTCTACCTCGGAGAAAGAAGAGAAAAAAAAAAAAAAACACAGGGGAAAGACAAAAAAGGAGAGGGAGAAATTGGTTTGTTTTACGAACTTACATATGTCATATCTAACATTCTCTATTTCAAAGGTGGTGGATTCGCTCTAGCTGCAAATGCCGGCCACTTCGCCTTCTACTCGAGTGTCATCGCAGAACTCAACAAGAACGGCCATGATGTGGCCATGTTCTTCCTCGAATACACCCTCACACCACCAGCCGCATACCCCGTACAATTACGCCAAGCCGTTGAAGCCCTCCGATACATTATCACCGAGACGAAACGCGATCCTTCCAACATCATTGTGGGCGGGGATTCTGCAGGCGGGAATCTGGCCCTCGCGGTCCTGCTCCATCTCACGCACCCACATCCGGAGATCGACCCCATCAATGCCAATCTCGCGCCATTGGCTGGTGTCTTCGGATTTGCTCCTTGGGTCGATTTCCGTCTCGATGGTGCCTCCGTCAAGGAGAACCAGTACAAGGATATCATCCCTAAGGATGGACTCGCAAAGTGGGCGACTGCCTACCTGGGCGATCGCAAAAAGGGTGATGAGTGGAGCGAGCCCGCGAAAGCACCAACGGAGTGGTGGAGAGGAGCAAAGGCAGAACAGATTCTAATCCTTGCGGGGAGAGATGAAATCCTCTTCTCAGCTATTGAGGAGTTTGCAAATAGACTTAAGGTATGTATACTTGCCCCGTCGTCCTCTTCTTCTTTTTCTTTCTTTCTTTCTTTTTTTTATTAGATATGCCATATACTAACTATCCCAACTCATCCCAGACGGTACTTCCTCAAACTACTTATGTTGTTGGATATGATGAAACCCATGTTGCGCCGGTTTATAGCGCTGCCGGGTTTGATGGAGAAACCCAACAGGGCCAGGGACTGCGATCCTGGCTTGGAGCTCGTCTATAATTGTTTGTATATCAATGCATAGTCAACTAATCTTTACGATCTAAACCTTCATCAAATCCACCATAATTAGCCTTCGCTTCCCGTAATAGTATTAATTGGGTGAACATGAGTGAATATAAATAGTGAGCCTTCCTATAGATATTTTTTTTTTAAATGTCCCGTCAGGAACACCTATTAGAACGCCAAGTACCAAGGGAGTAAAGAAAACGAAGAAAACGAAAATCCTTTCTTCATCGACAATAAGAAATATATAGTTAAGACCGCTAGATGATACCCCAAATTAGGTAGGATAATACATACAATAGCTTCGCCGTCGTATCACATCATTCAGGGAGAAAAGGAAACGTACGATCTAAAAGTAACAATTAAGAAAATAAGAGACAAAACAGTACTAATTGGGAATATAATAAGATAGTTAGCTAGGTTAGTCTAGGAGGAAACTTTAGGAGCAAATTTCGCTGCGGCCTGGTCAAAGAATTCACTCTTTTCTTGGATATCGGTCAACAAGGCATGCGATGGTTCGACTTGTTCGAGGCGCCTATACATACAAAGTAACCGGATTAGTAATCTCTTATACTTCCACCAAGAAGTTAAACTGGAAACCTAGGTAAACATACTGCTCCAATTCCTCAGTTGGCTTCCCGTTCAACACATTCAATACAATTGCATTGGCAATCAATCCTGCCTCATTAGGGTATCTCTCAAGGGCATTAGACAGCGCGGCTTCAGCTTCGGGTAGACGACCAAGATGGATTTCTGCGACCGCTTGTCCGACAGTTGAGAGCGCTGCGGAGGTGCTATCGGCGGTCGCTAGTTCTTCGTAGACGTAAAACGCAGACTGATATTTCTCGCCGCCCTAGAAGTAATTTCAAGTTAGATTTTTGTTCATCTCCTGCACACTATTCTAGGGCTTAAAAAGGGGGGGGGACAAACAACTCTCATTCCAACCCATGACTCGGCAAGATTAACCAACAGAGAATCTTGAGCCCATCGCTTCGCAGCTTGCACCTCCTTCAAAGCAAGATCGGATCTGTTTTGCTGGAGATGAATCTGAGCGATCAAAGCAACCCTAATACCGCATAATTTCAGTGGCCGATCCTTTCTGACATGAGACGGGAGAGGGAGGGGAAAGGTTACGCCTCAAGATTTCCTTGGTGTTTAGCTAGCAATGCTAAAGCCTCCTCGCTTTTACCCTCAGCCTGCAGCACTGTTCCACATATTACTTCAACAGAAGCATTATCAGGATAGTTTTCAGCTAGATCTTGTGCCAACTGCAAGGCAGCCTCAGAATCTCCCGCTTTATGTTGTGCCAGCGCCTTCACTGCCGCAAGGTCGGGGGTTTCCTCTTCGCCTTCGACATCGCCCAGCACCTCATCTATTTGTCCTAGGGAAACTTTGGCACGGAGCTGCAGGACGCGTGCCGGAAGGTGATTTTCGGAGGAAAGAGTGGATGTATCGAAGTCGATCACTTCTTGGTATTGACCCTGGTGGAAGGCATTGTGGATGTTGATAAGTTCTGCCGTGGGAGGTAGTTGTTAGGATATTTAAGCCGATCTGCGGGAAAGTAATATTAAAACTTACCTCCTTCTGCGGAAAATGGATCCATTGCATCTAAATGAAGCTGCTATCTGAGGTTTGGTATCTAGTAGACAATGGGGAGCTCGCTCCTGTTGTATGGTGGGTTGAAAGTCGTCACGTTGTCTTCGGCGGTGAAGGCAAGTAAGCCGAAAGGAAGGTTACCCGACAAAGATATTTATTCAACACATCTAGGTCATGGATATTGCTGGAGTAAACAAATCTATAATAAGAAAGCAAATATCAAGCTTGAATAAATTGACTTGATTCAATAGGCGTTCCGGCCGTCATATTTAATATTAAAACATGGAATGAATACAATAGTAGACAAGCCCTACAAATGGAGCGTCTTGGGAGTGAAGGGGAAAACTTGCGCCAGTCAAGATTCGCCCAATTATCACTTTCTCAGGAAGAGGTCATGGCCTCTTAATTAAACTCCTGGTCAGAATATGTCCTCCACCATTTATGCCCGATAATGCAACCTGTTTCCCTCGCTGCCTCAAATGCTACCCTTTCCCTAAAACGCTTCGTGATTGCAAAACTTCCATCTCTGAGATCGTGAGAAGAATGCAAATGTTGATGCAGGAGGTGGGCTAAAAAAAAAAATTGGTAGAGGGGGGGGGGAGAAAGAAAAGTAAAGAGACAGTGCAATGAAAGGGGAAAGGAAAGAAACCGACTCAGACACATACATACACAAAATGCAAAATGCAAGCATACAAATTTAATACAAACAATAATAGGTAGAGGGTATCAATCGCCAGACATAAAAGTATAAAGTGAGTCGCAAAATAGACAAGCAAGAATGACCTTTCAAGAGTCACCTTGAACTCGCGTTCCCAGCGCGTGATGATATCCATATATCCCAGTAAAACAAAAGTAGAGCAAAAAAAAGACAAAAACACGTAATAGCCTCACTATCCGAAGGCACCGGACTCCCGAAGATGAGAAACAATTGAGAAAATTGAAAAGAAAAGAAAGAAAGAAAGAAAAAAAAAAAAAGGAAAAGATACGCCGTGTTGTAGGCTTGCACATTAAAATGAGCAAGGAGAGTAGATAAGAAAATTGATAAAACCGAGAATTCCCTGGGTTGGGATAATGGAGACGATTAAGCCGGGAGTGATGCAGTAGATGCGGTCGAAACAGTCGGTGTTAAGGCTGGAGAGGTATCCTTGTCCTCTGGGCTAACTGGAGGTTCACTTCCTTTATCTGAGTGAATATCTCTGTCTCTTTCGGTTGAAGAGGCGCGCTTGAAGACTGTTTGTCCAATCTGGCGAAGAATGCCTAGTCGTTCGGCTCTTAGCTGATCGGCATCAAGTCTTCGGATGGAGACTGGTTCTTCTTTGGTGATTTTACAGAACAGGGTCGAAAATAGGAACTGATCACCACTCCCGTCGTATAGCGGTAGGTAACGGAAACCTTGAGAGAGACTGGTTAATTTGGCAGTAAATGTAGCTAGCTGCACACTGTTATTATTCCCAGTACTACGGCCATCCAGAGAGCTCCAGACAGTCCAACGCACAAAAACTAAATCCGGGTATTTAGTCTCAAGTGATAAACGGAAGCTATCGCCAAAGTTAGGGCTATAGCCGTTCCTTTGCTCGATCCTTGTACGCCGACGGTGTGGATAGCCAATACCAGAAACGCCATTTCGCGCAGACGCATTCATACCACCTTCGCCAAAGACGAAGCTCTGACCGCGATCGTCTGCACTAAACATCTCTATTTCGACATATGGATTTATATTGCCGTCTGGCGCCATAGTGCGGGGTCGAGGGAGTTGTTGAGCAGAAATAACATCTACTGCAAATCGAACAAGCTTCCTTTCAATGGTCTTTGGGCCTTCATCTGTCTGAGTTGCCGCACTGCGGAGAGATTCGGGCTTTAAAACGTAGCCAGTACGGTCACTTCCAGCAGCAAACATGGCCTGGTTCAGCTGCATACCAATGTCATATGTCTGCCAGTTCAATGCTGCCATTTGGACACCCCGTCTCCAGAACTTCAATGGATCAAAATTCGATGAACGTAGGCGAAACCCCGAAGGATATACCCGCGTGAGGTATTTTAGGTTGTGCTTCTCGAAGAGGGCCTTGTTTTCGGCATCGCGGCAAATGCTTTCAAATGATCGCTCGGCAAAAGAATATATATGGTTAAATCGCTGGCTTTCAGGAGAGTAAAAACTATGCCACTTATAGCCACGCGTATAAACGCCTAGGTCAGACAGGGGCTTGGTGATTTTGCTTTTTTGGCGTTTTCTTCTTTCCTTTTTAACCGACACCAACGCACCGTCACTGTCCTCTGTAGCACTACTAATGCTAGTAGTCGTAAAGGACCGCCGATCTGGTGTTAAAAATGGACCAGGGCCGTCTGGACCAACGGTGGCAGAACTAGAAAGCGATGGAAGGTACGGAAGGTTTGGGACGTCTGATACTGAAGGGCGCATGAATGGAGAGCTGGAGCTACGTTTTCGTCCAGCAGGAAGAAAGGAGTTCCTGGAATCTTGCTGCGTATTCCCTTGGGGCTCATCGCATGTTTTGACTTTGATAAGAATCCGACGCTTGAGCTCTTCAGGGGATGGAAGAACATATGAGCTTGTTAGGAGCGGCTCTAGGATCAGTTGATCCCCAAAGGAATCCTTCATAATTTTTACCATCGCCAACTGCTGGTCTGGGTTACAGTGGACTTCCAGAGATATAATGAGAGGAAAGTCGGAGGTGACGAAAGCGTATCGGTTTATAACAGTAATGCAATCAGCAAATAAAACGCTAGTCGTCATGGTCCTCCCATGAGACACAATTGGTCGGCCGTCTGCCCCATCCCAGCAATCAATTTCGATACAGCGACACCCCTGGGACAATGCGCTGATATATGCTTCTGTGCTGGATGCACCCGCTACCTGTCGCCCCAAAAGGTAAGTGTTGTGTGAGCTCGAAACAAAATATTCATTGAGGGGCCGATCAAATCGTGACCGAGGAGCGCGAGAAGCATAAATTCCATTACAGCAAGATGCGAGAAAAGAGGAGAAGGCCTCCAGGCTCATATGACGGGTTTGGCCTTCAATGGACTCCGGGATATTTTGAGTGCGTGGCCGTGACTTTCGGGCAAACTTGTCGAATATTGATACCCAGTATGCACGGTCAGAATCAACATCCTCTTTCTGGACATCGTGAAGAAATGTCAGGAATTCGTCAACGGTCAATCCCTCTTGAGTATCAACGGCACTGCGTCCGAAAATCTCGGACACGTCTCGTCGCTCTTTCAACCGAGCGACAAAGTCCATAAATTCCGCGAAGTTCAACCTGCCCTTTCGATCGTAATCTGCCTCCATGAAGCGGGCACGGAGCATGTTCCTAGAGCAATTGATGTGCAAAGTGTGGCACACACTTTCAACTGCTCCAAAATCTAGTGTTTCCGCCTCTCCCGGTTTAAGACCTTGGGGAGAAAACCGGAAGATCTCTCGCTGCCAGTGGGCCCTTAAAACAGTTTCATTTTGGCTTGAAACAGCTAGGCCGGCCATGAGGCCTATCCTATATCGGGATATGTGTTCTAGTGTTGTAGTCCATAGGTCGAGGGTGTGGTCGTTCGGGGCAATAAGGTGAATTGTTTTGACTGGCCGTGGTTTTGATCGTTCGGCATCGGCAATAACAATTGTAAACCATCTGCTCTCAGCATCCTGGGGCACTTGGTGTTCTTCGCGGTAGTTGCGTGCATCGGCACCGACGCGGATCTCCTTTATATCGTCGATATAGAAACGTTTGGCTGGGTTAGAAGGATCCCAGTAGACTTTGCCTGCATCAAGGTCTAGGAAAAAGTGAACTTGTTTCCTCCGCTTCTTTGTAACTTTTGTTAGAATGGTGCCACGCTGGACGACTGAATCTACCTTGGGTGCGACAGCACTCGAATTGCGAGAAACAGCCATGAAATTATCATGAGGCAAACTAGAAGCCTCTGATCCGCACCAGGAGCCCAATGGATCAAATGTATCGATAGAATTCTCTTCATTACTTGAATCAAGAGCACTTTCGCGACCATTCTGAACTCCAGTTTTGCTATCGCTGCGTCTGCGCATAATAACTGGACCAGAGCTGCGGTCCCGCTTATCGTTGTGAGAAGTGGACTGTCGGCGCCTGGTAAGCTTGCTGGCTGCGCCCCGAGAGATTCTGCGCATCAAACCAGGCGCCTTGTTTGCAGGGGAAATAACAGAGTCACCTGGAGCAGGGACTATTCCGGGGACAGCCATAATGGATTCTCCAAGCTCAAGTGAAGTAGGAGGAATTAGAGGGAATGATGTTATTCGACCTCGAAGAGAGTCCGAAGCAGCTTGGAATGGAGTCCCAAGAGGGCTAGAATCATTTGATAGGCTGTAAGATGGACGTAGGGAATTGGGTGTATTTGTAAGAGAGGAAGGATAAGTAGATGCTAAAGGAGGAACAGAAGAGGACGGGATAGTTGTGAGAACATGATGTAACTTTGGGGGCTCGGTGCGTGAGGCAGTCAGTTTTAAACTTGTTTGGGTGTCGCCATTTATGGCCGAAGCTGATGAGGTAGCGGCCAAGGTCATTGCGGCTACCGGTTAGGTCTAATCCTTAGCTGCAAACGTGAGATTGTAGCCCTGTTGTGAACCGTGCCAAAGTTTGAGTCACCTGGACTCTTTAAGGGACGAATTAACAACTAGGTAGGAACTAGGCGATTGTGTTGTTCTGAAATAGCAGGCTATAGCTGACATGCAATACGAGCTGGTATAGGGAACGCCTTTGGCTGAAGTAATGTAAAAGCCACGTCCTTAGCGGTATTGCTCTGTTTTTGATATCTGCATCTTGGCCTGCCTTTAATGCAATGCGGAGAGCCCTGCCTGAGAGCACTCGCAAGAGAACGGGATTCAAGTTCCTGATAACAATTGAGACGGGACACCGGAGTTTGTGTAACAATTGCACCACGAAGCGAAAGCTGAGCGCGCTATTCTGCCCTGTGTCGGCTATGGTTTAAAGGCTGAGCCCCCAAGCTTCTCCCTTTATTCGGAGCCGATCTTCGTCACGTTTCCAAATGTCTCACTCGTTTCGCCCTATTCTTGTTTTTTTGTATTATTATTATTATTTTCCTTATCGTTCAAGTCGAGCCTTTTGTTTACCCCTCCTCAATTCGCCGATCCTATTGTACGCGGGGAAAGCTGCTTTTCTGCAAGAGTAAAAAAAGACGTGCGGAGACGAACCAATTGACGATTTGATTGTTGATGGGTTCAGGTTCCTTCCGTGGCAGGGGAGGGAGTGGTTACCACCAAGGAAATGTAAAAAAGAGAATAAAAATATAATAATAATAATTGAGGAATGAAATATTATGCAAGTCAAAGGGTATCTGCACTGCGCATGTGCTTCGGTGCTAGCAGAGCCCCTCTGGTGGTAGCTTTCACAATGTCAAGAATTGGTGAGCGAATTCCTTTTCCCACCTGATTGGCCCAGCTTCACTAGGGAGGGGGAATGAATTTGAAAAAAAGAAGAAAATAATAAAAATAATAATAAAGGGAAAGGAAAAGAAAAGCAAAAAGAAATAAAAAAAATTAAATCGAAAGCCGGGGTCAAGGCTGAGGGAAGTGTGTAATCAAGGATGAGGATTGGAGCTGCGCATGCAGGATTGCCTGCCAACACAGTAATGCAGGTGGTCCAAACGGGAAGGGTGAAGATGAGTTATCGGAGATTGGACCGAGTAAAGAATTCGTCAAGGTTGCGAGTGTCTAGTGTAGGTTTGATAATGTTGGTAGCTATTCCAGTTTCCTGCGCAGTTACGTAGGGAGAGTGTATCTAAAGACCTGCAGCAAAACCACCAAGAAAGAAGTAGAAGAGATGATCATGCGACAGGAGGCAAAACGAGCAGTTAAGTTATTCCAGGAGATGGATGGATTGAATCACTGGAGGTAATTAAAGGATGGCTCTTCTGGAAATTGACAGGTCGTGAGGGTTGTTAAATCAAAATTGGAGACTCCTTTTTTTTTTGTTCTGACAAAATTTCCGTCAAGGTTAATAATGTACTCCCGAGTAGCGTCGGACGGGCTAGGGGAGGTTTAGAAAAAGGTTTGTGGAAAGGCTCGTTTTCGAGAAACCGATGGATGTTTCAATTGAAAGAAAGCTAGAGTGGGTACCGTCTGACGTATTGTGTGGTATTGCAGCATTGAAACAAGTAATAGTACGCGTATGAACACCGTACGGGTAACCGAACCAGATTATTTCCGCTTTTAATTTTTTTCCTTTTTTTTTTTTTTTCCCTTAAGTCGTTTTTCGGTTCGCGGATGTTCAGTTGAAAACAGGAAGACGTGGGAAATACTTTGCTTAATTATCTGCCCTGACTTGGTAATAATAAGTAGGAATATGTAATGATGATATAACGTCAGGATGATAACAGTGGTGGATGAAATGTGGTGATAATAGCGGCGCTCGAGTGGAAAGCTAGGAAGAGGGTAAGAACACTTTAACCAAACTTGAGTCTGGGGTCTTTTTTCGTGTAAGTTTTGCTTTCAAGAAATGGTGTGATGGATATAGTGATGATAAAAAAAAGGGGCAATGGAAGGGAAAAGCATACGATATATACTAAAATCGGAACTGAGAAAGGGATATTCATGGAAGTCTAATATACAGTAGACTGGGCCGTTGTCGCTGGGCACGTAAGTCAGTATCAGTGGGCGCAAGTGCGCAAGTTGGTCACAACACTTCTCACAAGCAATAATGGCGGCCCAAGTAACAGGTCTAATCAAAATACTACTATAAGTTTGCGCTGTTCCTGCCCATCTCCAAGGTTGACCGTTTTATCCCCCTCCATTAGTTGCGTACCTACTTGGAAACTGTTGACCTTGCCATCACGTTCAACCATGGGTAACAAGCAGCCCTATCCCCTCCTATTACTTCTTATTGGCTGTTAAAAGGCTATTGGGAAAGTGGTTTCCATGCACAAGAGCCGCGGAGTGATTACTAGTAGATTACTGCTGTAGATGAAGCATTATTATTTGCCTAGAGATCAATCCAAGCAGCGAAAAGGCCCGATCTCCTCTTCAATTGGACCGCCACCCTTGAGACGACATCATTGCCAATCTGGCGCGCATGAACAATTAACAATAAAAGATGTTTCACATTGCCTACCTACACTTGGGAGATTTCTCATTATAGACTTGAATATATGACCGTATAAATAATCAACTAAAGCGACTTAACGATATCCATTAGTAAGGGTTCCCTTATTTATTCAAAAAAAAAATTTTTTTTCTTCCTTTTAAGGGAGGGGATAGAAAATATGGCAAAATGTTGTAAAGCCCACCAAAAGTCTTGTGGAATTTCCCGAGTTGGGTCAGGTCAGCAAATCACTCTCAGCGCTTCAAACCGAATTTAGCTTTCTCTTTTTTTCCCCAAAAGAAACCAGGAATACTCCACTGATAATCTGTCGTCCATACCTAATAACTGATTAATTCTCAACTTTTTCTGTTGTCCTGTACTCGTACTCCGCGTACCCACAGAGGAGAGCGGTACGGCGTACCTAACATTTTTAGTTAGAAATTTCAGCACCCATTAATATTAAAAGGATGCACATCACCTACCAATTAAAGACATGTTTCTTCCAGATGCTACCGGGCGTGATGAGTGTTACAGATATTCTTGATTGGCACCAATATAATGGTTCTCCTGGGGATGTCTGGAGTTAGTTATGTGGGTTAGGTAGGTACTATGGCTCCTCTTTTGCCGTTTTATGCTCTGTTTTTCCTAACCCCTTTTTAATCTATCAACTTTTTTTTTTCTATTTCTCAATTTCTAGGAAAGATATGTGCCAAGAAGTCGTAAATTGTCCAGCAAGTATATTATAATGTGATTATAGTGCAATTTGGAGGTCTAATTCAGATATGAACTCATTAAAGATTCTGCCTATAGATACCAACAATTAGGTACATCACCTGACAACTAGACAGGGGTGTCTGTATCAAAGTCGTAAATATGCTCCACGAATCATACACATTCTACAGAGCATTCTGTCATGAGGAATGGTTATCTCGTTTAGTGGAGGAAAATCAGTTACCTGCTCAACCCTTAATATAAGCTAGTTATTAATTTCCAATGTTACAAATCAACTTCGAAGTGAAAGGAAAGGAAAGGAGGGGGAAAAGATTAGTAGTTACCGAACATCTTACCTAGGCTAGGGCATATCTAAGAAGCATTTTATTTATTATTATTTACCTACTCTATAGTAGTAATGTAATGCAAAAGGAGGCAAGTTACCTACTTAACTGTACCTAGGTAGGTATTCTCAGTAGCAAATCAGTATTAAACGCCTAGGTATTTCACGTTGACTAAACGCGGGGTAATAAATATTAAATCAGGATATTACAAGGAGCTTGACCTTTAATTAATACCTGATTGGCATTGAGGCTTGAGTATGTGGCGGTGACTGGATAAGAAATGGGGCGGTGCGGGAACAAGGCAAGAATGGGAAAAAGACGCGACAAAATAATACCTAATCAATTAAGCGGCGTAAAACTTGAAACCGTGATCCTAAACGCTAGCCAGTCGATCCTCGGGACGATTTTTTGATGATCCCTTATCTTGTCAGTTTAGGCGGAACCACGTTGGATGGTCATGCCACTTTTACCTTTCACCCTCTGTTGCTTGATCGTCAGGGAAGAAAAAAAATAATCAATATTGGGGGAATGGAAATCTCCATAACAATTTATTCCAGTAATACGAGGTAATTAATGGGCAAAAACTATCACGAGAACCTAGGTAGAAGAGCGGTCAGAAACGCCCTTCTCTATTCATTGGGTATCATGCTTCCTACTGTTATTACGATTTGCTATGGGGCGATGACAATCACCATGCTGCAATAATACTATTTCCAGTTTTGTTTACATTATTCTGCCCTATGCAACCATGGAACAAAAACTCGCTTGGCTCAGCTGAGGCTGTCTAACAACTCCCTCAACAATCATCGCTCGTCATTATTATTATAGCTATGGTTATTGTTGTTAAGGCCCGCCGAACCCGACACTAACAAACTGGGCTGCATACTCGGGTTACGCTGTCGTCTAGAGTCCAAGAAGTCATGATTAGTTTTATGCCCACGTCCTCTCTGGGTAATTACATTGGAAAATAATGCATAATGGCGCTTTGGCAAATACTAGAAAATGACTTGAATGCCTGAGATAGCAACTGCGTTTCGTGTGACTGTCAGTCAAGAGGCAACCAAGAGAGAATTCAAGGTCACCTGCGAAATGGCGTTAACCCCGCACTCGAGTAAGCCTTTTTTTTTTTTTTTTGCTGAGTTGTCAGTAGTTTCAGCTTGGTTATCCTCTTATCTGGTTATGCTATTTTTGTTTGTCGATGAAGTCTTCTTTTCTCTTCCCTTTTCTCTTCCCTTTTCTCTTCTTTTTCTTTTTTTTTAATCAAATGCTAAAGTCAAACACATACAAGAACCCAGAAACACAATACCTAGGTATAAGGTTGAGTTTAATTTCAGGTACTATTAACATTATTATCCAGGACCCCTCGGGGGTAATAATGCACGCTCCCTGTATGAATGAAACATGATATAACCAGTAGTTAATGTCCGTATATAATTATTACACCTTTTAAATTAATCAAAATGGGGCCGGATTGGTAATAATATACATGCTAGCTATAGTAGTTGGTTGTTATTATTTATGGTTGGTGGTCGTTAGTACAATTATTATTATGGGGCTAGTTTGCACTGATTATTCTATTCCTGAATGCCATGGGGGTAATAATATATCCTTGAGGAAATTCTCGGTTGTGCGGCGTCAGGAGACTCAGCCACTGGTCGCTTATAGCCATTTATATCCATCGAAGATTCCTTTACCCTTCCATGAAACCAGAGCTGATTAGATTAGCTATTTCGAGCAACCTTAACTATCCAGAAATCGCCTATGCATCTCTTAGCCTTTCCTGGACAAGCCAGGTTTACCCTCCAATAGCCGGTTATCTTGTGCGGAATGACCACGTTCAAACTGGGGTCTTGATCGGTGCGGAGATATTTTTATCAGGTCTAAATGTAGACACCATGCTACAGATCCAAGACAAGCAATCGTACTAATAGCCTCACGATAAGTCCTGAATTGGATCCTTCTCCAGTCCGCCCGTCCACTAGGGTGATATCGCGGCTGTGGCGGAAGTCCTCTAGTAATCTGAGAACGGACGTTGAAGCTACCTACCTACCTAACTATGTACGTATGTGTATGTACATACCTAAGGTAAGTAAGGATGTCGATGCCGAAATGTCTCATCCTTCTCTTTATGACGCAAGGAAATCTTGCCTAATTAATCCTCATATACACAATCGGCTATGCATACGTCTTGTTGTCTAAACCACCCAGTAAACACAGAGATAGTATGATAAGAGGATTGGATGGATACAAGACTTCAACTATTGTTTGATTTCTCTGTTAGGCAACTTTACTGATAGCACTGGTATGTATGTACCTAGGAAGTTGGTGTGGATGATACTTCATGTAGGTGCAGTGCATACATACAGATTGGCAGAGGATGCCCCTCAACTATTGTGATCACCCGCAGGATTGTGCCAAGAATGACAGTATTTGATAAATTACTACTACTAACTACTTTTTTTTTGGTTATGATCATTATCATTTTATTTTTTTTTCGAGTCATTCTCAAATTAGTCGTCTGTTGAGCTTACCGCTTCCTTTTTACTAGACAAATACTTTCCTGACGTATCGGCCATTCAGCCCAGTCAGAGTGTAAATAATACTCGTTCCGATTAAGCGGGTTGTCGTTGCTGATAATCCTGTTGATCGCAGATGCGAAAGGAGGGGAAAGGGCCATTGCTCCTTTGATTTTCCCCCCAGAAGCGCCAGTCAACTGCTCTCTGACCTGCACAAAATCGGGGCTTATTCATTTGTTATTCGATAGATCCTTGAGATCAGAACAGTTGGAACCCGTGACCATATTTCCCCTTCTCCCATTCGCACCGGGACACCCGGCTTTTCCCTGATGATGTTACGTCGTCGTGCAATACGTAGGTAGTATCGAGGTAGTAATCAATATCAGTAACAGTTAAGACTGAGCGTCTTTGATAATATCGCATTATTACTGGACATATCTTTTAGAGTCCATTATTCACTACCGAGACACTTATCCGACAACCCATCTAACTCTATTCCTCTCCTTTAGGATGGATGTGACTCATTCTGCCCATCAACAGCGGTGAAACTCCAGTTCGACCAAGAACCGCCCAAGGCACTAAGGGGTATTAGCCCCTTACCTTACCTTACCTGAGGACCGCTGTGGCACATCGTCAGCAAAGCAAGCCTGGTACTTTTCTCCTGGAAAAAGTTAAACTACACGTAATGATTGGCTCGTCCATCTCTACCTCGTGGGGGGGGGGGGGGCAGTTTTCAAACGGTGGCCCACTCTTGACAGCCTCCAAGCCTTCCGTCGCGGTTTCCCTCGTTCAGGATCTTGCATCCGAGAACTCCTTGCAACGATCACAAATGAACGACTCCAACGAACGGGCAAGACCCCGCTCTTCTTGTTTCTCTCAGCTTCATGTTCCATTGCTGGGAAAATATGAATTATTTATTCTAGTATAATTAATCTATTATTATTGTTATTATTACTATTATTATTAAATAAAATAAAAACGATAATGGTAATTAAGTAGTCGGGAGTAATAATAATAAGTTTATTATCCTTGTTATAATTTTTTTTTTTTTTTTTACTTAGCTTCTTAGGGCTGTATTCGATATATTATCACGTTTTTTCTTGTTGCCTTGGATCTGAGGTCACCTTCCTTTTCTCTGCGATATACTAAAATAATTCAAGTGCAAAAAAAAAAGGGCTTTTAATTTTGTAGTGTCCGTGCACTTATAGCAAGAGTCTTAATCACATTTAAAGGGAAATAATAATTCTTCCTATATAGGTACATACATGGGTTTATCAACATCTTATGTAGTCAGTTACAAACAGAATATTTTTAAGTAATTGATCAGTATATGACATCATGGATAGGGCAGCACGCAACTCAGGACCTTCCCCACTCAAATGCATCAAGGAGAAAGGAAACAGAGGAAGGATAAGAAGACAAATGAGTTTCCGCCATTATGGTTACCAAATTACAATATCTAGTGCATTAGTGTGTAATACTAGTTGATCACTGTTTTGTTATTACCAGACATGTGTAATTACAAAACAAAGGATAAGGGTTACACTACAGACATTTCTTTTTTCCGCCCTGTATTAAACACTGGTATTAGAGAATTAAAGATTATGTATTAGATATGATATTGTAGAGTAGTCCTTCTTTTTCTTCTTTTTTTTTTTATCCTCTCTCTTGTTGCATATCATGCCCTTTTCATGCGTGAAATGCAAGTCCTTTGTAGAATAGTAAACCTAGAAGAGCCTTGAATATTATTGCCACTTCAAACACCTATACTTCTTGTTATTAAGATCTGATTGCAAATTAAATTCCCTCATGATAGTGACTTTCCTGTTTCTTTTTTTTCTTTTACTCATTGGATTTTAATTTCCTTTTAGGCAGTCGCCTCGTTCTGGGGATTATTCCTTAGGCAGTGATAACAATGCGGCACACCTTTTTGGGTGGATGATTCCGAACATGGGAGGAGCAAGGATAAGCCTAAGCCTTGGTCTTGTCATAAATTATTTATTACACCATACAATTCACTTCACCAGACAAGAGTCAGTGTTCCCAACTGAATGGAACGTGGTGCGCCTCTTGACCAGGATCCTCGTCATGATCGTATCATCCCGCCTTTCTGGTTCTTTTGACCTTGAAAAAGTCCACGCCTACAATATCTTTTCCTTGGATTGTGATAACAAATTATTAATTATACCTATGTCGTTATTGATTAGGTACATATTATTAAAGCCTAGGTAGTTAATGGTTAGGTACACATTATTAAAAAATGTCCCCCAACAGTTTACACAACCACCTACTTCATCATCCAGCATTTTCCGTATTTGACTTTCTTAAGTAAGGGGGGTGAGACTCTCTGTCCCGTACCTTATTTCTATTTCCCTTTCTAAACCTAATCATGGCGATTATCATCTGCTATCTCACGCAAGAGAATTGATCAAACTAACAGATGAGAAAAAGTGAAAAAGAAAAAAGAAAAAAAAGAATGAGAAAAGGAAAAGGAGGTAAAAGATCGAACGTACTTATGCATGTACCCTGAGAGTGAAATGTATACCATATTTTAGTATCATAGTTCGTAATATCCACGCGCGCATATTCTACCTTAAGCTTACAAAGGAGGCTTCAATTGAACATCCATCCATCATCCTTCGATGCGTCTTCGATGCTTCAACCTTCTTCCAGCATCCAATCCCCTCTCCTAAGAAGCATGCGGTGTACGCATTCCAATGATACTGCGGTGATCCGGTCTTATTTCTGACACCCGACCTATTGCTCTGTCAGCCAAACAACGTGTGGCCCCGTTTTGTAGTACGGAGTATGTTGTTAGTCTCTCTCTTGACAGGGCGTCCTGCATAAGCAATGGCCTTTTGGCTCTACCTATGGAGCCTTGTGATCATCACAAATATTTTCTTTTTCAGTATTACTATCTTACTATATTACTATATTACCATCCCATTATTTTTTTTAATTTATTTTTTACGGCACTCCCCCGTCCGAAGACCATTGTTTATTTGCTTTTTCCTACGACCTCAGCTTCTTGTTTCTTCTCTTAAGGCGAATACAACTAACTATCAGGTCTGCCAAACCTGAGAGATATGTGCTTAGACCCCCTTCAGTGAACCAGTCAAGACGAGGACTTTCACCCCCTACAGTCCTCTGTTGGTGGATCGTTATTGTCATTATTGGTGGCATGCCAGGGCATGTGGTACCAATAGTCTACTTTCAGTTGTTCACTCATGGCCCAATATTTTCCAATCGGTAGCGAAGCGTGGAAGCGAGATCCTGTTTTTGGGAAATTCTGACTTGGCTGATCACGAAGCAATGGCCCCTTCTGAGCTTTAGCGAAAGACAAAAGAGAGCACACGGTTACTGTTTTTGGCTCAGTGAAACTCTAGCTGTGGTCACATCTGGGCGTTGGCCCACCATCCCTTGGAATCGTACTGCCGGCTCCAGCGGCACGTCCGTCTTTATCGAGGCCTCCATGTGAATTTGTAACTCGTGATGTTGATACCCATTTTTCATTTACTCGTCTCTCTTGTTTCCTTCTTCTTCCAATTGTCCCTTGAAAAAACATTGATACTTGTCTGATGATCTTTATTTCACTAGCAGAGTCGACCTTTCTATTTTAAATGACCAAGTCACGAACACCACACTGGTGCTTGCCTCACGCTGAACTATGAAGCCTAGTACTTCTTTCCGGTCATTTGTTCTCCTTCCAAGTACGAACCATCAAAAACGTATGGGCGACTAGCATGCTGGATAATAGTGAGCCATTCGTTTTCCTTTAGCAATAATTCTTATTCATAGAATCAACATGTTCCCCGCCTAGCATGCGATCACTACAGAATATACTCAGTTGTATATGAAATGTGCCAGGAGTGGGCGGGTTTTACCCCAAACTACTATTCGATTTTCGCTCGATAGCTAAAGGGGGGAAATTCAGAGGATATTTTCCGATGACGACCTGTAGCGTAAAGCTACGACCCAGCATGATGCTACCCCTTGTTGCACAGATGTGTTGTGTTGTCTTTTCTCGAAACGATGACGAACAACAAGAGGGGAAAGCCCTAAAGGCCCCTCTGTCAAAGTATAACAATTATAAATCCCGAGCAATCTCAGCCACAATCGCAATACGAAACCAGCCCCAAATCTGGCGATCTGGGGTTTGATAATATTACGAGTACGAGTACGAGTGGAGTGGTATTGTTACCTAATGCCTAGCATCCCCAAGGGAATGTTTTGAGAAAGGCAGACACTCCAGAATAGTTATCATAAATGGATAACTCCTTTGCCTAGTTCCCACTCTTGAAGTCTTCTTTAGCATTAATATTATTGCACACGGTGATCCAAGGATTTTCCTTCTTTAGCCTAGAGTCGGGGTTGGATCTCTACCTAAAAATAGTATGGTGCAGATTGAAGAAAACCACCCAATCAATGACATGAATAGCATTCGAGATTGTATCTATATGGGGCTTCTCGAATCCTTCGAGAACTAATCCCGAAAATGCAAGAAACCTAGTACAGAAACCTGTCTGCGCAACGTGGGGTTGCCGCAAAATAACGACAAAACCAACAACCAAAAAAAAAGGAAAGAAAGACCTGGGAAAAAAAAGAAAAGAACCAATTTCTCCACCACAAAAATTAAATATATATATATATATATATAGATTACTCTGGGTAATAGCCCATAATTCCGTACGATGAGCCCACAACGGCACCGATGGGCAAAATTTCACAGCCTTGAAATGTTCTTTGGGAGAGGATGAGAGGGAGTTAGCAAGCAAGGCATGATTGTGGTGGCACTTGAAAAGGCTCCCTTACCCGGGTTCACGATGCTAGGTATCATGTATTCTTTGAGAAGGCACTTACGTTATTTCTGACTTTTAGTTACTCCTATTTGCGCGACACGTGTCTAGCTTCTCCATATTCAATTGCTTACAATTTGATAATGATTTCCTTCCCTCCGAAGTCGTCACTTTACTCGATGAATATAGTTAGAATTAGAATAATTACAAGGCTTATGATGGGTGACTATGTCACCCCATTTGGTCGTTTCACAGGCTGCAACTCAGCCGCCTTCGAAACATATCATGTAGTGATGGATTGTTTGTTAGGCTGTGTTTGTTATTAGCATTTGGGTCTTCTTTTCTCTTTCTCTTTCTTCCTCTCCCTCTCTTTCTCTCTCTCTCTCCCCTTTTTTTTTTTTAACCTTAGCTTCCCCTTAATCCGCCCTCTGCTTGCTAAAACTCTGCCCTACAGCCGTCCCCGACACCCGCTATGCTCCACTTTTCATTGAACCATTCTTTGGAATCGCGAGATTGCCAGTAATTTACACGAAACTAGTCCACACTCCACAAGGTGAATGTCTCCGCTGTCGAACAAGTAAGCATGTCTCTGCTCTCTAGGCAACCACGCCCCGGAGAATGGATTAACTCCACTACAACAATATTATAGGATACATCTGAATCCGACAACATCCGCTTCCGTTGAACAGGGCTACCTCAGCACGGTATCCAGGTATTCAAGGCTTGGTAACGAGCTTGAAATTTGTCTTTATCTCCCAAGGTTGGATTCTGTTTCACAATTGGTTCACTGTAGACATGCCTACGGTCCTGCTTGAATTACACTGCAATATATGTATAACTTTGATTTCTTGTATATTAACTACCGGACAGTCAACAGTAAACCTCTGTATCGTTGGGCGATGGCAACGGCACCCAAGGATCCATTCAGCACTCCTTTTTTCCCCCCCTCAAATGAACAAACACACGGCATGTGTTTGTGTTTGTTTATTTGCCTCGACTTGCCAATGATGTACATCCAGACAATCTGCCCATTTTCGGGCAATGTCCCCCTTCCTCTCAACGTAATGATGTTCATCTACCGGTTCTAGCGGCTTTCTAGTTTGTACGGTTGGATTGGAGCAACCAGGGTTTTAAGCCGGGAGTACATCTAACAGCATAGGTACATACTGTGGGCAATGGCGGTGCCCCCAAAAGGCCAGCAATTGAGTAGTGGGGTTGAATATTCTATTAGCAGCATAGTACCTGCCTAGGTAGAATTATTCTTGTTATTCATGTGAACTTGGCAGATCCTCTATTATTGTCTTGAGCCCTTAGACATTCTTGTTTCTATGAGAATGCCCAAACTAGGCGAGGGGGTATAGGTATAGTACTGTACCTAGTATACCGCTCCCCTCACCCTCGCTCAGCGAACCCCGAATTATTCTATAGCGCTCTTGGTTAATTTAGACTCCCAATTCCTTTTATATTAAAGCTTTCTAGAGCGGATTTGTGAGGAGATTAAGTATTTCACAGAGAGTAAAAATGTGATGGTGGTGGTTGCGAATATGATGTTTGATAGGTGGGGATGTGTAGTGCTTATCAAATATATATATTTTTGGTGGAGCTCTTGGAAACTGCGTATATTCAATGAAGAAAAATAAAATTCCATAATTAATAAATACTAAATAATCTCAAATTATCAGATTGCTATGCCATTTTTTCATTGCACAGAGAAGGATGAAGAAGAGAGAGACAAAAATATTTCCTAAAAAAATGAGAAGCTAGAAAAAGAAGAAGAAGAAGAAGAAGAAGAAGAAGCTGCTGCATGCATGCGTGTCCTCGTGATCATCGTTGTTGTTACTTTGATTTTTTCTCACTTCATCCCACTTTCATCTCTTGATTTACCTCACTTCTCCTGTCATGCTCTGCTTCACTCACTTCACCTAAGTCCAAAATAAGAATAAATAGAAATACGACAAGGAACGAATCCCTTCCGAGATGGACGTCTTAAAACCAGTTGATGCTGCATTTACAAAAACCTTGCCAAAGATTGAGGTATTGTTAATATCTTCCCCATCGCTGAACGTAAAAAATAGTGAATAATAACCGATGATGTGGAATGTGGAATGTAAAAAAAAAAAGTTACATGCTCACCTTAGTGGTAGCATTAGCCCCCAATGTCTCCATGAAATATGGCAATTGAAGAAATCCCGTGAACCAAACCTCGACCTGGAGGATCCTTTGGTGGTTATGCCGCCTGGGAAGGTGGACTATACTCTCAGCACGTACGTAGCTTTCTTCATTTCCTGATTCCTGATTCCTGATTCCTGATTCCTGATATGCACTTCATGTTCCCTACATCTACATTGGTATAGACATCCTTTCTATATCTCGAAGAGTTCAATGATAGGGAAGACATCATAAACTCCCTCCCACTCCCCTCAAGAAAAGAAGAAGATGAATAAAGAAAGAACCTCTTATCCAACACTTCCATCATCCCCGCAAAATTATATATAGATTCTTCCAGACCTTTGGCAAATTCACCTACAAACTGTGCAACGAAATCGAGACCATCTCATATTCTACAACATCTGTCCTTCAATCCTTTTTCGACGACGGCATCCGATATCTCGAACTCCGAACTATCCCCCGCACCACCCCGCAATCCCGCTTCACTCGTGAAGAATACCTCACCACCGTCCTCGAAGCGATAAGCTTATTTAAAACCAAAAACCCCCAAATGTCCATCTATCTTATCCTTGCCGTGGACCGCGGCGCTACCACGACTCCGGCGCAGGCCATGGAGCTCGTCGATCTGGCCATCGCGAATCGCGATAACGGCGTCGTGGGCATTGATATCTGCGGAAACCCAACCAAGGGCGACATTTCTCTCTGTCGAGAAGCCTTTGCAAAGGCGAAAGCGCATGGGCTGGGCCTCACGGTTCATTTTGCTGAGGTCCAATGCCCTGGCCTTCGTGAAGAGTTGCTCACACTTCTCTCCTTTCATCCTGATCGGTTAGGTCATGTCATTCATGTTGATGAGGATATCAAGAAGGAGATTGCACGGCGGCGGTTGGGATTAGAATTGTGTATGTCGTGTAATGTGCATGCGAAGATGTTTGATGGTGGATTTGTAGATCATCATTTTGGGTACTGGAGGCATGAGGATTGTCCAGTTGCTTTGTGTGTACGTTCTTACCCCTATTCTACCCTCCTTTTGCTCCTGATTTTGGACATGAGTTGTGCACATTCGATACTCATTCCGCTTCCTTACTATGGAATGAGCTAACAGGGATTCAAGACCGATGACGTGGGCTTCTTTTGTAGTCACGTATCCAATGAATATCTACTCGCAGCAGAGCACTTTGGGCTCAAAAGGGCAGATATTCTCAGCATGAGTAGGAGGTCTATTGAGATGATTTTCGGGGGAGAAGCTGAAAAGCAGCGCATGAAAAGACTTTTGGATGAATTTGAATCATCTTATACTAATTGAATAGGATTATCATTATTATAAAAGCTTTAGCGACTTGAATGACTACCTATTGTTTAATCACCTTTTTTTTAAGTTCTCAATCCAAGTCACCCTAGGTACACCCTGTGTTAACCCTGCCACCGGAACTTGCCTTCTCTCAGAGTCTCAACAACCCCGACAGGCATGAATTCTCTGTTTACTGCCGCAAGGCTCCCATATTTCTTCACCATTCCTTCCTGGTATAGTTCTGCCGTCCACCGCCAATAAGGTGACATATTTTGCCATTCGTTGGATATGGTGTTACGGCTCCTAGTGCTCATGACAATCTCCTTGTCAAGCAGCGCCTGGTAGCCACGTAATGTTGGTGTGAGGCCAGCGCTAACTTCGCTGGGCACATCCATAAGATCCACATATGCGTTCAAAAGGTGATTGCTATAGGATTCTGCGTTATGTATGTATTCTTGGAAGGATGGAAATTCACCCGGGGTACCACTATGAGGCCAGCTTTTTGACGGGCCGTCCTTGTCGAAACGCTCCTTCTCCTGCTGGTATTCAGCTTCTGATTCAAGAAGAGCTTTCCGAAGTCGATGGTGTGGAGTTTGTGTGATGTTTTCTCGCATGGCAAGGAGAGGGATGTATGGATTGAGGAGGTTTAAGCCGCCGAGCTCAATGGGGAAATAGAACAAGCCTTCCGGAAGATCATGGACGTCAAACCGTTCAGCAATCGTTTGTCGTAGATGATCTGTGACACTTTTCTGAGCACCGTCTGTGGTAGAAGCGAATATTGTACGTTCGATATAGGCAAGGGCCGAGAGAGCCATGTCAATGTGATCTCTTCCAAAACACATCGCTGGCTTAGCGAAATTGTTGGCGAAAAATCGACCAAAGTAACTATTCCACGCTTGCACCCAGGAAAACACACTTTTACAGGACAAAAGCTGTCTTTGTAGTTCCAAAATATGTTTGTCGACCATCTCCTGGTCGATGGTGAAACGGTGTTTTTTAGGGTCAAATATTAAGAAGCCCCAGCGAATGTCGCCGGGAGGTAGGGAGGTGGATTCTTCTTGTTCCCTGGCGTTATCTGACGGAGGTTCAACTGCTTGTGCTTGATAGAAATTTGTGTCCTTGCCTGTCAGTCGAACTGTCCCGGTTTTCTCCTCGTTAAACTCAAGGCCCATGACCTGCGCAAATTCGGTCATTGCATGCCACGCCTTCAGACACATGTTTTCCTGGCCCCAGAACCAGAAATCGTCATGCATACGGTACAAATGAGCTCCTTCTGTGCATTGATTAACTGCATAGTCCATACAGAAAAGGACAGTCTCTCCAAGGAAGTCTGAGAGTGTGTGGCATATGGGGACCCCCCGCGCTCGCACAAGGGGTACGGCGTTTGAGCCGTCATGAGTGAGTTTTAGAGGAGCTTCTAAGAAGGTCCGGAAAAAGTCTAACCAATTCTGTGGAACCCCAAAGTAAGAAAGCACCGTGAGTATCGTGGTATGCGGTAGGGATGGCCCGAACCATTTGAAATCTGAACGGATAGCGGTGAACTGTCCATGAAGGGTTGTGTGTATTAGGGATTCAGTGAGTAAGAGATGGAGAAGCGAATGCTTGGTGTCTAAAGCATTCTTGCCCTGAGAATCGTGACAACCCTCATCATTATAATGAGGCACATCTTCTGTTTCAGAACGTGGTAGCTGTGTCATAAAGTACTCCCTTTTATACACGCTATACCTATGATCATTCACATTCCTTGTCCCTCCAAACATGTTAGGGAAGAAGTACGAACGGCGTAACTTTTCTTTCTCGGGGATGTACTCGCGTGACCTTTTCCAGCCTTGCGAAAGCAGGAAAGATGTAACCGTCCGGCGGAAGATCACGGCCCATTTGAGCCCAAGGTAGTGGAACATGACGGCATCCAACAAATCTTCATCCATGAAGACGCGGTACTTGCCATTCAGTTGGCGGCGCATCTCCACCGAGACACCCTCAGTGGGCCAGCTCCAGCTATCTAAGGACGCAAGACGCATGTTAAGAACGTCTACAACCTCCTGGGCGACCGACTGATTTCGTGTGAGCTCCTTGAGAATGACAGCTTTTTCCTTAGAAAGGAGGTCTGTTTTAACTAATGACTTGGAGACCCATTCAAGATCACCCACAGTGAACCATTTCTTCTTCTCCGAAAATGATGTCGCAAACGACTTAATGCTTTCCCGCAGCTCTTTCAGGGCCTGCTTCGAGAGTTTGGTCTTGGTAAAGAGAAGATCGAGATAGGTATGGATTGCATCCTCGCTGACATCTGCGGTGCTAAACACAAGAGACTCCCACGTTTGTCTTTGCTCATGCATTTCCGAACGCCCAACAAGTTCTGGATCATGGTCATCACCTCCCGTTCCCGCGGAAGCCAAAGACTTTGACTCTAGCTCCTCTAGCCATTCTGTTACCAATTTGCTATAGAAGGCGGCATGATCATGACTCTGGTCCATAAGCTGCAGCTCTTTTTCAAGCTGGGCTACCCACTCTTTTAAGCTGGCATTAGAGACTGACGGATCGTACTGACCCTGTAGGAGGAAACGGCGGATGTTGATATGGACGGCACGTTCTGTCCCGTCTTTAGCCTTCGTCGTGTACTCGTCTCCGTCAAGATCCATATCCTCCTGGTCAATTGCATCATTTGGATGACCCTTGAGCTTGGTGACACCTTCTAATAAGACCCGGACCTTGGATCGTAGATCTTTAGCGGCTTCGGCAGCCTTGACAATTTCGTCTCTCCGCTTTTCGAACAATCCACGCTGCTTTGAGAGTTCTTTGATTTTGGTATTGGTGATGGACTTGAGGGCTTGGGGGAGAGCACTGGAGGTAGACATAATGATGGCTCTGAGGATATATCAATAAACAAACATATAACTGAATGAAGAATGAATTGATCGATAAATATAATATCACTTGTGAGTGAGTGCGTGAGGGTTTGAGGGTTAGGCCAATGAATGGGGTTCAATGGATGATGGGGTAAGGAATGTAGAAAAGAAAAAAGGCAGTGGTGTCTCTTGAGGAGTGAAGAGGTGAAATGAAGAGGTTCCTCTCTCAAATTTAAATAGTCAACAATAAATGTACAATTTCAAGCCATCGGGAAAAGCTCTAAACGATAACCAGTATAAGTGGGGCTAGGCAAGCTTCGATCTCGAAGCCAAGGAGATGCTCAGCCGCATCGGGGTCTCAAAAGAGACAGAGCTATGAATCAGAAAGAACGAACTCGTTCATGATTAGGTACAATAAATTTCATTAGACAAAGGCGGGGTCCCAAAGCTGCTTAGGTAGTGAGGCAGTGCTTGGCAAAAGGATATTAATTAATTTTGATTTTAGTTGAGGAAGGAACTGATAAGTCCTCTTTCTTAGATCTTTTTCTCCTTCGATCCGCAAAATTCATGGGGTAAATTCATAAAGGGGCGTCTGAAGATCCATCGTGCTTCATCACTTTGCAACAAAAGAGAAAACTAAGGAAAGGGAAAAGGAGAAAGGCACATTAGAAAAAAGGTCATATCTCATATCTCATAGTTTATCCAACAGTTTGCAAGCCTGTCTTTGGTCTCTTTCCATCCAGTGAAGGAGAACCGAAGCCCAGGGGTTTTCCGGTTGTATTCAATTCATCTTGGTCAATAATATCCTCCCCCTCTGCAAATTCGGTATCCACGTCTACCTCCTGCCATGTGTCACTAGCGGCAGCGACAGGGAATAACCGAGTAAGGATATAGTACATGCCGAAAGAGACGATGAATCCAGAGAAGTAGTTGATATTGTAGATATACTGAGCACCTAACGGTACCGTACGCCCGACCGCTCCCGCGAATCCGACGATGTTGACTATAATACCCGAAATATATGAGGCATATGCCTGCCATGAAAAGCCGAAGTTGAAGTAGTAAGCAGAGTTTTTGCCACCGTTGTAGAGATCGTTGATTCGTAAGTAGCCTTTCCGGTTGAGATAGTAGTCGGAGATCATAGGACCAGCAATTGCGGAGAGGAAGATAGAATATGCAGAAAGATAAGTGGTGAATTGATTCGAGGAAGAGACCAGGTTCCACTAGATGAAGTAGTTTTATTAGCTTCTAGAGGAGACTTTCTTGCAGGGGTCAAATATATTAAGAAAAAAAAAAAAAAACCTACCGGACACATGGCCAAACCAACCGCGGCGCAAATGTAACTACCTCGTCGGATATTGAGGAAGCGTGGAAGCAAAGCCGTCATATCAGTGCCAGCAGAGACTGAGTTGGCAGAAATGTTCGTTCCCAGCTGAGCTAGAGCGAAACCAGTGGCAATCACAAAGATTCCAAAACGCTCAGCAGAGCTAGCACCCTCTAAGAACTTTCCTAGGAGATCAAGTGGGTTCCAAATAGCTTCGCCACCAAAAATGACTGCGGAGGACGAAGAAGCAATGATACCAATAAATGAGGTAATGCCAAATCCAATTGGGATTGTGAATAATTGCGACCATAATGCATCCTTTGGTTTCCGTGCAAATCGAGAAAAATCCGGATCATTTACAATAAGCGTAGCGAAATTTCCAAGACAGCTCATAATTGCTTTGACAACCGCCCATGCTAGTTTGCTGCCATGGACTGTATTGGGCTGGTCTACAATCGGACCTATTCCGTGGGCACGGGAGATAGACCAAGCAAAGAATGCAATGGCAGCGATCGGAGAATAGATAGACTTGACGGTAAAGAGATGCCGGATCTTGTGGACAGGGAACCAAAGGGCGGGCAGAGAGAGGAGCCAAAAGAGGAAAAAACTCACAAAGTCCCTGGTGGTAACGCCGGCGCTGGCTGGAAGGCTGTTGTGGAGATTGTTATAGCTTGGCCAAATTGCCCGAATCATCAGTGTCACACATTGGCCTGCTTTCGAAGTTAGACAATCCAATCCTATGGGTCTGGCCCTAAACGAAGTCACAGAATGTCAAAGCTCACCTCCGATGTAACTTTGAACGCCATACCAAATAACTGCCATAGCTGTTCGGTTCAACACTGGCCATAGCGAGCCCCAAATTCCAAATGAGGATCGAGCAACAACAGGGAACGAGATATGGTAGACGGCACCAATACGACCAGTCAGACATACAAAGCAAGCGGCAATGAAGTATCCAACCCAGACGCAAATCCATGATTGCCACCAAGACAAGCCATCAACGATCATCGAAGATGATATCATCCAAGTATTCTATGATCCATGACAACTCGCATTAGTTTGCCACTCGGATGATTATTGAGACGATTGATTCCAGAATGGCAACTCACAATATTAAGTGAGTCTGCAATCCAGAAGGCAATGAAATTATACCATCTCCATTGACGACGTTCAGGTTCAACTATATCAAGCGCACATGGTTAATGCTAGGGACTATTTCTGTGGAAATTGTAAATGGTGTAAGGGCAATAAAAATGTATAGATCTCACCTGGCTGTAAATCACAGTTTGTCAACATCAATTGGGTGTTTGTCAAGCCAGGTTCGGCTTCCACCTCCAACTTTTTAAGCCATCGACTTATTTGAACCATTTTTTATGATTTTTTCCGCTCAGAAAGAGAGGGGGGTGCTTTCTACCACCTCCCCAGCTCGGGAGTACTCAAAAAGCTAAAGACCGAGGAGGGTTCTAACGCAAATGGTAAGTGCCAAGATCGAGAATGGAGTCGTTGTTTTATCTCCCAGATGGAAAGAGGTATGGGGGGAAGCAAGAATAGGTGAGAATAGGTGAGAATAGGTGAGAATAGGTGAGAATAGGTGAGGAAGAAGGTGAGAAAAAGAGAACCCACATTAACACCAGAGGCGAGAAAACTACCATTAAATAGTTAGTAAGAACTCGATATCGAAGTTTTTGGAGTGTTGCAACATCTCGTCATGCTACACCCGGTTGAACCAATCACTGAACTCATCGGTCGCGCAAACAGCGGCGGGAACACACCCAAGCATCTCTGTTCAAGAATCCGTACTGATAAGAAACAGGGTGTATTGGTCAAAGGATTCAGGGATCGGCTACATCCCTGTCCACAGGGCCGTCATCACGGACCCTTATCACCCTCCATCAGCCGTTTTTCGGTGCTCTGAGCGCAGAGCATTTTGATCGAGTAACAGGAAGCTGTTATCAGCACTTTGGCTCCCTCTGGTTCCCCACCGGCACCCTCCGCATTTCAAGCCTCCAGCCACTCAGAGGACTCGGAAGTCTCGCCTAGCGCGCTGGGCGTATCTGCCTATCCGTGGTTTTTTAGCGTGCTGACTCGATGGGATCGAGTAAAAGATATCTAATTATGCTTTTATCAGGTTCAGTGTTAATATTGGCTGAGGCTACTGTAACTCCCTACGTACATGTACCTCGGGGACTATCTACATTTGCCTTAGTCCATATGTAATCGGCACGACTCACGCCCCAAACTTTATCAACCCTAAGATAACAATGCTAGCCCTGAGCAGTTAACTACTCCGTAAGTACCTAGTACCTTAGCTCACTACCCACTGTGTCTCTTTGGTAATGGATGTTTGTCGTTATACTGGAGCCATGATTCGCTAGTCTCAAGAGTGGGTATTGATCTTATCACATTAACTAGTAAGGTACAGTAGGTATGATATAGGTAATTCAGGGCGACTACTACTGCTCATGGCCTAGACTTTGGACAATCACAAGTTTCTTCCACTTAAAGATCTCTCTCTCCCCCCGCACGTCCTAACACTCGTGACTCTATTCTTCGGCGGATCTAGCCCTTGTTCCATTTACCGAATTTAACATAATCATCATACAATCCCTTAAATACCGCCCGACTAGAGATATCTAGCCCGGCATTCAATGCTCGCATTGTTTCACGCGACACAACGTCCAGAATCGAATACAGGCCGGGTAGGAGAGCAGCCTTGACATCGGGACTGAGGGAACCGCGAAGGGAATTCTGGGAATAGTCCATGATTAAGTACTGAAGGTACTGTCCCGCAATGCGCTTGGCTTTTTTGGTCTGATCGGTTAGGCCTTCGTGACTAGATCCCGATAGTGCGGGTCGTGAGACGGCTGAGACTGTTGGATCACAAAGTGAGGTGAGAAGACGGGTGAAATGGGTGGCATGCGATGCCTGTAGTTGGGAAAGCCAGTACGGTTGTTGATGCGGCCCCTTAGCTGAGCCCATAGGTCGGTTACGCTGTTTGGGTCGCGCAAACAAGCAGTGAAGAAGACGCTGCATAACTGGCAGAACAAGATGGAAGCGACCGCCAAGCTTCTGACGATGTAGACCCAGGATTACACCCATCAGCCGGCACAATCGAATATATACTGTACCCGCAAATTCAGAGCTGATACGCGGGCCGGATTTGGAGGCACACATTGCGATACATGCCAGGAGTCCATCGACGTTCCATTGAGAGATGCATCGCGAGTGATTGCGGAGCAAGATATCTAAACACTCAACTGCCAGAGTAAATTGCTCCAGGGATTTATTGTGGGGCAGTGCACCCGCAACTGCAGTGCACACCAGAGAGAGTTCTTTTGCTTGATGGCTCTCCTTGTCCTCAGTGGCGGCCAACGCAGCGACAGCCAGGCCAACAATGAGTAAGTGGTACTCCGAGTTTTTCCCAGTAAACCCTAATTTGCGAACGTCTTGAACCACGCGGATCAACGCATCCGCAGGCATAGACCGAAATCGAGCGCTTGTGGACCGAATAAAGGATTGCTGCTCCTCGCTATACATTTTTTGTATGGGAAGAGATTCAGCACACTGTATCATGGGTGCAGCGAGAGTCTTTGCGGATGCTTGTCTAGCCAAAACACGTCTTTTAATGGCTCGAGCCAGCGATGATTCTACATCAGCTGACCTCTCCACATAGTTCTCAATTTTGGATAAGAATTTCCCGACTTCTTTGTGATCCGTCGCTAAATCCTCAAAGTCCTCGAGTGCATCCAAGGTCTTGATCAAGGTAATTGTCTCCTCCAATTTTTGCTTTTTGCACTGATCCTTAACTTGACGCACATCGGCAACAATTAACTCAAAGAAATTTTTGCGACAAATCGCTAGGTCCGTTCTATCCAAGGCGGCTGCTAGTTGATTCTGGTGAAGCCAAAACTGAGACAGCGAGACCCTCAAGAAGAAACATTCCATCGAATCCCGATCAATTGATCGTAGTTTTGAAGCCTTTCCAGTGACCTTTTTGTACATTTTCTTAAACAGCTTATTCCGCTCTTCTTCAGACGCAACGAGAAGTTTCTCAACAACAGCTCGATGGAGCTGTCTATATGCTCTCATGATGTCAAGGTCAGTTTCGGTACCCCGTAATTTGGTCGATTTAGCCAGTGTCCAGACGGGTTCCCAATTGCTTGTTAGTTCAGCGACAGACTTGGGCATCTCAGCCAACTTGGCCATCAAGGACAGAAACCCGACAGTATTTTCGGGTGAGCCGTCTCGCTGCAAGGCAAGACCCTGTAGCAAGTCTAGTAAAAGACCTCGTTGGCGACGGGTAATTAAAACAGTGGGGATTCTTTGAAGACTTTCAATGTAAAACTTGCGCTGGGATTCTTCCTCCTTGATTCGGTCCGAAACCACGGAGATCAAGTCGGCCACTATAATGGGAGTGTTTAAAAGATACTCGTGGCAGACCACACTAGCCCATGCCTGAGAGAACCGGGCACCAGTTGGGATTAACTCCAATGCCAACGGAGATGTATGACATTGGACTGATGCAAGGTACAATATACAACCGAGAAGAGACTTGCGAACTTCTGAATCGATATAAGTCCACACATCAGGAACTCGGACAAGAGTGATAAAGTAAGCTAATGCTAGAGTTGACGGCGAATCAATGGTTTCTAGGCGCCCATCCCATGGCGAATTCATTGATTGCAGAGCGTCTTGACTCGCAATCGATTTGGTGAATTTCGCAACATCCGCAAGCAAAGAGTTAAATTTACTGATCTTAGAAGAGCCAAGATGCTGCTTCATGATAGCTAGGAAGAGTTGATATGCTTCAAAGCATTCTAGCCGAATATACCAACTTTGAGCCTGGTCTTTATGGTTGCGGTGAATCAGCTTTGCTGCAACATCAGCGAGTTCAATAATAGCAACACTGTGCCTATATTGAGGGGTATGGGCGTTGTTCTCGAATAGATTTCGTACTAATTTCCAGAGACGCCATCGCCAGTGAAGAGGCTTTTTTGAAGAAAGGGTTGAGATCACACATTGTACGATAGAGAGCAGATCTTCGTTTGTGTGGGCGACATCGATGGCACGATTTCTGAAGCCAGACTCTAATATCACCACTTGCGCAAAAGCCTCAGCTGAACTAGGAATTTTGTTATCGGCCTGAATCGCTGACGCGGCTGCGTGGAGTTGAGTGTTGGCAAGGCTGTGGTTTAGGGGATTGCGCATTAGATCGCCGAAAACGCTGCACACATCATTATCTTCCCACACAGTAAATGGGGCAAGGCTGTTGTCCTGCAATCGCGCCTCTTCTATATCGGTTAGTTGTTGGTACCATAGTTCCATAAATGTAGCCAAGTCTCTGGCCGATGTGAACCCTTTGAGTAATGGGATCACAATTCCATTCTTAATAACCTTATAACTCTCATCCGTGCTCATGCCACTGCGCCAATGTAGCATGATTTTTTCCAACAAAGCCTCAAGGTATTTGCTTGTATCAGAAAGCCCAGAATTTGGCAAGAAAATATCGACACCTAGTTCGATGAACAACGCCGTAAGGGCCCACTCAACCTGGGAAGCCCCGTCCTTGAGAAGCCCGGTATATGCAGCGTGGGTTAGAAGGGTATGTAAAGATAGTTGAACCTTTCGAGACAGTACTACGCGAAGGAGCTGCTCGAGTACTCGAACGAATTCTGAGAGGAATGTTGGTGCCTCTTCAGATTTGACAACGGAAAATGCTAGTTCAGCAACAGCAACAAATAGGGTTTCTAACCATGGCGCCTCGTGGGTTTGCCTTCGGAAAGTATCTCTGGGAACTGAGCGAGTGGCCACGTCAAAAAGTTCCGGCAGAAGGTCGGCCGTATTCCATGGGCACTTTTTTAATAGAGTAGACTCTGCCTTACAAAGGATCGGTCGGAAGGTATCCGAAATCGGTTTGACAGAACTCCAGTCTGGCTCTTTGGCAGTATAATCAATGCCAGCGCCCCCCCGAGCATAAAAGTCAGCACGCGCGGGAAGTACTACATGAAGAGCGATCAAGCGTTCCATGCCATTCAAAACTTGAGCCTTCTCGTCTGTGTCAAGCTGGACGGAACGCACACAATGTAGTAATCTTAAGGCGCGTTGCGAGCAATTGACGGCAAATGATTCCTGACAAGAATAGTTAGCATAATATTTTAATTAACAGGAATTTGAATCGTCCTTCATACATTGCTTAAAGTTTGGCCAGAGCTGTCTTGGTGGAGGGACCTCCATTCCCATAGTTCAAAGAGTGCGGGGAGCACGAATAATAAATGTTGTAGATCAGTAGTATTTCCCCCTAGGCTGAATCGGGTAATGGCAATGGAAGAGATGGCAAATGATTTGCCCAATGTGTCTGCAACTGATGGAGGTTCGCCCCTGAGAGCATGCCTCAAATGTGAACTAGACGCCTCAGTGCCACCCGCTATTTGAGTAGATAGCATAGCCAGGCTATATATGAAATCCAAGGAGCGAGTCAATGATAGGAAACAAGACGCTAAGGTTCTAGGCTGCTCATCAATGTCCATCGCATCTTGGTTATCTTCGCTTGTCCTCTTCCTCTTTGTTCCTTTTTTGCCAAATCCCCCGTTCGGCCGTGGAGAGCCACTCAGCGTGCGGCTAGATTCACTATCGGAAGGCAAGGGTTCATCCACTCCATTCTCAAGGCTGGAAAATACATCATCCTTCAAGTCCGTAATCACATGGTCGAATATTCCTAAAAACTTCTGATCCTTCAGTGTTGTCGCTAGCGTTTTGGGCGGAATTAGGTTAACGAGTTGTCGCAGTAAAAGGAAAGATGCGGGCTCAACACGATAGTTTTTGCGTGTCTTGAGCTTTTTCAAAAGCCATCGCAGGACCCATTCTTCCTTTGGAGCGGCGTGGATTTGAGGGTGAGGAGTTCGATTAATCTCTGGATGGCTCGCGCATAATGAGAGATCTAGACCGATGATTTGGGCAGCCTCGTTTAGCTGTGTGATGGGAGACGCCGTACCCTTCTCGAGTCGGAGGAGAGCCTCTTGAGACGAGGGAGGACGCTGGATATTTTCTGGTTAGATGAAATATAAAGAGAAGCTTGAAAGCTGTAAGTTGCGATCAAAAAAAAAAAAGATACATACCTCCACCAACGAAGGCATCCTGGGTGAGGAATCAAAAATTGAAGTAATAAATTAATTTCAGCAGGAGGTTAAGTATTCCCTCCTCCTTTGTTTTCCCTTTCCCGTCAGGAGGGAAGATTAAAGCATCGTTTTAGAAAGCATCAACTTGAACTAAATTATTACTTGATTTTTTTTTTTTTTAAAAAAAAAAAGACTGACAGAAGCCAAGCCTAATTCTTCCGACCGCCTTTACCGGGTGGAAAAGCAAAGCTCGAAACCGCCGCACCCGATCACTTCCATCCAAACTGTTTAAACCTTCTTGACGTTCGTTCCTTCTCCAATTCATTCTCCTTCTACTTTTCCCTGTTCATTTAGTCCTTTTTTGCTACCCGTTGCAGAAAGTTTGTTTTCCCAAGAGGCCCATATCTGCTCCTAGACTAACTGCCGGGTTCCAGATCAATCGCAATGGCCGATTCTAACGACTCTCAACCTGTGCGCTCGACCAAGCTCGTCAGCGAGGCATTGCTCAACGAAAAGGTATAGGCCTAATCTAGTTTTCTTTGTTTTCAACCACAACACCGCCGTACTCCTAGTATATTTCCGCGTGCGTTGAGATGGGGTCATCAACGAAGCTATCAATGCAAGGTTCAATGAGGGCCGGAATTGATATCTACAAATACAATATACATCTAGGACTATCGGGCTAACACGGGACAACCTCGCTTCTACCTTCATGGTTATCTTTTAGTGGGATCGTGCCATTTCATCCATGATCATTCGCTCCTCCCTCGGCCTTTCCTTCGGTGTTGTCTTCTCAGTACTCCTGTTCAAGCGGAGAGCGTGGCCTGCGTGGGTTGGTCTGGGCTTCGGTGCCGGTCGTGCTTGGGAAGAGGCTGATGGTATGTTTATTTTAATATATATATATATTAGTCCTGTTGGGGGCTTTGTCGCTAACCTGGCTCTCAGCTTCCTTCCGCCGGGGCGATTCCCCCGTAAGAGATGCTCTACGCAGGTAGAGATGGAAAGGTTGCATGTGTATGATACCTGTATAGCTGGAGGAAATTAGTTGGGATTGGAACCTTTTTTTTTTTTTTTTTACCTAGTTTGGAAGAAATTCTAGACTTGATTTCCTGTCTTAGCCTTCAAAAACATTGCTATTATTCTAGTTCCACTTCTCCGCTTCTACATATCAACGGGATATACACGCAAGAGATGAAATTGAAGCTATTGGTAGGACCTAAAAAACGGTCTTATATCTACATGAAGAATGGCGAAAAGGACGGCCTAAAGAAAGTCGAATTCGAGTCCAGGCTTAAAGTTGTTGTCACTAACCTAAATATCTACATTCTTTAGTCTATTGGTCTTTCCAGATATCTGTACTCCTTCCAACTGACCAACCGAAAATTTTCAAGACATGCCTGCGATTTCAAATGTATGCGTGTGGCAAGAACCAAATATGGTCAAGAGCAATAAGTGGCCACCTATAATCCACTCAAAAAGTAGGTGTGGTGTGAACATGCCCAGTGTATTCTAACCAGGGAGGTCAAGGATAAGAGAAATGGAATATGTGCACATGCAAAAAGAAAAACAAAAGGAGGAAAGGTAAATGTAAACTCCAATAATCACCATCCAGGTAAAAGGGTATATCGTGATCGTAACCGCCCAGGTACACATGTGGTAAATACAATGAGAAAGTAGAAGAAAGTAAAGAAAGTGTTGACCTTTGATGTATTGGATGTCGTTTCAGTGCTCGAAATCAGGGAAATGTGGAGCAGTTAATTCAGACACCGACGGGTGAGGTGATCTGATAGTTTTACCACTCGTATTTTCCTCTCCATTGATGCCTTGCATAGGGCTCATGTTGTTGCTTTCGCCAGGAGCGGGGTCGAGGGGAACGCCGTTGTGCCCGCTGTGAGTTAAGCACCCCACACAAGAGCAATCGTTCCCACACAAGCAGCTTCCGGTTATATCAGAACAGGCACTGGGCAGCCCAACCGGATATTCAAGTGTGTAATAAGCGGAAGGTACCATCAGCTGTTGACCGGAGATATACTCTGTTGGGGAATGGTAGTCACCATTCAAGGCGTCTTGACTGAATGTTTGGTATTCATTTGGCCTGCGATCAAGATGGTCCTGCGGAATGGGATCTTGGGTTCCGTCAGAGTACTCTGAATCTGGATCATAAGTCACGAGTAAGCCCATCTCCTCTACATGTTGTCGAGTGGTGGTATTATATGGGTGCGAACTGCAACCCAAACATTCGCAATTATCCCCACACATGCATTCGTGCTCAAGGTCTGCGTTGTGTGTTGTAGATTGTTGATGCATTGTATTAGAAGCATCATCAAATGGTTGAGGGAACCTAGTCTCATTGGCAACACTTTGGGAGAGGTGTTGATCCTGGCTAGGAGTATGATCTGGAACATGTGCACCATTCGTGTAAGGCACGTTTTCTTGATAATAAGAAGCATTGTTTTGATGGGCCTCATGTGAGGACTCCCCTTGAGAAAAACTTTCGTTATTTGCGGGTTGGAAATCATGCAAGTATCCAGCCTGGGGTATTGAATACCCATTGAGTGATAAATGATTCCAAGCTGAAGGATAAGAATCCTCCCCTGTATTAAAAATTGTATTTGGATCGGGTTCAACTTTAATTGCAGGCTTGAAACTGCCGCAGCAAGAACCTAGACTTGGTCTCGCCTGAGAGACTTGCTGCTGTATAGCTGGCTGTGAATTACCAGTACAACAGCTAGCAGTTTGAGGCCCGGTGTGAAAGGTAAAGGTTTCATGACTACTGTTAATCATGTTGCCAGACGTGAAGGGAGGGGCATGTTGGTGAAAATTATTATTCACATTATTCTGTGAGTATGCCGGGACCGCATATAGGGATGTGTTGATGGGTCTATGGCTAGCAAACCGTGGGTTTAGCTCTGGGATAGTATCCAGGGCTCTGTTAAGAGATGGATTTACTACTTTATTGGGCTTTTTAGTCGCCTTCTGTGCCCTACTAGCTGGACGAGCCGGCGTTGGGTTAGTTAACTGAGGTGGGATAGGCCCATCAAGTGCCGGTACAGGATGAACTGATGGAGAAGCTGAAGGACCGGGAGTAATAATGCCGGTACCGGCTGCAATTTCATAAACCGGTCTGCAATAGCATTTTGAGCCTAATATAAATAAATAATAGGTTAGAACAATAATACACCATTACAAAGAGCTCACTTAACAAGTTCCGCCCACCTTTAGGAATCCGAATCATAAAGGCGTATGTTTTCTTGCAATTACATGTCCCTTTGGGATGAGGGCATTTTGCCAGAGGTCTCCCGGCTTTAGGAACCTTGATCATTAAACGATCATAATGCTCACATTTTGAGGAACGGTGGCCACGAATACATGGCTCACTAATTGTGTTCCAACTATTAGTTTCAAGACCGGATTGATGATATTCATACAAGGAAAACGTACCAGGACCACTTGGAGCCTTGTTCGTCCAAAGGCATTCTGACAAACCCTTGAGAGTTTAGCTAGAATTGGTGTTGGAATATTAGCCAAATCTTCTATAATCCTGTCGCATTAACTACCCGGGCGCAATCTCTCATTGGACTTACCCCACCTGAGCCTACTTGATCAAATTCACGGTTGTAGAGGTGAACTGAAAATGTACAAATAAAATATTGAAGGGAAATAAAGTAATAAAGTGAACAAAAAGAAAACTAGTCAGGTTCCAAGCTTTACAGAATAAAGTGATAGCAATAGAAGGGGGAGGGGAAGGTGTATCGCGATAAGGAAGAAGACTATGACCAAAAAAAAAAAGAATCGGGGGACCGGCAAAGGTGGATGCGGAACAGGAACAGGCCTCCGGGACAAGGTGAATGAAGAGGATGAAGCCTAAAGGCGAAGAAGGATCATGCAATTCAGCTTTGGTCCCACGACTCGAAACTAGCTCAAGCCCCAACAATGGAAGGCTGTAGGGAAAAGGAAGAAACACTATTGTGGCGGGGTGATTAGCTGTCAAGTGAATCTTTGGATATTGATGAAGAAGTGAAAAAAGGCGAAATGGAGACCTCTGATTGGTCTAGGGGTCTTCAAGTGCCTGTGTGCCTTGGGGCCTGGGGCTTGGCATATCGTCAATTTCCTGAAGAGGAAGAATGGGAATTTGCTGCGCTGTTTCAGGGCCACAGTGTGCCATTCACCCTTGAAGTCAAGCTACCTTAGGTATATTTCTATCTCGCATGGCCCCTGGTTGGCAAAATATTCTGCTTACAACAATACCCGGACTCTAGCTTTCATTGCTTTTTTAGACCTTCCCTTCACTGACCGGCAACAACCAATGACCCCCAACAACATTCACAGCCCTCCGGAAGAGGCGCCGGATAATGGTGCGGTCTCGCGCCGGTCCCGGGACTTCTTCTCAGTGCCTGCACCAGTAAAACATATCTTTGATCGATTCCCTCTTACCACATACCCACCAAACGAGCTTCCTCATAGCGCCTGGACAACCCGGCATGGCAACCGTTTGTTTGTCTTTACTGACTCCGCGGGTGCCCGGCGTGGAAGACCCTCCTTCAACCCACAATGTCTCAAGTGGCAGGTATGAAGAAGTATCTCAACGGCCTTTTGTTATTCTGCGCACAGTGTGTCGCTAATTGCATCTCTGTTTCACCCTCACGTTAGGCCTACTTGAAATTTGTAGGAATCGATTTCCAACTCGTTCCCTCGAACAATCATGCCTCTCCGAACGGCTCTCTCCCTTTCCTCCTACCCGCTCTCCCCCAAGGTGCCAACACTGCAATCCCCTCCCATAAACTACAGAAATGGGCCATTGAGCAAGTGCACTGCGAAGAAGAGCAGCAATTGAATGGGCGCTTCGATGTGTACTCGTCTTTGCTTGACCACAGGATACGAAATGCTTGGGTGTGTACAAACTCTGTGCAGAGGATGCGACGGCTGGACATAAACTGGTCTTATACTGATAATTGTATAGCTTTACTTTCTATACCTAAATAATGAGAACTTTGAGGCAGTGGTCCGACGCTTATATGTGGATCCCTCAACCTCCAACTCGGCTGTCCGCGCCGCCCTCGCCGCACAGCTTCAGCAAGCTGCCCGGGATGAGCTTCTGAAAACATCACAATATATCGATGCCAGCGCACTCGAAGCTGAAGCTAGCGAAGCATTCGAAGCACTGTCCACCCTCCTCGGCGATCAGGCCAACTTCTTTGATAGGGCAACCCCGGGGCTGTTCGATGCTAATGTCTTCGCCTACACACACTTGATCTTGGATAGTGGAATGGGCTGGAAGCAAAATAGGCTGGCGCAGCTATTGGTGCGGCATGAGAATCTCATTCGACACCGGGAAAGGTTATTAAAGTTTTTCTAAAGTGGAATAATATTTGATTCTGGAGTTTCGGAAGGGAAGGGAGGTAGAGGAAAACCGATATTAGACCCATCTATGTATTCTTTGTAAATTATCATATCTAGAGCCTATCTTCTTTCACCCGGCCTCAAAACCAACCACGTACTCTCCGAGTTATGTGGTGTCTAGTTCATACCTACTAGTACTGTGACTAGATACTACTATGAGGCAGTTATATCCCTCATACTTAGGTAATTACACTACGGAATGGCTCCCATCAATCAAGCCATTCATCCTTATGTATGCCTCTTCTTAAAGCAAACCCCAAACCAAACCATAACTCCCACCCACTTTTCCCCCCTAGCCCCCAATGCCTCCAGCATCGTCTCGTCCACTCTCCTCTCTCTTACCCCCTCATCCATCCCATCTCCCAACACCTCCATCACAAACCCTGCCCTATCAGCCGCACTCAACACATCCCCTACCGTATGCGCATAACTCGTCGGCCGGATCTTCACCCCCGACGTAACATCCACAAACCCAGCCTGGCTAATCGCTCCCATCTCAGCATGCATATTTGTAATAAGCAAGTATCCGCCTGGCCTCAACAGCGCCGCCGCACCAGCAAAGAAAGTGCCCACGGGTATATGTTCCAGCACCAGCGTTGATATCACGCCCGCTGCTCCGCCAAAATCACGACCAGGACTACCACCCGCAAGAAAGTCAAACTTGTCCAGGAGGACCTTCTTCTTTCCCCTAGTAATATTTACTTCTGATCCCCGACTCTGTTCCTTTCTCTCCTTCTCCCCGGGTTGAAAACAAACAACGACTTCCGCCCCATGTTCGAGGAGCGTCGTCCGAGCGACTTCTAACATCCCCGGTGAAGCATCCAGTCCAATTATCTCTGCCCCTGCAGGTGCGGACTTGAGTAACTCAACCGTATTCCGTCCTGTCCCGCAACCTAAATCAACTAGTCTCATAGGTTGTTGGGCTGTTGGCAAGATAGGCGTGGCGGAAGTATTTGTCGTCACACGTGCCATGAAGAGAGGTAGCAAATGTTGCATTTCGATGGTATCCAAGGCTTGGAGGAAGTTGCCATCCTTATCGTAGACCTAGGCAGGTCGTAAAATTGTTAGTTTGATTCTTTTTCTTTTCTTCTTCTTCTCCTTTTTCTTTATTTTTCTTTATTCTTCCTCCCCGCACTTCTTCATACGGATTAGTAGTATTCATCCATACCTCGGCCCATTTGTTGTATGCGTCAATAGTATCCATGTACATAATCGGTTCTGGATCCTTTTTCATGCCAGAGGCTGGGAATCCTGATACAAGTGCTTCTTGGATTGTACGAGTCATTACCGCGCTTTGGGTGTTGATTTTTTTTTTTTTTTTCTTAAATGGATTTCCCCCTCTTTCTATTTTTGTTTTGTGTTAATATCTTGGGTGTAAGGGTGGGTTAAGTAAGTTACCTAGATATGGGTTAGTCCCTACCTACCTAAATAAATATACTTATACAAGATGTAGATATTAGAAGTATAAATTGAGGCCTCTTCATCACTTACTAGCACTTAAGTAAGTGAAGATATTGCTAGATAGTAATTAGATTATACAGGATAAGCTTAGGTTTAGAATAAAGAAGCCGGTCCTTTCTTTCCGCCTTATATACTTGATTAGTTCATCTAAGGCTGTAAGAGTCAAACATGAGTCATGGCCACACCAAACCTCCGCATGTGTAAGATAGACATTGACCTGTCAAATTCATTTGACTTAAATCTGAATAAAATTAGAGAATTCTTAGAATTAGAAATAAGAAACTAAAGTCACATTATCATTCAAGCTAGTGCTTATTTTCTGCGAAGGATAGTAAAGCATGATACATGAGACATTATAGAGACAGGCGCCCATAGACTGGTAGAGGGTAAAGAGGAACAGGAGAGGGTGAAGGTGGGGAGGTAGAAGGGTTAAAGAAAATAATTAAGGAAAAGAAAGCCACACAGAAGCCAAGGAAATAAAAGGGCAAGATAAAGAAAAAAGAGAAAAATAAAAAAAAAAAAAAAAAAAAAAAAGAAGAGAAGGTGATTCAGATCAAAGCCCTGTACCAGACGGGTGACATAGAAAAGAGGAAAAAGAGAAAAGAGAAAGAAAAGAAAGGGCCAAAAAAAAAAAAAGAGGCATAATCCCGTAAACCGTAATCACTCCATCGCTCAATAAAATTCATAGAGAATCAGAACGCATCAAGACTCATTGTCGAACTAATAAACGGTGGCTCCGAAAGGCGCCGTTTCTTTTAGATCTTCTACCAAATCCTCCACATTGTTCAAGTATCTCCCTAGTAAAGATTGTTTTTCATCTGTCGTGCGTGTGCCCCTGTTTCCCTTCCCGTTACCATGCGCTCCGGAAACATTGATGCTCTTAGATACCTGACCAGCGCCCAGCTTGGTTGGGCTACGCTGGAGAGCAGTATTTGGAGCACTCGCTGACATCATTGGAGTCTCTGGCATCAGATAGAAATACAGAAATTCAACCAGTTTGAGTTTGACTTCACGGGATGTCGAGCGTTGCTTAAACAGCGAGGTCACAGTAAGCAGCCCGTCGAGTTCCTCAAATGTGCGAGTATTGGCAGGGTGGTCTAGGAGGGCGGTTACGAGAGTGAGAAGAGTCGCAGACTGTATAGCAGGGCAGTTTATCGGATCCAAAAGGTCTAGTAGCAAATTCATGTATATTTCTCGCGCGAATAGGATCCTGGAGGGTGGGTGGAGCAGAAGAACTCCTTGTATCAAGTCGAGGGTAGAGAGGATTAGAAGATCGTTGGTGCCGCTACTCCCCCGACCAAGGAGGTGCTCTAGGCATGTTACTAGGCGCATTGCAACTATTGTTTTAGAGGCGACGTTAGTCTATGCCGAAGGACACGAAAGAAAATAATCTCCGACCCAAGTGCTACATCTACATACCATTCCATTGAAAACCCTCTTGTAGTTTGAAAAATTCCCTAAATGCAGGGTCATCTCTGAGCTCCGAGAGGGCCTTAGTATCCGACTGTGGAGCTCCAAATAATAGCGACGACCTCCGTTTGTCAGACACCGGCCGTTTCGACCTAGACAGACATATTTGTGCGAGGAGCCCTTCGACCTGGCGCAACCCTTTCCGAACTTTGGTTGGCTCGTGAGACGAGAGGTAATCAAATGAATGTGCCAGTAAAGCCTCCATCCGTAACCAAAAAGAAAGCCCAGGGGATGGAGCAAGAAATCAACGGTGTAATCCTGACGGAAGAAGAGAAGAGGAAGAAAAGAGGGAGGAAAAACAGAGTCTTAATCTAGACCAGGTCCCTGCGCCAAGAGGGCGAGCGCTTATCTAGAGAAGCGGGTGAAGAGAGGAAGGGATGAGAAATAATAATTAGAACTAAACTAGGAATTTAATCTAATATTAATGATAGAAATATTATTATTAGTCGAAGAAGAATAATAATAATCGGTGGCTCGTCCTCATCTGGAGCTGATCGTGCCCGATATACTCTCCACTAGCCAAAAAGTTAGTGGCTTTGCTCCCCACCAGAAAATAAAACACCCGATGGTTGCCCGGGAGACGGGAGCCTTGCTTCAGCTTCGCCCAACCATTTTGCTGTCAGAAACCCAGTGGTGAGCTGAGCTGAGCTGATTGAGAATCAGTTAGGCGCCTATGATGTCAGTTGATCCTGTCACTTTTGTTTTTTAAAATTTTCCCAGCCTCTTCTTGTAACAACTTGCTGTTGAATTGCTGCAAGGTTTCCCAGGATACCCTCTTTCTTGTTGCCTTCATTCTTTCGTTCCCTTCGTCTTAACCGTAGTACAATAATGAAGAATCGAGGGTGGTTGGGGAAAGGAGGGGCTGGGGGTTTCTGGTTCTGCATGGTCATTGAGAAGGATAGCGACAGAACAAACTGATCGTGTCACCGCAAGACGTCTCCGGGCATGTCCACAATCGTTGTGATATGTCGGAATATTTTTTTTGATCAAGTTAGGGTGTGACTGCACTGCTCGCTCGATATCCTAGATTTCCGATGCTGGTTGACCCTTCGGCATGCTTTGGTCATGTGACAAAAAGAGCAAACGGACCGGCTGCATGTGATACTACGTCACGTTGCCCCTGTCGCTCTTTTTCGTCTCCCCGCATCAACTTGAGTGTTTCGTTTAGAACACTGCATCATTATTGCCCCCCTGGGGCTACGAACAGAAGGTATTAATAGCCTTGATCAATCATCCCTATCACTACTTGTATAGGTTTCCAGCGGCTCCTTGGATCAATCCACTTGTCTCTTCTGGAGTTACCAGTTTACCTTGTCTAATTTTCTTTTCTTTTGTTTTACTCACCCCCAAGTCCTCATAACACGCAAAGAACCCCCTACCCTTAGGCAACAAAGTAACCACAAAACTGAGGCAGCAGCATTATTTTACCTTGAAAAGGACAACAGGTCCTATCACAAGGATGGCTTCGGATTCTTTCTTTCAGCCGCCAACAACCATCCCTCCTCGAACCAGTTCTACTGGTATGGCAGAAATACTCCATGGAAATGGAAATGGGAAATGTAATCTGATGACAATTACTGAATCAGATCAGCCAGCAAAGGCAGAGAGGCTCCAGACAAACACCAACATGTCTCGCAGGCATACTCGAAATCAGTCCAGCCTTGATGGTACAAAATATAAAGACGGCAAATGGTCTCGTGAGAATGAGAGGATTCTTATGGGACCATACGACTACATGCAACAACATCCCGGGAAAGACTTGCGGCGACAGATGATCAACGCATTTGATGCTTGGCTAAAAGTTCCGCCCGAGAGCCTTGCAATTATTAATAAGGTGGTTGCCATGCTTCACACGGCATCATTGTTGTAGGTTTTTATTGGCTTTCCCCTTATAGCTTCTTCTACCCCCATTTTCATAAATCTGACTTTGTTCGAGGGTCGACGATGTTGAAGATTCTTCTCTCCTCCGTCGTGGAATCCCCGTTGCCCATAGTATTTACGGCACTGCGCAAACAATCAACTCCGCTAATTACGTGTACTTCCTTGCTCTCCAGGAAGTTCAGAAATTGAAAAACCCTGCCGCCATCGATATATACGTTCAAGAATTATTAAACTTACACCGTGGCCAGGGGATGGACCTGTTTTGGCGAGATACTCTCACCTGTCCCAGCGAAGAGGAGTACCTTGAAATGGTTGGGAATAAAACCGGAGGGTTATTTAGGCTTGCCGTAAAGTTGATGCAGGCTGAGAGTAGTACAGGGAAAGACTGTGTGAGTCTTGTTAATGTTATGGGCCTCATTTTTCAAATATGCGACGACTATCTCAACCTCTCCAACACCACATATACCAAGAATAAAGGCCTTTGTGAGGATCTCACTGAAGGCAAATTTTCTTTCCCAATTATTCATAGTATCCGTTCGAATCCAGGAAACCATCAGCTCATCAACATCCTCAGGCAAAAGACAAAGGATGAGGAGGTTAAACTCTATGCGCTTAGTTACATGGAGAGTACTGGCAGCTTTACACACACCCAGAAAGTTGTTCGAGAATTACGTGAAAGAGCGCTGAAGCTTATTGCGGATATTGAAAACGGCGGAAATGGAAAGACACCGGGAGGCCGTGATGACGGTGCTATGGTCCGAGCAATTTTGAACAAGATAACGGACTCAACTTTGAAAGATACCAATGGATCCCATAAATAAGCTTTATATTCTTTGGAACCTCTCCTTCTCTCGTTCTTCTCCCACATTTCATTTTATTTTATTTTCCTTTATTTTTTTTTTCTTTTTACTTGGTTATGGACACGGTTGGGTTACCCGGGCGGTGTTATTCTTACTATACCCTACCATATCCATAGATAATTTGGACGGACGAAGAGATGATAATGATTCTGGCATGGCAACATATTGAGGCTGCCTTGGGTAGACTGGTGATTTAAGTAGGTATATCATACTATTCAACAATATTCTCTATAAACCCACATCTTCAAACACAAAAACAGTAATCTAAGCACCCGAGGTATATAGATCCCACGCGCGCACGCTGAATGTCTGAAATATTCAAATCGGTATCTCCGCGGTTTACATAAGGGTACAGCAAGCCTTTTCCAGTTTGCGCAACAACCGCGGAAGAACAGCATTTACAACCTGCTCGATCTCGTCTTGGTTCTGACCCTGGGCCTGGTGTTGCTGGTGTTGCTGTTGCTGGTGGCCGGGGTATTGGTGAGAGGGTTGGGGGGCATAATGACCCCCACCACTCGAGACGGGCGCAGAAGACATATCGGCCGGACCACCAGTGAGGTTCACATAAATCCGACCAGCATTCTCCTCTGTCGCATACTGGAGGCCAAGCTCGCGACAGACTTGCTCAACGCGTGGTTTGATCTTCTGAACATGGTTTGCGGAATGGTTGCCTTTTCCGACAATCCTAGATTGGTGCCAGAAATGGACCTATCAGTTGAGGTTTAAACAAGGTCGGGTAGATTGCGTCCACAACCACCATCACCGCTGGCGGGTGGGTGAAACCGGCGCATCACATTCATCATCAGAACTTTGCAAAACTCACACATGAAGATGGGTCTGACCATGCGCCTTGGCATATTTGATGCGTTCTTCAAGGATGTCCTCTGCCTCTTCAACGAATTGGCCATGAAGATCGATGGTGTCCGCTGCGACACGTCCTTCGGCATTGTTCTCGCGGAAGATGAATTCCGATGCCTGTTTGTTGTACTCGTCCATTTTGCGGCCGTGGGCTTTGCCCTGTTCGGAGAGTTCTTTGGCCTGGGCACCATCCCCGCTAGTATATGCTTCTTGAGACTGTTTACATTGCAGGAGGGGGTAATTATTATTATTATCATTATCATCATCATTATTATTAGTTTGTTCTTCCCCCCCCCCCCCCTCTTACTCTCATCCAATGTTGATCAGGTTGCCGTGTGATTGATCTCATGCATAGCATGAGCGTGAAGAGAGGAGAGAGAGAGAGAGAGACAGAAAAGGCGGGGGTAAGGTAAGAGGAACGAAGACCTTGTTAAACTTACACGTTGAAAACAGGAACCGCGCTTTGCAGCCTCTTGTCGGGCTAGGTCTCGAAGCCGGTCATATTCTGCTTCTGCGTCGTTGCTTTGTTCATGATTGAAGGCTGACGAAGAAGAAAGGGGGGTTTTTTCATCATAGGTTAGCTGAGATATGTCGTGTTAGGTGGGAGAGGGGTTTGATTGAGTAATGTGTTTACCCCGGGGGCCCATGTAGGACATTTGATGCATGTTTTGGGATGGGTGATTAATATTATGTTTTTTCCCCCAAGTTTTTGTGGATAAGATAAGAGGTGGTAGGTTTGTATTTTGCTTGTGTTTATTTTTTTTGGCTTCTCCCCTTTCTTGGTTTTATGTACTTATTTTTTCTACTCTTATGGATGGGGGCTATATCTTTTCCTTTTTTTGGGGGGGGGGGAGGAGGAGGGGACGGGATAGAGAGAATGAACAAGAATTGAGATCAAATAATAATGATGATAATGATGATGATAATAATAATAATAGTATTAGTAGTAGTGGTACAACTAGGTAGGGCAGGGTAGTACCTAGTTAAAATTCGTTTGGATTCAAGGAGAGGCTTACTTTCTCCCCCAAAAGCAAAGCTGAACTGAAAAGATCAGATCGGGGGATCGGAGCCCTAAAATCGGGTGGAGCCCTGATCGGATTGGCTAGCAACGAAACCAGGGATCGAGCCTGAGTGCACCGAGGGAAGAAGAAAAAGAGACCTTGAAGACGGATGGGCGAATATTATCTCTTGTCCAAAAATGCTGACAGGAGAGGTGGACAGGTAAGATTATCGTCTGTTGTTTTGTGCTACGTATCAGAAACAACCGGGTACAGGGTAGGGTTTTGGTCCTGCATCGGCAGCTATTCTGGTAGGAATGAGAGTTTAATAATTCAGCATCAAGTACGTAGGTTCCTAGGTAGTTATGCTTATTTGCTATTTGTCAGCTGTTATCGAACATGGTCCCCTGCAACCTGCTTATTAGTTACTCCTAGTAGTAACGACCTAGGTTAATACGCACAGTAGACAAGTTCCATGATAATCCAGTCGGCAATAGAAACTCATTATTATCATCACCCTTTCTTTTTTATTTTTAATCTAATTAAGGGTGCATTGGCTATACCCAAAAATGATCCGAATGTTTTTTTTTTTAACCGGGAGGTGGGGGGAGAGGGTTGGGGAAGAACATTGACTTGGAGGGATAAAATAATCCTTCTGGATGAATATTGAGGTTTTCAAGTATAGAGCTGATTCTACCAATCCAACGTTTGGATCATATTCGTGTATGACTAGCTAAAGTCTAGCCGTTAAAGCCTATTGGGCAAACTTGATTCATACAGACCCTCAGTGGTGCTGAACCTTAACGAATGCATCATGAACTGTCTCACTTACCCCCAAGCCCAGAATTTATATTCCCCTCCCCCTTTCCTTCGAATGAACTAGCTACCGAAGACCAATATTATTAGTAGTGTAGTAGTATCCATAATGTATTATCAATGGGACCAGTGTAGTAGTGGCAGATTGGCAGTTTTTGCCACGAGGACCTTTATTCCGTCCTCTGGACGAGAAAAGGAAGGATAGCGCGCCGCAAAGAACACGACTAGAAGGACTAGAGAGTGGAGCCTATTATTTAGTCCAGCCTCTGAACCATAGTTAAGAATGAGAAAAGACTTGGAGAGATCCATTGCAGAAGTATCCACGACACTCGAACATGGCTTGCATTGATAGTGGGTAACTATGTTAATGATGAGGAAATTAGAAGTGGGCTTGATTGATGTCGAAGGATGAAGTTGACTGTGATAGGAGCTAATTGCTAGCGCTGGATGCTTATAAATGACTAGGTTAATTATTCTTCCCCCCATGACCTGTGAAGAGAGTAGTACTTCGTAGGGGTTAGTGAGACCAAAGAGAGAGAGAAGAGAAAAGAGAGAGGAACTTGGAAGAGAACAGAGGATCGACGGGATGTTCCAGGTGGGGCCATTACAATACGGTATGTATTAATCTTACTTTTGATTTATTTTTTTTTTAGTTTGATTGCCTCAATAATCATTAATTAACTAGTTCTTCCAGAGTAGGTACCTAGTACCCATACGGTATTAATCTTCTATGCTCTGCACCTACTCCATTATTTTCTCCACTCAGGACTAGGAAAATATAAGGCCATCAGGGAATACGGAGAAGTAAGTAGGTAGGCACCTAGGAAGGTAAGTTAAAATAACCACTGGGTACGGTACTGCCTCGTCGGAGGAATTATCCATGAAGGATCATGCAGTCGTATGGAGCACTGTTGAATCTTGACGTCTCCTCCAAACATCCAGCATTGATTGATGGTTATCTATATGAGGGGAATTCGAAACCTCATCTCTTCAGGCTGGCTGCCGGTGGCGCCCGCGTGGACAAAACCCTGAGGCCACTGCTCACCTCTTCTCCAGGAACAAGAGCAAGGACAAATCATGATTCTCAGATCGACCGTATTAGATTCGCCAGTAGTAATACATAATAATAATAATGATATCCAGTGCCACTAAAAAGGGACTGTTGTACGTATTATTATTGTTATCAGCCCATCATCACGGCTTGAAGCAAATCTTTTTCCATCGGAAATTAAACCGTGTTCACACAGATTATTAATGATCGTTTCAAGCCATAGAAATTAATGGTTAATAATAAGAATAATAAGAATAATATCCAAACTGCCGCATGTCTAGGTGCCTAGGTATAAGGGCACATCATCATCTTCTTATTCCTCAACATGATCTACACTTGGAATTCTATCTCCTTCAGTATGGCAACTCTTTCAACTCTCGTCTCTCAGGACAAAGATCTGGGTATTATACCCCAAATGATATAGTTATTATGCATCATCGGACCAACCTAAGTCCTATGAAGGAGAGGAGGATACCGGACAGTTGAACTATTAACCCCCAGAGAGCCACTTATGAAAAGGGGACAGCCATTGCATGGTTATCATTGGTTCCAGTAACTGCTCTCCACTACTGCCCCTTTGATCATTAACCAACCGTGGCCAGCCATACTTGTAATCCCGGTTATTACCAAACAGAACTAGACCCCCCCACAGCCCCTTATTACTATCACCTGTACTGATCATCCAGTTGCAGTTGCCTCTAATAACAAGAAATTATTACTACTACTGGGTAAGAAAAGTTATCGTTCCAGAAAAGAAAGAAAAGGGAAGGGAAAAAAAAAAAAAAAACACCACCCCTCTTCAAAGGCCCTTTTTCTCTCTCTTTTTCTTTTGCTTTTTTTGGCCTTGAAAATCTCCAGTCGGAATCCCCTCCTTTTCTTACTACGACTAAGCAAGCAGTAGACAGCGGCTCACTCATTATTATTATTTTCTTACTACTCCTACGAACAACTTTGATTTACACTTCGACTAAGCGCCCCTCTTTTTTTTTTACCCAGTCCTTCCCAAATCTTTCGCTTCCTTTCCCTTCCCCCCCCCCCTTACCTTTTGAGCTTAATCCTCCCTGTCAGCCTTTCTAACTTCTCTCCCATTTTCTCCTTCCCTGAATCAATCTTACCCGCTTCCCAATTTTCCACTGCTTGGGTCTGGCAAGAGTTGAATATCCCAAGGCTCTTCTTAATATTCTTTTTTCTTTTTCCCTTCTTTTTTTTATTTTTATTATTATTATTATTATTTACTTTTTTCTCTCCCTTTCATATCTCTCTTTTTTGCAACTATCGCCTCGTTGCCCCAGGATCTTCTATCTCTGCTGGTATTATTGGTGTAAAGCCATTCACGCTCTTTTCGCCTCCTTTCCACTTAGTCCAAGGTTGCGCGACTATATTTGAATTTTTCCCCTTGCCTTCTTCTCAGCCTCTAGTAATATCAGCTTCAATTGTATTCAAACACACAATTCGTTCTTGATATTGCAGTGTCTGAATTACCTACAATTTCTTGTTCTATTATTTTTTTTATATTCAGGAGAAAACCTCGTGTTCAAGTAAGTGATACTGTGGTAAATTCTTGGTCCTTTGGCTCCTGAATTGTCCTCTCCCACCTTTCCTTGCCACACTAGATCGTCTTCCCTCCCTGGTGTTGCGTAGATGTGTCAAGAGAGCTCCTTGCATCGGCGCCTTTGGTTTTGATTTGAAAATTTTTTGCCAAATCCTATACGTCTTGATTCATTCCCCCTCCCCTCCACTGTGGTTCCCTCCCGAAACCCTCCCGTGCTTTCCCACGTTCGGAGAGGTCATTCCAATATTACTGTACGCAAACAATTCGCTAACAACCAGTCATTGGCAGACCTATCACTAAACCCCGCGACTTAACCCCCAGATAGTTTTGCGCTTTCATCAACAGACACCATCCATCATATTCGTTAATTACTGCCAAGATGGGTTGTGGAATGAGTACTGAGGACAAGGAGGGCAAAGCCCGGAATGAGGAGATCGAGAACCAGCTCAAGCGTGATAAGATGATGCAGAGGAATGAAATCAAAATGCTACTACTCGGTATGTCGTCTTGACTAGGAGACAAATTTTTTGCTTCCGTCCACACGAATATTTGGCTAATCAAATTCTACAGGAGCTGGAGAGTCTGGCAAGTCGACAATTCTCAAACAAATGAAGCTGATTCACGAGGGCGGATACTCGCGCGATGAGAGGGAATCTTTCAAGGAAATTATCTACAGCAACACTGTCCAGTCTATGCGCGTTATCTTGGAAGCTATGGAATCCTTGGAATTGCCCCTAGAGGATGCTCGCAATGAGTACCATGTTCAAACCGTCTTCATGCAACCCGCTCAAATTGAAGGCGATAGCCTGCCACCAGAGGTTGGCAATGCCATTGCTGCTCTCTGGCACGATACCGGTGTGCAAGAGTGCTTCAAGCGATCCCGCGAATACCAACTAAACGACTCAGCAAAATAGTAAGCAGATGCTTCCCCTTCATCACCTTTCCCCCCTTTTTTTTTTGTTTTTTTGGCTAACCTGCCCTTTTTCAGCTACTTCGATGCCGTAGAACGTATTGCCCAACCCGACTACCTCCCTACCGATCAAGATGTTCTTCGTTCTCGTGTCAAGACTACTGGTATCACTGAGACCACATTCATTATCGGTGATTTGACATATCGCATGTTCGACGTTGGTGGCCAGCGCTCTGAGCGAAAGAAGTGGATTCACTGTTTCGAGAACGTCACAACCATACTTTTCTTAGTCGCTATTTCCGAATATGATCAGTTGTTATTCGAAGATGAGACTGTCAACCGTATGCAGGAAGCTCTCACCCTTTTCGACTCTATTTGCAACTCCCGATGGTTCGTCAAGACTTCAATCATTCTTTTCCTAAACAAGATCGATCGTTTCAAGGAGAAGCTGCCCGTCAGCCCGATGAAGAACTACTTCCCTGACTACGAAGGCGGTGCCGACTATGCCGCTGCCTGTGATTACATTCTCAACCGCTTCGTGTCTCTAAATCAAGCCGAGCAGAAGCAGATTTATACACACTTCACATGCGCCACAGATACCACACAAATTCGGTTCGTGATGGCTGCTGTAAATGGTAAGAGTCCAGTCATTCAACCGAATTATATCCTGGTAAATTACAACACTAACTAAGCTCTGTAGACATTATCATCCAAGAAAACCTGAGACTCTGTGGTCTGATTTAATGATTGGTGTATTTTGATCGAGGGATTTTCTCGACAATTTAGACCGTATGCTATGTGGCTTGTAATTTTGTGTTTTTTTGTTCTTGTCATACCATGTCGCAATTTTTCGAAAGATCTTGGCGTTGAGACTTTCATTGTCTATTTCTATTAATCCTCTGGTCCTTTTCCTTCATATTTCCTTTGTCTCGAAATGATATCTAGCCAGCTCTATGTTCTCCGCATACTGATATCCACATGACACACGAGGTCTTATCTCTTTCCATTTTATTACTCCTATTTTTCTCTCCTTCATGAGCAGTGAGTGAGCTGTGGAATATACAAAAATTGAAGCTTGAGGCATGTGCCTTGTTTTTCTGGGTATGCTCCGCCTCGCTCTGCTTACTTTCTCCCTCCTCATTACCTTCAACCCATCTTTCCATTTCTTTTTATCTTATGTTATTTTTACTCTTGTCCCATTTTCCTTTCATGTGTTCGAAATTCTCTTTTTTTTTAACTCTCTTGTGAAGCTGGATATCCTCTTACATTTTTTGGTGCTCTCATTTTAAAATTGTGTGCAACCATCATGCATCTTCTCAAATTTCTCCTTATAGTCTCACGATTACTAGGAGGTATTAAATGGCAGCGCCATGGGTAAAGGGACATAGAGTAGCAGGTTACCAAGATTATCATGTCTTTTTCTCTCTCATGTGTCATGCCGGGTTAGTCATTAGGTCATAGTTAATATTTACAAGGTTGTGAAAATGTGCATCCTTTGGTAATTTGATGTAGATTGAGGCCGCTAGTAAGACTAATTCATCCCACATCCTTACCCACAATCGACCAAGGCCACGTTCAGCTAAACTAATAAGTATCCGTTTTAGCTGTCATTGCTTCCTCGGTGCAGGCTGCCGCTCGGAGGAGGGCGGTTGCTTTGGGTTCACCACGTGCTTCAGCTATCAGAAGTTTCTTGAATAGGGAAACAATTTATTCTTTCCGCTCGGTAGGCGGGGCTACAGGGTATATACGTACATGGCCAGAAAAAATCATCATATCAAAGTCCTTGTACACCAGCTAAGAGAACAACGAACAACAGTATGACATATCATATTGCAAATGATAAGTCAAGCAATATAAAGGGACAAATAAAAAAAAAACCAAATAGGGAGGGCCGATCTTGAGTCCGCATTTACTCAGATATGTCAAGAAATCAAAACCTTAACTTTGGTCCCACAAATACAATCAACACTGCGACAACCCATAGTCCAAAGATCCATGCGTAGAGCATCATACGGCCCCACCAGCCTTGTCCCTCTGTCATTCGTCGTAACATACCCATCCGTCGCTCTGCGGCCTGCATATTCCCTGTTGTTCGGTCAAGGCCATCAACTGCTCGAGTGAGGACAGATTTCTCTGACTCCAGAGACGCCTGAAAAGCCTGCGACGAAGTTTTGAGCTGCTTGGCAAGGGATAGGAGTGAGGATGTAAGGTTTTCCTGCTCTAGACGATCAGAAGCGAGAGCTCGCTCAGTTGATTCGGCTTTAGTCAGGGTTTCTCCAGACGCTTGGCGAGGAGACACCGTGCTTGTAGGTTGATTATGGGAATCGTGGAATGAGGTTCCGGTTGCTGTTGTTGTGGTTGATGCGGCAGAAGTATGATGTCTATTGCGGAGGGTTGCTGTTGGCGTCGTATCCATTGTCACTGTGGCGGTAGTTACGGGCGGTTGCGTTGTGGAAGAAGGGTCATGATTTGGTATTAATGATGACTGTGCGGCTTTCTCATCTCCATAGCCCAGTATCAGGTCCTCTCTGCTTCCTTCATCCGTTGTGCTACCTCCTTCTGGGGTCCCAAGGAGGTCTTCCCCGTCGCCAAATTCGGATTCGTCTTCAGAGTTATCTAGAGAGGTAGTGGGTGTGGCTTGACCACTCGTACGAGCAGACCGTAGCTCCACTTCAGCTTGTATCTCATCAAGGACATTTTGAAGTTGTTTTAGCGTTTGACGATTGCGTGAGAGATCAGATTGGATCTCATGGCGGCGATCGACAGCTTTAACTTGTGGTAAGCTACGTTCGATAGATTGGAGGTGGGTGCGGGCATATTCAATGTTCTAGGTGAGAATACCAAGTCAGTCTCGTTGTCTCAGAGAGAGAAGGGTAAATATGCGGGATGTGGACGGGGAGCAGGGATCATATTCCCGTCGTTGGTAGCTGTCATGTTGGCACGACTAGAGGTTTCGGGGATTTGGCAACGGGCTTTCGGAGTTGGGGGGTCGTCGGGGGAACAGAAACATACCGCACCCACTCTCATCCGGTGATACTCCGATCTCCGTAATGATTTGAGATCTGCATTTGGGGAGAGGACATTATGCTCGAGGCGAGTGAGAAGCCGAGAAAGGTTCAGTACGGCGAGGTCGGAGGAGTCAGTGGTGGGCGGGTATGTCGTGAGCGTCATGGTAGCTTCTTCGAGAGTGGCTCTGTCTTGTCTGTTCTTTTCCTTCGCTTGTGAACTTGGGTAGAAAGGAATGGTTTGTTTTTCTTCTATGCGGAATGGGCGGGGAAAGGGAGCGATTCAGGAAGAGAGGAGGGGACGAAGAGTTGGGCATTCATGACCTAGTCATGCTTGCTTGCTTGCTGTTGCTGTTGCTGTTGCTGCTGCTGGCGTTGCTTCTGATTGTTCTGCCTCAGTCAGATCAGGCAGTGAACCGATATTACCTAAGAAGAGCGAACAACGCCGTTTGACTCGTATGGATGACTAAGCAGTCTCCGGGCGGTTGTTCCTGAGGTGTCGGTGTCGATCTATCCTCCATCTGTCTTCCTAAAGTATGTAATTGTGGCCGAGATGCATATTCAGGCAGCCCGTCATCGCAGCGCCTACGCAACTCATGCATGATTTTACATCTATCCTTAGGAAACGGAAGGAACCGGACCACAGTATTCAGTTTGATGTTGCCAAGAACTATTATCATTTCGGGTCATAAATCATCAGGTGTACTAATGCAAACAGCTGGGACTTTGCCGCACAATGGCGTTCTGTTCGTGGCAAAAATGGGAGTGATGGATGGATGGAATGATACACCCCCACCCTCAAGGGAAAGAGGACTAAGAATGGCACGACAACAAAAGAAGAAAAAGAAAAAGGGAAAAATTGGAAAATGGGAAAATGGGGAAAAAAAAAAAAAGAAAAAAAAAAGGTAAAGGGAGATGAGCACAACATCAAACTAAAACTCCTCCTTTCCCCATCAAGCCTAGATGAAGTTGCAGCGTCCAAACAAATTCACGAAGAACTATCTAATCTGCAAGCTTAGCTGTATTCAACCACCCATCTTTTCCAAGACCGCAACCCCTCTTCATCGACGTCATGCAGAAAATGAACAGCATGGTTGCGTTTTTGTACTGACTGGATCTCACTGCAATCTGAAGAACGGGGGTTCCCCTGCTTATGGCTTTCTATACCCGACCACCCCGTGGGGGGGATACCAGCCCAGGATGATTCCCCAGTCTCAGGGAGTGAGTAACGGATCCCCGACTGTGGGATCCCCGATTCGTGATTTGTTCCCAGGCTTATCTCTGATTGAGAATCACACGGCCCGGAATCAGTCGGGTTGATCTTGTCAGAGTTAACGGTTTGCTGGCTTCCATGCGCGTATACTCCCTCCATTCTGGTACTTAGCTCACGGCCGAGAACGGCGGCAAGATATCCACTGGAAGGCAGGGGTGATAAATGGGACAAAGGTTGCAAAATATCACAAGCAGAAGGAAAAGGAGCGGGGTCACAAGCATGGTGTTTCTGGCTAGCCAGTCCTTCCTCTGGCGCACTGGCTTCTTGTTGTGCGCCGCCACATTTCTCAGAATGCGGGTCCATTCCCCCCTCAGGGAAAGCGTATCTTTTTTGGTTTCGACGCCTGATACGTTGCACAAGGACCAAGATGAGAATAATGAAGCCGACTATGTGAAGAATCCCAAGTAGATGAATTCGGGGATCTTTAAAGATGGTCGAGTAGTCATTCTCACCCCTCATTTCCGGTGAGTATAGCCTCTTCCAAATGAAGGCGAGTGACACGCCCGTAAATCCAGCCGGATCCTCAAGTATACGGGTTACTTTCCACCAGTCGAACTCCCACTATACCCTTCTGCGCAGCAGCAACGGTATTCAAGTGCCAGGGCCAGGAACAAAAGGCTGTGGTTGGGTACAGTGTAATCGCAAAAAAAAGAGCGCCGGAATGTGGAGATAATGTATTAAAAGTAGCAGGAAAAAGTGAGTTGCGATACATCAAAGGTCAACAATTGGAAAAGACCATGAAGGTAGTTGGTGGGGTGGTGAAAATAAATATGAAATGCAAATAAGGCGTGCTATTGAAGGAATTCTTATACTGACACGGAGACCAGGATCACGGAACGAGCCCAAGAACAAAGAGGATACCTTGAGTTCCAATCATGGTTTGGGGAGATTAGGAGATCTAATACTTTACAAGGGAGAGCTTGAGAAACTCCAAATGCAGGGACAACATACCCAGACCCCATTTGGAGCTTCCTTGTAACTCGTCCTAGTTGTATCGGAAGAGGGGGACTCCTTGGGTCCAGCTGTATCATGGCCAGCCACGAGAGCTTATGCGGTAAGTCGAGCCCACGAGAACCCCATCGGAGGGTCAACAGGGCCAAAGAACTTGGAAGGAACATTCAGATGCAGGAGAGTTCAGCTGTCCAGATGGTGCGCCACCCTTTCAGTCAGCATCGGTTAGCAAGTTAGATTAAAGGAACAAAGTCCCACTAGTTCATTAGGGGCCTTTTTAGTGGGTTCCGATGGACTCAGATGATTGTAAGGCTGCCTATGCGGCTCGATTATGGAGTAGGAGGGATAAGAATGAATGGCCCAAAAGAAGATCTCAGAGTTGGGACATCTCGCCTTATCCTAGTTTCCATAGGCAAGGAAGGGAGGGGAAAAAGCAAGTAAACTGAAATTGACAACAAGAGGGGAAGCGAGAGATGGAATGCAACAAAGAACCTGGTCCTCAGCACCACCACAAAAAATTAAGACAAAGAAAAAGAAACATCCCAGACCCTCTTATATAATCAGGTTACACAAGTGGTTTGATTGGTGTGATAATGATCTTGCAGTTTCCCGATCAGGAAGTTTGTGATCTCGTGATTACTTCCAACTTTAGGGGAATCAATTGAAATACCTTACTACTGGAAGTACCTACTACCTACCTGGTATCTACCTCCCTAGCTCTCTTTCCGTAATATTAACCTCTCCATCAGAGACAAAAAAATAAAAATCTGAGTTATACTTTCTTCGTCTCCCTCTTCTCTTCGTAACCTCCCCTTCCCCCTTCTTCTCCCCTCTCTCATCTTCAGCTACGCCTTCACCGGAAGATCGCCGTCAAATTAACAATGTAAACCTAATTCGTCCCAATCAGCTCCACCATTTGCCCGAAGCAAGACTAAAAAAGGCCCCCCAAAGGAGCACACTGATCGCGAGACGACATTTGCCTCACACATTTAAAATTCGCTTGGTCGGTCCAGAATAGTTGATGTATCTCTTTTTTCCAAAACTACGTCTCACTTATTAATTTGTGGGGGGCAACAATTCGTTCCATGGTGGTATCCGACAACGACTGATCGATTGTGGCGTCCTAATATTGATTTGTGCCCTTTCTTCGGAACAAACGGCCATTAACTATTATCTACTTATCTCCCCATTGATTGATTCTAGATTTCTACTTAGCTCTATGGAGAATCTGGTAGCCTAACTACATACAGATAGAACCTCTAACACTCAATTCGCCCCCCGACTTAGACCCAAGAACCAGGTCACTCAGAATGCATGTTGTCGATCCCAGGGGAACTCTATGTCCAATTCCAAATCTAATTAATGCCCCACTAAATTACAGCCTCTCTGTTGGTGGCATCGATTGGAGGAGTTGGCCCAGTTGTCAAATCTGGGCGATGCGAAAGAAATAAAAAATAAAATAAAATAAAAAAAGCAAGAAAGAAAGAAAAAGAAAAGGGAAAAAAAAAAAATAAATAAAAATGTGGAAGTAATGTAGGTAATAAACAGGCTACAGCTTTGCAACTGCGCCACTCTTCTGCATCTCCACTTTAGCCTGGTCTCGAAGCACTTTTCGCAAGATTTTTCCGGAGGGATTCTTGGGAATTGTATCCACAAAGATCACTCCTCCAGTGATTCTCTTTATGGCAGAGACTTTGCCATCCATGAAGGCAATAATTTCTTCTCCGGTGGCGCTATGCCCGGGCTTTAGCACAATATATGCACGAGGCCGCTCATCGTCATTCCTAAAGACCACAAACATCTTGCATTAGTTTTCAAATTCACGCGTGACTAGATCGAATCTCAAAAACGTACATCGGAACGCCAATGACAGCAACGTCGGCGATAGCAGGGTGTTCCAATAATAGGGCCTCCAATTCGGCTGGGGCGACCTGGTTGCCTTTTACTTTGATCAGCTCCTAATGCAAGAGTTCGAGTTAGTATACGCACATCAATCGGATATCGCCGTTAGCACAGGTTATGATGGCCAATTACCTTTTTGCGATCAACAACATGGAATCTCCCCTCATCATCGACAAAGGCAATATCTCCTGTCTTCAACCATCCGTCCTCCGTCTTGGTTTCCTTGGTCGCTTGTGGGTTTCGCCAGTAACCCTTCATGATATTTTGACCTCGAACCCAAAGCTCTCCTCGCTGGTTGCGACCCAATTCTGTGACGCCATCGTCGTCCACGATCTTCGCCTCGCAATTGGCATTGAGCTCTCCTACTGATGCTGAGTAGCTTAATTCTGTAGGATTCCATCCCAAAATTGAGCAAGTAGTCCTATGGCAAAAACAAAAAAGAAATTGTTAGTCTCGTTTTATTCACCGACTTAAGTATGCAAGATGAGGAAAACCTACTCTGTCATCCCCCATCCTTGTTTGACGTTGATTCGACCAGGTGGCCACAAGGCCTCAACCTCCTCACATACCTCTCGCCCTAGAGGGGCTGCTCCACTGCCAATCGCTTCCACGCTGCTGAGATCGTATTTTCCTTCCTTCACTGCAGGATGTTTTGCTAGTGCGACTACCACCGGTGGCACCAGGATATAATCGGTAATACGAAACTTCTCCGTGTACTCAAGCATCTTGATGAAGTCGAACCGCGGCATGACGTAAACAGGGACTCCACGGTTGAGGGAAGCTGCAATAAAGATGTTCTGCGCTAACGCATGATACATGGGGAGGAAACACAGCCACCTAGCTCGTTTCCCCTTCTCCTTCCAGTCTGGGTTCAAATAGAATAGGTGGTTATACTGAAGCATGTTGGCACAATAGTTTTTATGTGAAATTTCAACACCTTTTGGTCTTCCTGTAGTAACACTAGAGTAGTTGAGAGCCAGAGTCTGGTTCGCCTTCTCAGGGGTTGAAAGGGGATCCCAAGCAAAGCCCGTTCCCTCATCAATGGACCCCACCAGCTCCCCCCAGTACCTGCAGCCCTTCTTTCCTTCTCCTTGGCCATCAAAGATAGCATTATTGAAGACAAAGACATTGTTTAAGCCCAAGCCCGCTAGTTTGGCAGCCTCAACGCCGGTATCGAGACTATCTTCAGCACACAGTAGGTAGGTCGCACCGCTATCTTGTAACTGGAATGCTAGTTCCCTCGCCACATAGGTTGGGTTCGCACCAGTGAATATACCCCCGGCCATAGTTACGCCTAAAAAGACCACAGGGAAGAAGATGTCATTGCCTGAAAAGAGCAAAACACGATCTCCAGGTTGGAGCCCGGACTTGCGCAATCCGACGGCAAACCGTTGGCACCATAGTCGGAAATCATGGGTAGTGAAGTAATGGGTGTCTGGTCGGGCGGCTTCTGAGAAGCATCGATTCGTCTTGGAGAGAGGGTGGGTAGGCGAAGTAAACAGGAGCGATGCAAGGTGGGTGTCGGGGACGTCTATTTGCCAGCGAGACTTGAACGGCATTTTTCTTTCCTTGTGTATACTTTTTGTTCCCCTTGTCTATTCTTTTTTGTTTTTGTTTTTTTTGGTTAAATAAATCGAAAGAAGAGATTCTCCCGTCGCGCGACTCTAAGAATTATTTGTGAAAGAGGAGACGAGGAAGTAAGGAGCTTTCTGGTTGAGTTATGTCGTAATATACAGCGAAACTGAAGAGAAAGAGGATGAGGGGTTAAAGAAGCTACCGGCAGGTGTATGTGCCTACTAATCCCATGAAGGATCTTGTCAGTCCAATAAGAAAGATACAGCTAATGTACTGGATAGGTTAGTTACCTACTTAGCAGTTAGGTACTTTTACCTAGTAGGTCGGCCTTAGTAGACAAGGTAATCGGTTAGAATAACGCCTAGCTAGCTAGGTAGTAGGTAGACAGGGACTGCGTGAGGGGAGAGAGGCGGGGGGTTGGAAAAAAAAAAAAGCAGAGACTATACATATGATATGTACATACATACACAAGTTGAATCCACGCAGGTACCCAGGTATTTATATCTCTGTGACTATCTACCTAGGTTATAAATTCAAAGTAAGGGAAAAAAAAAACCCCCCCTGTGGAAACTTTATCCAAATACCTATACCTGCCAAGTATAACATAATTCGGACGGAATTAATAGAGAGATCCGTACGTACTCCTTAAGTACTGTAGCTACTTAGCTACGTGGTTAGATAGGTAATATTCATAGTTATACCGTTCGTTCATTCATAAGCTTCCATCCCTTCCCCCCCCCTCCCCTTTCGAGACAAATACCAGGTAATGATACAAAAATTCTCCACTAGAGACTAGACTGCCTACTGAGCTACATTCTACTTTAGTAATGGTACATCGTAGTTAGTGGTATAGTACTGTAACTACCCAGAAGTGAGCGCTATGTTTGAACTAAAAGCTCGTTGGTTGTAGTTAGTAGGTAGGTAGGGTAGTTAGCGGTACAGTACGTAAGGTACCTCTTGTATGTCCCCCGCATTTCAATCGGTTATTTCTACCCCTCATCCACCAATCATCTCCATCAATTTGCGGAGTTCCCGAGGATCAATTAATCCATCGACCTCGGGATGGAAGAGCGCGTGTGTCGTGATGCATTCATTATTGTTATTACTATTGTTATTATCGATGCATTATTGATGTATGTATGTAGGTGTTCACCTATCAGGTCACTATTATTAATGATTAGTATTGTTATTTCATACCTAGGTATCATGATTACATCTCGATCGGAAAAGCGATCTATAAGGCTATATCTATATATCCTTTTCTGCAGTAGGCTACCTATTTGGACACTAGGGTGGTTTTCAAAGTCATCTTGGGAGTATTGCCAACTCAACTTTATTACCAACAATACTCTTTTACCCAAGTAGAGGTCTTTTTCTTTATATAAATGTGTACCTATGTGTGTAGGTATATATATATGACTGGGGAAAATGATTGGAATCTTGTTTTGAAAATGCTCTGAACCCTGCTTTCTTTTGCCCAACTGGAACATATGATATATTTTGAATTCCCTGCCAACCACAGTGAACAAAGCAAAGAGACAAGGGAGAAACAGAAAAAAAAGAATACAAAATAGAAAGAAACCGCACAACCAGCAACCACGCAAAAATGATGTTTGATACTGCATTGTACATATGATTACAGTACCAGGAGAAGGTAAAAAAAAACTTAGAATCAAATGGTCATGTCATTATTAAGCTTCATCTCCTCCCAAACAGACGAGAGCAGCTTTAAGCTCACTCACAATTTTCTCCTCTAATCGGTTCTCCGCCCCCGATGTGTTACTAAGTGGTTTTTGGTGTGCCAACTCTACCTCCTTTTCATTGGTGGCTACAATCCGCGCTCGAAGGTTCGGTCTGCGTTCGAGTAGCTCTTCAATGTCTTCCTTGACTTGCGATTTGTCCCACTTGAGCTCCTGGATTGTGTCCGAGTCAAGGCCAATGCTGGGCCCTGCTCCCCGGAATCGACCAAGAATATGTGAAATTAATGCGAGAGAATAGGCCTCCGAGGCCATGCTGAGACAAATCCTTCGGGTGGGAGTCCCGGTAGATACGGCTGTGCGGCTTGCGGCAAACGAATCGGCCGCGCGGGTAAGCTGACCCTCAAATTGGTTCAGGAATGCGGCTACCTCTGGTGCGGTGCGAATGACGTGGTAGAGGAGATTGAGGCAGAGTGGGAGGATACCAATGGTCCAGATAGTGTACAGCCTTGGGACAGGATCAAATGGGCCGAATCCTTTGGGTTGGCGAAGGGTGTTCGTCAATCGACAGGTGGAGAGGCGGACGAGAACCACTTCAACTGCAAGATGCTCTGCTAGCATAGGAATAGTTGACAACTTGGCAAGGAAGGAGATGCTAAGCTCCCCATATATGGGATCACCTGCCACAGCTAGTTGGTCTGCCCATGAAAATAATGTCGTCGCATGTCGCACGGTGTCATTATCCGCAATGTGGTAAGTAATATGCTCATACAAGCGATCAATATTCTTCACTTGTAATGCACTCTGTAGAATTGCCGTGAGAATAGCGAAATCCTTCGGAGTACATTTCTGTGGCTGTTCATGGAGGTATGAAGTCAAGGACTTGAAACCTTGCGCCACCACAGTCTTGACAATTTCCACAACGGGGCCTAGATCAGAGGACACTTCTGCTTTCTTACTTAAGGTTTCGGGCGCAGAGCGACAAGGTCCCTCGAGGTGAAATTGGAGAGAGAGGAAGAGGACATTGAGAAGTGACCGGTAATACTCGGAATCATCATTAACCAATGCTTCTTCATACGTCGCCCGACGATTTCGCAGAGAACTCCAGACAACGCTGAGAAGGCTGAAAAATTCAGCACCTTTGGCGCGAATCTCTACGAGTCGGTGAAGTAAAGCCTGGGCAAATTCAACCCGAGTCTGCTGTATTCTTTCGAAAATAGCCTCTTGCGGAACACCATTGCTATTGGCCTCAAGACAGCTTTTAACAACCAAAGCCATCGACTTCTGGACCTCACGATCTGTCATGAAGTCCGAACAGTGTTCCACAGCAAAAAATTTCCAACTGTGAAGAAGACTCTACAACGGTGAAACATGGTTAGTTGATCTGTTAATTCATGTTGCTGAGGTTGACATACCACTTGTGCCTCAACCAAGGATAAATTGAGGTTGGCACGCTCAAATTCCTCAACAAATCCTTGGTCCCGTTTACCTGCCCAAGCAAAATCATACGAAAGAAGTTTTTCGCCTAGATTAATGTCATAATAATAATCGCGCCCAAGTGAGCGGGGTTGCAAGGGAGTCCTCTTGAAATCGGCAATCTTACACCCGGAGTACCTATTCTCAAAGTTCTTTTTGAGGTTGGCATGAAGGGACACATTATACCCAGCAACGTTCACCGCATCCTTTGCATACCACGAGACAAGTGGAATCAGAGTCTTATAGAAATTTCGGTCTTGCGCTTCCTTAGCCGAGTGTAGGTAGATCGTGCAAAGATCAGCAACGACAGCTGCGATCCGAGTGGCGAAGATCCGGTTGATCGTGGGCAAGGTTGATAAATTGAGTTTGGAGACATAATTCACAAGGCTTGTGAAGAAACTCGAATGTTTCCTTAATTCAGGTGTTGCCCACGGCCAGTTCTCTTGAGCCTGAGAGACAAAGTGTAGCAACGAGAGGGATATTTGGGGTGGAATCTGTTCAATGTTCGAAAGTAGGTCGAGGGCCATTTGTAAGAAAGGAGTGCCTCGCATTGCTGACTTATTTGGGGTGTCTGACTTTTTCAATGATTGGCGTGGGGAAGATCCAGTGAGAATATAGACTGCAAGCCATTGTTGGCGTTTGCTGACGATAGTCGAAAGTAAGCGCCACACTCCCAACTGCAAGTCTTTGTCGGCAAGAGGCTTATCGAATTGGGATAGAACGTCTAGGAAAAGGCAAGACGACTCGGTACCAAGGTGACCAACTAAAGAAGGCGGTTCATTTGCGGCATCTAAAGCAGCTCCTGATATCAAGTGGTCAAGTAGAGTTACAATGGGAGACCGATAAGGGTCATGAAGCGCGTATAGTTTCACAAGAACTGGAGACGCTTTGAATAGCTGGTCTTCGAGTAATGATGGTGGCTGTCCTAGAAGCTGGGCAACCTGTAGCAGTCTCGTCGAAAGCTCCAATGTTGATATGACCTGTTTCTCCACGAGCTCTAGATATCGGAGATATATGGTCGGAGGGGTTTGAAGGCCTTCAATTATTAGCCGAAGGATGGGGTTAAATGGTAAATCAGCAGCGGACTGCGGCCGCAGGACGTCTAGTAGATACGTTGCGGAGGTGGAAAGGACACCCGTCACTTTCGAATCAAGCTTGGTGACATCATTTGTCCCATAGGTATAATAGAGAATTCTCTCGAATATTTTTGCAATTGATGTGTTGAGCTGAAACCTGCATTCTGGGGCGTTGAATCTCCAATTAACGTTGCTATTGTAGACCTCTGCCATGACTCGGACGAAGTTGTGCAAAATGCTCCTCATAATATGGGAGGGGACACCAGCAGTCCAATCAGAGGCATTTCCTGCCTTCCCATTGGGACAACGTCTCAAGACCGCTCGGGACACAGCGTCGTCAACGACCGCCTCAAATAAACGGACAGAGGCTAGAAGGAAGGGGTATTGCCCTGATGTCACTTCAATGGCGGATATTATTGTCGTCATCATGCCACCTTTCCCATCAGAACCAAGGAGACTGCTCCGGGACAACAGTGGCCATACCCTGCTGGGTAAGACCCCAATGAGCGCGCGGATAAAATGGAGACAGGCGACTGTAGAGTCTACGGATGTTTCTGAGCCTGTTCGTGAGCCGAGATTTTGTAGATTGCGCTCGAATATCTCGAAGATGAGCGAAATAATGTCGTTTTGACGAGATAGCCCATCACTGGCCATCTCCAGGATCCTTTTCGCTCCAGAGTCGTCAGACCTTTGTGGTCCAATATCTGTCACAGCGGTGATGAGGTCTCCTAGAAGCCAGATTGTTTCGGCAAGAGAATCCTCTCCGAAGTTGGCTGAGTAACCTCCATTCGCTGTCCACTCTTCTAGACAACTCCCAAGGTAGCTTAAGCAGGAATACTGGTGTTGCCACATTACCACAGGTGGCTTTGATTCAGAAACTACCTGTCCAACTACCAAAGGAGGGACTTGAGATGAAGTGCTGACAATGAGTGAATTACTCGCTTGGCGATCAAGCATTTGCCTTCGAGAGGTCGACCCTATCATTGGGAGAGGTTGGATCAGGCTAACAAAATTTGCGTTCTCGTCTTCTCGGATCGTTTCATAGCCCTGAAAATCATTTGGTAAAACCTGCGTAAACGATTCTATGCTTTCCAATTCGGCAAGTATTTGAGGGAGGCCTTCCTCATTGACCAAGTTCTTGGTGAGTAAAGCACGGCAAAGCTTCAAAAATGGTACAGTCTCATAAGGGAAACGGGAGCGAGCTATTCGAAAGATACTGCTCACTAGTTGCTCGTCTTTTATGAAGACTAAGCGCGGGTCGCTGAAAAAGACAGGTGAAGAGGTCAAAGGCCATGTAGCTTCTGAAGACGGCCCATTAAGGATTGCCAATACAGATTCGACAATCTCAGGACAGTAGTCTAGGTATATAATAGCTACCCGGATAAGATCCAAGAGCACCACTCGGGTCCATCTATCAGTCAGAACATCGTCGACTGCGGATGTAGATCCAAGTTTGCTAGCTAGAGCAGTGATTGTATCAAATACAATACTCTTCATTGGCTCTGAGGTGAGAAGAGTGATTGAATCTTCTACCGTATGCTTTGGCGTCCGTGCGTTTTCAAGCAGCTCCTCATATAGGGATATTTCTGAGGCTCGGGCAGAGTTTGAATTGGGGGTATTTGACTGGAAAGAATCAACTGCGCTATGGAATTGTTCTAGCTCCCGGATTTCCTTATCATTACGGGCTAGTTCACCCATAGTATGCAAAACCAGTCCCCAAGCGAATGCTGCTGGATTTGCCGTCTGCGAATCGACCCCACTGGTGGTAAAAATTTCGTTTAGCTGGCCAATTTCTTCCTTAGAGAGAAAATACGGAAGGTTGGCAGTTGATGTTTTGGTCTGGGTTTTGCCGATGATGGAGGGGATGGCAAGAGGGAGCTTCAAGAAAGCTAAGGTAGTCAGGCACACAAATGCTTGGAGCGGTAAGAGTACTTCAGCTGGGTTATTGCATGGCTTCACTAAGTTAGCGTATGGCGTTTTCACATCAAGGAGCCGAAGGTACTACACTACTTACCACTTGCAGAGGTTCAAGAAAGCCGTATTCATCCATAAGACGGAGCCAAGCTAGTAAAAGGTCTGAGGGAGGGACATCCGTGGATGCTTGAAGCTGAAGGAATAGAATTTGCACTATATGCAATATTTCTTCGGCGAGGCATGTCCTCCACAGGCTTTCAATCGCCTCGCTACTCTCCAAGGCACCCATCCAGCCACCATCCCCCTTGAGTGCAGCAAGGCGCGTTGAAATAGCTTTGATGCATGCTTGAATGAAGACACGCCGGCCTTCTCCGGAAACTTTTTCCTTGAATATCGATGCGCCCAATTTGCTCAGATCGCTACGGCTGCTCTCTTGGTGCTCAGCAGCAGCACCGTTCACATCGCTGTCCAAGAACAAGGAAAGAAGCTTGCGGGCAGTTTTAATTATATGACTCCTTTCTGACAGGTAAAGGTCTCTTAGGCGCAAGCGTCTGTTTTCTTCGGACTCAAGGTTGAAGGCATCATTGCCTTGATCGGCCTTATTGCTGAAAATTTCGGAGAAGCTGGGGCCCGCCAGTGATACACGGAAATTATCAATACCAGTGGCGCCTTTCAAGCTCGTAGTTTCTTCATCGGCGAATCGCTCCACGAGACGCGTAGCAGGGCGGGTTTGCCATTCCAAAACTGTGATTCGAAGTGCGTGAATCTCATCAATTCCAGCGGACTTACCAAGCCATTGCGCGTCAGATTTAATTTGCTTTAGATCAAAAGAGGCTTGAGTGGTCGTCTCTGAATGAATCGCAGCGGTCTTCGTTTCCAAATCCGATATGGACTTCGTGGACGATGAAGGGAAGATAGTTTCTAAATTTGAGAGGAGCTGGACACTCTCGGGTCGTGATAGGAACGAGTGGAGAACCTTAGTATCATCGGGGACACTGTCGGGGTTACATGTATAGAGAAATGCTCTTTTCCAGGATCTGAAATATAAAAACGTTAGTAACCGTCAGCGATGATTTTTTTTTAAAATGCGCTCATACAAAAGCTGAATGTCCCCAGAGAAGCACTTGTCCAGGGACGGAAAATAGGCTTCCGAGATGGGAGCCATTGGCGGCACAGCTATATCATTATAGATTATAGGAAGGCAAAGCAGAGATACGCAGACCGGAGAAATCTAGGGCAACTAGAGATCCCAATAACCAGCGTGAGAGTTCAAGATGGAGAACACAAGCGGAAGACGAAGCTTTTTGGGAGGTCAACAATGAATGCCTATCTAGGTTTAGGCTCCAGGCGGTGAGGCAGAAAATTTGTGCCGTTTGACAACATTGCCGATTCGGGAAAGGGATCGACTCCACTAGTGGCGGTCGAGAAGAAGAAGGTGAGTCAAACCGGGTTTGTGAGGTATACTGGTTACACAAATAATTGATCTCAAGTCAGCCTGGACAAGGTAAGCAGGCTCTCTAGCTTTAAAGCTTCTCCCCCGCCTTCCAATTCACCCTAACTTACTGTATTTCTCCATTTACAAGGACCTAAGCCATGGCAGACCTCGTCGACCACTCACCCCACCATCCCACCAAAGCGGCCCGGCTCGAAACTGCTTCGAACGTCATCCTCATTGACAACTATGACTCCTTCACGTGGAATGTGTATCAGTATTTAGTTCTCGAGGGTGCTACTGTGAAGGTCGTCCGGAATGACGAAATCACTTTGGAGGAGTTGATTGCTAAGAAACCCACGCAATTGGTCGTCAGTCCCGGTCCTGGTCATCCCGAATCCGATGCTGGTATCAGCAACTCGGCGATCCAGTATTTCAGTGGGAAGATTCCTGTATTCGGTGTGTGTATGGGGCAACAATGCATTATTCATTCGTTCGGTGGAAAGGTTGATGTCACTGGTGAAATCCTGCATGGCAAAACCTCTGCTTTGAACCATGATGGGACAGGCTGCTACGAGGGTCTCCCATCTGAACTTGTCGTCACCAGATATCACTCGCTTGCAGGAACATACTCGTCTATTCCCGAATGTCTTGAAGTGACCTCATACGCCAACTTTGGTGAGGATAGTGGCAAACGTGTTATCATGGGTGTTAGGCACAAGGAGTTGGCCGTTGAGGGTGTCCAGTTCCACCCGGAGAGTATCCTAACCGAACATGGCCGAGCGATGTTCAGAAATTTCCTCAAACTCACCGATGGTACCTGGAAAGGGAATGGCAAGAATATTACTGAAAAATGCAATGGTTTTGCTGCGAATGCCTCATCTGCCCCCAAGGCTCCCGCTAACTCCGGCAAGAAGGTGTCTATCTTGGAAAAGATTTATGACCACCGGAAAGCTGCTGTTGCTCTTCAAAAGACTATCCCTTCTCAGCGACCAACCGACCTCCAGGCTGCTTATGACCTCAATATTGCTCCTCCCCAGATCTCGTTCCCTGCTCGCCTGAGGCAGTCGGCATATCCATTGTCCTTAATGGCCGAAATCAAACGTGCTTCTCCGTCTAAAGGCATGATAGCGGAGCACGCATGCGCTCCTGCGCAGGCTCGACTATATGCGAAGGCCGGAGCAAGTGTTATCTCGGTTCTCACTGAACCAGAGTGGTTTAAGGGCAGCATCGACGACTTGCGTGCTGTTCGGCAAAGCCTGGAGGGGATGACAAACAGGCCTGCAGTCTTGCGCAAGGAGTTCGTTTTTGATGAATATCAGATTCTAGAAGCTCGCCTAGCTGGCGCAGATACAGTTCTACTAATTGTTAAAATGCTTGATCTCGAACTTCTCACAAGGCTTTATCACTATTCTCAAAGTCTAGGAATGGAACCACTGGTCGAAGTTAATACGCCTGAGGAAATGAAGATCGCCGTTGATCTTGGAGCCCAGGTTATTGGCGTCAACAATAGGGACCTCACCAGCTTCGAGGTTGATCTTGGTACCACTAGCCGACTCATGGATCAAGTGCCTGAGAGTACTATTGTCTGTGCCTTGAGTGGGATTTCAGGACCTAAAGACGTTGAGGCCTACAAAAAAGAAGGAGTTCGGGCCATCCTAGTTGGTGAAGCGCTTATGCGGGCACCTAATACAGCTGCATTTGTTGCCGAGCTTCTTGGGGGGTCCTCCGAGAGGTCTTCCCAAAATTCACAAAATTCACTCTTGGTCAAGATCTGCGGTACCAGAACTGAGGAAGGGGCACGCGCAGCTGTTGAAGCTGGTGCAGATTTGATTGGTATAATTCTAGTCAAGGGTCGAAAACGACTCGTCCCAGACGATGTTGCACTGCGAATCTCTCAGGTTGTTAAGACTACTCCGCGACCTACTCCTCAGTCTATTACTACGCCTAAATGTGCCTCGAGCATCGGCTCCATTGATTATTTCGACCATTCCGCGGGCACACTACGTCACCCAACACGCGCTTTGCTTGTGGGTGTGTTTCTGGATCAGCCGCTAGAGTACGTGCTAAGCCAACAACAAAAGCTGGGACTTGATGTCGTACAGCTGCACGGCTCCGAGCCACTTGAATGGTCTACTCTGATCCCAGTCCCCGTTATTCGCAAGTTTGGTCTTGGGGATTTCGGTATTGCCCGCAGAGCCTATCATACCATGCCGTTGTTTGATTCTGGAGCGGGAGGTTCTGGTGAGTTGCTAGACCAATCGCGAGTCAAACAAGCCTTAGATAGTGATGAGGGCTTGCGCGTTATCTTAGCTGGTGGATTGGATCCCACAAACGTTGCTGAGATGATCAAAAATCTTGGAGAATCAGGCCGAAAGGTCCTTGGTGTGGATGTCAGCTCTGGTGTTGAGTCGGACGGTGCCCAAGATATTGATAAGATTCGTGCTTTTGTGAAAGCCGCGAAAGGTGTCTCGCAGTGAGACCCTCCATTCTTATTCTCCCACCATCCTACTTCATCTTCGTTTGAAAACTATTCTTTTGACAATTCTTCTTTCTCCTTTCGTCTTTAATTTGGACTCGATTATATTTCGGTAGCGCCTCAAAAATAGGAATCAAGTTACATTGCAGATACATTGATTATATTGTACTATCGCTTTACATTATACCCGCTTTCTTCCTCCCCCTTTTCTCCCTATGATTGTTGGCTTTCTCGTCATTAATACTGGAAACACTCAACCCCTTCTTGGATCATCATTTGATATCCTTCTGTAGCTCACCTCCAGCTCATTTCATTTCCCCACACCTTGTGTTGAGGTTCGGCCTTTGACAGATAACCACCTCAACCCCAGCTAACTCTGTAACAAAATGTCCAAAACGATCTAAGAAATCTACGCATGCTCGGCTGGTAATTTTGGAAAAAACTCGACTAAAATCCCCGGGTGGATACGTCCTCATAACGGGGTATACTCCAAGGAAATTAACGAGGATGTCACTCATTTGATAACCATAAAAGAAGAATTCGAGAAAAGCGTTGCAGCAGTGCCATTCGGTACCCGTTTTTGGAACTATACATATCTTGCAGCTTTACATCGAGAAATAGCCGATAATTCTCCGTCGTTATAAGTAGTGGATTAGTCAAAGCAACACAAGACGACTAAAATTGTTACTAAGAATCAGCGACCTTTACCACAAGGAAAATATCTCTTAAGCAATGTCGCATGAGAGAGAAAACAGGGTCGGACAGGTCAAACAATCGAAAAAGAAAGAGCTAGGCTGGAATCCAAAAGGCAGAAGCGCTCAAGTATGAAGTGATCGTGAGATTACCTGGCCTAGGAGCTGTCTGACTTATGTGAATTACATTTAGGAAATTTGTCAGACCCATTCGATAGTAAACCTCAAACTGTGAAGGTGAAATCCGTGACAGGTAAGAAAGAGACTCTGCGTTCGTGAAACACACGGTTATGAATTTTTGTATGTCGACAAACTATGTATATATCCGGATAGTTACCATATCCTTAGAGTGATACACATCAAACTGTGTGCCCGGCAAAATTTCTCGAGAAACTAATATTAGAGGTTAGCTATCTTTCATCTTTCTATTCTAAATAAGAAAGTTTATGGTTTATTCCCGCCGTACTACGCACAGCACACAAATTTGACTAATGCTCGGAAGGCATTGTAGTAAAGATATGGACTGGGAATAGAATCTATTATAGAAGCCCAAAAATTCATAATAATTTAACTCCTTTTAAAATATCATATCTATGCAGTAGATGATCAGTGAACCCTCAGATATCTTCCTCCTAGAAGGGTATACAATAGTAACCAGGAGTGCTTAAGAATGGAATGCCCCTTAACACCAAATGCGCCTGCCAAACTTTTCTGCTACACCTATAAAATCGCTAGAAAGAACCCGCTCAAAGGTAGTCCTTTTTCTTCGCGGTCCTTGTGTACTGCGTAAGGGCCCATTCAACATCGCCAGTAGATCCTTTCTCAAGAGTACCCCCTCTAATCTCGAATAGCCGCATTGTCATCCGGGGACCGACTTCTGCAAGCTCCACATCCCGGTATCCAGTCTTCACGAAGACGTGGTGTCGCACCTCGATACTGTCTTCCTTGTTCACGAAGCTAACGACTCGGTTGCCAATTTTTCCACCCTCACGAGGGGGAAAAAGATGTTTTAAGATTTGAACCACACGGGCACCCAGCTTTGTTGTGAATCCTTCAAAAACGAGATGTGGATAACTCTCCGACACGGTACCACGGGCGGCGTTCGGAATATCTGCACGGAGAACAACATTATGCAGTGAAAAACTAGCGGTCGGTCCGTGGGGGAGATGGGATATTGTCATTGCGGTAGGGGTTCCACGATGCTCGTGCAGAAGGACCATGTCCGTTAGGGCAGCGGCATTCGCACTCGAAACCAAGTCAGGCAGAACTAGGTTACCACGATTTAATCGAATAGATGTAGGAAGCAATAAGCGAATTTCTTTAGCAAAGGTACCTAGGCGAACCGAAGGCGATCGAGATGTCGTGACGATCGGACGAGGGTCAACAATGCCAGAGGTGAGGGCGTATTCATCATCAAGGTCTAGAAGGTCGGATTCCTTGCTCTTATCTGCCGTCGGTAGTGACTCATCAAATTTATAATCCTCACGTAGGGTTTTATCCTCAGCAATGGATGGATCAAGCTGTTTCCCGGTGGCTAACGATTCCTTCAACTGGGCACGTTTTTCGGCAATAGAGGCATCGCGGAGAAGCAGAGCTCTCCGATACAGGTAGTCCCGGCGCTCACGAGCTTGACGACGCTTGAAAAGAAGAACAAAACATATGTTAGTAAGGTATATAAATTTTGAGTAAGTTCCATTTTGTAAGCGGAGAAAGTACGTACAAGCATTTTGTTCTTGATGTTCTAGAATGGTAGTTTGAGGCTCTGTGCAAGAAGCGGGCAACTTTTTTTTTTTTTTTAAGTTGCACCATTGGTCCGATGCGACACCCGGACTGTGGGATTTGGCGGCAACCAGTCCGATAAAAGGACGAGGCCGATCGCAAATCATCCTCATACGCAGTCCTGCGAGTGAGACCATCATCCTACCACTCAGGTCCGCCTGACTCTCTTTAATTTGACACTTTGGCCCTTGGAGGATTTCAGGGGAACCAAGGATTGGCCATTAAGTGAGTATTAACTGGAAGTTTCCCGTGTACGCAGGCTACGATATAGACGGGTCTTTCCTACCTAGCCTTATTCTTCTTGCCCCTCTGTTGTGGCACCAACTGACTGAACTTGCACAATAGTACGGCACAATCCCGCCTGTTTTAACTGAGGAGGACGATCAATCTTCCCTTTCCATTCCTTTGTTTCAGGAATTCCACCGACGCCTGTGCATAATTTACATCCTTGCATGATTGCTTGACGCTGCATTTACGGTGGACTGGCAATCTATCCTTGTGTTTTTTCTTCTCTTTTGTTCCTCCCTAGGAGGCTCTCTCCACTTGATCCCCCCTTTCTTAGACCTGGAGCTGGGTGGGATCTTACGCCCTGACAAACGATTTCATCTTGGACCCGGAATTAACCATGTCGGCATTCGATGATGATAGGATTGGTGACCAGGCCATGGCACTAGGACCCCGTCCGCGGAGGCACGATGACGATGATGAGGGCTCTGATAATCTTGGTGACGATGACTTAGAAAGTACAACAAGTGCTCCGGCTGCTGATAATGCTCAGTCTCGTGGAGAAATGGAGGAGGAAAAAGAGCTCTCCCCGCATGCTTGCGCGTAAGTGCTGACTTTCGTCCTACAAAGCTCTGTTTCCCGGTAGGAATACCTTTACTAACTTGGAACCTCTAATACTTCACAGATATTGTGGCATCCATAACCCAAGCAGTGTCGTTAAGTGCTTGGCTTGCAGCAAGTGGTTTTGTAGCGCCCGTGGAAACACCTCTTCCTCCCACATCGTCAACCACCTAGTCCGAGCCAGACACAAAGAAGTCCAGTTACATCCTGCCTCATCTCTCGGTGATACGATCTTGGAATGCTATAATTGTGGAACTAAAAACGTCTTTCTCCTTGGCTTCATTCCAGCTAAGTCAGACACGGTCGTCGTTTTACTGTGCCGCCAGCCTTGTGCCGCCATGCCATCCTCAAAAGATATGAATTGGGACACATCACGCTGGCAGCCGCTGATTGAAGATCGCTCTTTCCTGCCATGGCTTGTGGCTGCACCGTCAGACCAGGAGCAACTCCGGGCTCGCCATCTTAGCCCCCAATTGATTGCTAAACTGGAAGAGATGTGGAAAGAAAATTCTCAAGCAACAATTTCAGATTTAGAGAAAGCTACTGCGGTTGATGATGAGCCTGCTCCCGTATTACTACGCTATGACGATGCATTCCAATATCAAAACATCTTCGGCCCGCTTGTTAAGATCGAAGCAGATTATGACCGCAAATTGAAGGAATCCCAGTCGCAGGATGGATTGATTGTGCGTTGGGACCTTGGTCTCAACAACAAGCACCTAGCTAGCTTCATCTTACCAAAACTTGAACTTGGGGATGTAAAACTGGCTGTTGGAGATGAAATGCGCCTCAAGTACACCGGGGAATTGCGTCCCAAGTGGGAAGGTGTCGGCTACGTCATTAAAATTCCTAACAATCAGTCCGACGAGGTAACTATCGAGTTACGCGCCAAAGGCGATCATAAGTCGGTGCCAACTGAGTGCACACATAATTTCACCGCCGATTATGTCTGGAAATCTACTTCCTTCGACCGTATGCAGCTTGCTATGAAGACCTTTGCCGTTGACGAGATGAGTGTCTCAGGATATATCTTTCATCGTCTGCTGGGACACGAAGTCGCTGCTGCTCCAATGAAGACACAAATGCCCAAGAAATTCAGTGTTCCGGGTCTCCCCGAGCTCAATGGAAGTCAGATTAATGCAGTCAAGAGTGTGCTCCAACGCCCGTTGAGTTTGATCCAAGGTCCACCCGGAACTGGAAAGACTGTCACGTCAGCGACTATCATCTATCACCTTGCTAAGATTAACGGAGGCCAGGTTTTGGTGTGTGCGCCCTCCAACGTTGCCGTTGATCAGCTCTGCGAGCGAATTCATAGAACCGGCCTCAAAACAGTTCGTGTAACTGCGAAATCCCGAGAGGACGTTGAATCGCCAGTTGGCTTTTTGTCCCTACATGAACAAGTTCGCCTGAATGATAGCAATATTGAGCTTCTGAAACTAAACCAACTCAAGTCAGAGCTGGGGGAACTGTCAAGCCAAGACGAGAAACGACTAAAACAACTCACACGGTCAGCGGAACGCGAGATCCTGAATAATGCCGATGTTATATGCTGTACCTGTGTTGGTGCCGGTGACCCTCGCCTTGCGAAGCTCAAATTCCGCACCGTGTTAATTGATGAGTCAACTCAGTCTGCCGAGCCTGAATGTATGATCCCGCTGGTACTGGGATGTAAGCAGGTTGTTCTGGTTGGTGATCACCAACAACTTGGGCCTGTCATCATGAATAAAAAGGCAGCTAAGGCAGGCCTCAACCAGTCGCTTTTTGAACGACTTGTGATTTTGGGCTGCTCTCCCATTCGTCTGAATGTTCAGTACCGTATGCACCCTTGTCTCTCTGAATTTCCTTCGAATATGTTCTACGAAGGGTCCTTGCAGAACGGTATTTCAGCCTTTGAGCGTTTACGCCGGGAAGTCGACTTTCCATGGCCCATTATTGATAGTCCTATGATGTTCTGGTCCAATTTGGGTAACGAAGAAATCTCTGCTTCTGGAACATCCTACCTTAATCGCACGGAAGCAACCAATGTTGAAAAAATCGTCACTCGTTTCTTCAAAGCGGGGGTCCAACCTAAGGACATTGGTATTATTACTCCGTATGAAGGACAGCGCAGCTACATTGTTAGCTCTATGCAGGCAACAGGCACATTTAAGAAAGAACACTACAAAGAAATCGAAGTGGCTTCCGTAGATGCTTTCCAAGGCCGAGAGAAAGATTTCATCATCCTGTCCTGTGTGCGTTCTAATGACCATCAAGGCATTGGTTTCTTGAGTGATCCACGCCGTTTGAATGTTGCGCTTACTCGTGCAAAGTTTGGATTGGCAATCCTTGGAAACCCAAAGGTGTTGTCAAAGCACCCCCTCTGGAATTGTCTGCTGCAACATTTCAAGGAGCGGCATTGTTTGGTCGAGGGACCGCTATCTAACCTTCAAGAGTCACTTATCCAATTCAGCCGGCCAAAGCAAGCATATAGGGGCCCCCAGCGATTCCAGATGGCATACAACCATGCGTCCAATGTCACTAGTGGGCTAATGAATGGTAGGAACGGTCACCGTAATGAGTTCCACGAAACCGGTTCCGTAGTTGGATACATCCCCGATGACGTTTCTTCTGTTCACTCGTCCGCCCTTGGAGGTGTAGGCATCCCATCTGGGTATCCTGCTATGTTCCAGAACTTTACCGACGCGTGGCCTTCACTTCCTGGAGCGCGTCGGGCCAATGGAAATAGGGGCAAAGGGGCGCCTAGCATTGCTGGGGAATCAATCGCAGCCACGGAATCTGACGTAACTGGAAGCATTATCGACGGCAAGAGTGTTGACCAGGGTGGTGTCAGCCTTGCTGGGTTGAGCATCAACGAAATGACCAAGCAGCCTAGTCTTAGCCAGTCCGATCGATTGAAACGCTACGTGGAGTCTGGTGGGCGTGAACCTTACAAGGCTGGTGTTGCAGATAATGGTAGCATATTTGGCGGAAGCTCTGCCAGCATCCGTGTTACTCGTGGAGTTCCTGGGCACATCCATGATGACGATGATACGCGAAGCGTTTCAACAGCTTTTGCTAGCCAGGTGGGTGGAAATTACGATTGATCGAATGAAGACTGTACCCTTCATGATCCAGAGTTGTACCAGGGGCTTGTAGCCTTTCCCGTTACTCGGGAGACAACTGTTTCAAAATGATTGGATCATTTCGAACAAGGATGAGGTCCCGAGAGCCCACTCCTCCCATAAGAAGCCTCGTTGGATGTGATGCGTCTCCTTGCAATGCTGAGGCAGCAGAATCTATGAAAAGAACTCTCTCGGCTATATTGTGGGAAATGGGGGCATTTCTCGACTTCCTCTTCTCAGCGGCACTTATCTCAATATCAATACGTTACCATTGCCATTCCATTTGGATTGGGTATGGATTTCTCCCCGAGTCATCAGCCCCAGTGTTGATTGGCGCGAACGTTGATGCTCTGCGGGATGGGGGTTGGCTGGTGGTGGCTGCCACATCTTTTACATCGCATTATACCGAATAGCTTACAATTGTTGGCTTTCATCTCAAGGGATGGTCAGTAAGATCTCCTGAGAAGTGTTCCAGCTGACGTTTGCACCTGTTTGGGCCCCTACAAAGCTGCTGGCAAATATCTCCCTTTCTGCAGGCAAATAAAGAACGTATTCATCGCCAAGAATACTATGAATGATTTTTTTTTTTTTTTTTCCCTTTTTCCTTCCCCTTCTGCTATTATTGATTTTCATGTTTACCACGATTTTTATAAAATTCTGCTACCTAGTTAGTGGCGATGCGATGACGCTGTGGAGCTTTCCAAATTGATTTTGGCAACTACGAGTTGCTCTGTTCCATATTGCCGCTGGCTGTGTTCGATAGAAAAAAAAAAAAAGGAAGAGAGAGAAAAAAAAAAATTCTCGGACTGGCCGGGAGATGCGCAATGCTGATTCTTGGGCCTAAAAAATGAGGGTACATTATGTTTAGCATGTGAATCCAACTATTTTCGTTCGTTACCACGCTGTCGTTATGCCAGACTTTCTCATCATTGCATGTTAATTCAGGTATGCTGTGCTTTGATCAGGCACCCACTTCCAGGACGATTCTGCGTGGCGTCTGAGGAAAGATACCTCAAAAAGATGTGATCGGCACTAGGATCCCCAAGTGCGTAGATGGTAGATCTTGTTTAATTGACTTAGGTGTGTGAGTGGCTACTTCACTCTCCTGCAGGTTTAATGAGGCGGCGACCGACACAGCCACACACTTAGAACCACACCTCTTGGCCAATAACCAAACCTGATCGAATAAATAGTACAGAGTACCTACCTAGATACTCGATAGAAGCTTGAAGCGCCACGATAAGTAAGTTTGGGAGACGTTCCTGTCGAATCTGACGTTCCGGCCATGCATTGGCTGCGCCACACCTAGGACGAATCGCTTTTCTCCTGGGACAGAGTACGTAGTGAAGAAGGTTTGCCTTTTTTTTTTTGTGTGGAGAGAATGGATTTGAAATCCAAGAGGTTCTGTCTGGCTAGAATGGAGATGCCTGCTTGGTTTTTGACCGCAGCCATACTGCCTGGATTCCCCGGCTTCCTTCTTCCGATATTCAGCTGAATGTCAAACCTACTAAGGTAAGTAGTAGTAGGTTCAATACTAGTACCTAGCAGGTGTTTTCGACTTCGTTGAAGGTGCAGTGTCGGCGCTTCCAAACAATCAAAATGGAGCAACAATGAAACCCGCCTTGATTCGATGATTGGCCCAACGCACGCCAAAATTAACCACGCCCTTTCAGTCTTTTTTTGTGCTTGATAGACGAGGGCCTCGAAGACACAATGGATATGCATTTCGCTTGCAGTACCTAGGTCCTTGTAATTGTTTTTTTTTTTTTTTTTTTTTAAGGTTTGAATCCAACAAATGGATTGATCTATACGGATCTCGCCTACACCATAGTATCCTTTGTTTCACCACCCCCCGCGGAACTCCACTCTCCAGCCTCACGAAAAAGATTCATCGATCGCTAACTAGCTCGTGGGAGATGAGATAAGTGAGTACCTAGGGGACAGAAAGTGTGTAGAGTATGTAGGTAGGAAGTAATAATTAGATTCGTTGTCCTGAGGAATACAACTTTATCCTAATTTGGTAAGAGTGTCCTTGAATTTTTGGCTCCCACGTCTTCGCCTTATTATTCCTAATCCACTCCTTTCACGATCCCAATATAGTGATGCGTCTGATTTACCTTTGATCTGCGATTCCCTCATGCGGATTACTCTTTGGCATCATTGGATTGGGCAAAAAAAGCGAAGCTAGCAGAATGCTCTGGAAGAAGTCTCCGGTGCGGTTATCTTTAGTAGTCGTAGAAGGTTTTGGGTACCTAAGGAGTACAACTGGAACAACTGACTCACTACCTAACATCTTGGTCCCAAGGTAGGTGTAAAGTCGGTAAGTTGGCAGGTCGAGTCGGTCAGGTAGATATATGTGTACACACACACACAAACACTCACTCATACATACATAGAGTAGGAGGTAAAATATTGTGTAAGCTGATAGATAGGGCAATAATATTTTTATTTCCCGCAACGTGTCCGGGTCAGTGGAGAGTTCATTGAGGTAGAATCAATTTCACGATACTGCTACTCAATAGTCAGATCTGGCGGGCACCATTACCATCCCATCATTATCATTACCATTCTTCGTTCATTTTTTTTTCTTTTCTTTTCAAGTCCGGGGAATAGTTAGGAATACCTGAGCATAGCTGACTTTGTCCATGTACAATACCCCATCTAAACCTAAAGGGCTCACCCCCATTAACTTAGGTAGAACTATTGATAGCATCAATTCTAGCGGTGACGCCGGATTGTGTGGCTGCGTACACGTGCCTATAGACACCTTATTGGCCAAGGCGACCCATACTCCCAAAGCGGTATGTGGCGGAAGAAATGCCAGCCAGAGCAGATGCCTTGGTTTCGATGACTGTTACAGTGATCGTTTCTCACTAGAAATACGAGGAAGTGAAGATAATAAATGAAGTAAACTAGAAGAAAAAAGAAAGAAAGAAGTCGAAGAATAAAGAAGCAAAAGAAAGGCAAGGCAAATGATATGATAGCAATTAGCAAATTATGATGATACTCATAGGTTTTATTACATACAGCCTAGTACCATGATCAGGTAATCACGGGCATCAGGCTCACCCAGGTTCTTAAGCCCAAAATGTAATTTGGTTGCCTGACTCTTAGTGACTCACTCTGCCTTTTGCAGCCTAATTTTGTTTATTAAAATATTATTTATTTCTAAATAATAATAATTATTATTTATATTTTTTTTTCTTCTAAAAAGCAGAGCATGACACAACTGCGCCATAGTTACCCTGTACAGTTACAATACACCCACCACGTGTATACAGGTTGTTGATGATCGACCTCAAGGCTTTTGCACCTGTATATTTATTTTATTTTATTTTTTCAAAAAAAAAAAAAAAGCCAAAAGACATTATTTAAATAATATATTAACCAAGTCATACATATACTCAGCTCGAACCTATTTTAACTCTTCATCCCACGCTCCAGGAGTACAGGCATTATCCTTTAATAATGGTGGCGTGCCAAGTCTGGTAAACAGCTTAGTAACTAGTGGATGCCTTGTCACCTGAAAAATTGGGAACTCCCTCTCTTCATCTATTAACGACCTATTACTATTCATCTCGTGTTGCCATCTAGATTTATATTGACGGTCTTCCCTCTCTCTTGACTTTCTCACACTCTTCTCTTGTCACTCAATCTTAATTTTACTTTTCTCATCCCACCTCCCACCTTTTCTTCGATATTTCCCGAGGCAAATAGGAGCACAACCTCACGCGCCTGTTCTCTATCCGCAACCGCCCCCAAGTCCAATTAACGGTGGGGTCCTCTACTAGTAATTACGACATGGGTGACGGGTCTGATTACCCTAGTCCTAGAAGTGAAGGTCCTGGTGGTCCCACGTCTATTCTCGTCGCTACACAAGATACACTTTCCTCCCTCCCGAAGATGACCGAACAAATATCCCCTAGTTTCATGGAAGGGGCTCGTCCGCGACTGTCGGTGAGACGAGCGCGCGATCCGCCCAAGAACTCAGTCGGCCAAATCTACTGTGATCATGTAGAGTGTCAGCAAGCTCCCCCAACATTCCGCCGTCCGTGTGAATGGAAGTCAGTCTACCCATCCTTGGATTTGTTCTGTTTCCCTTCCAATTGTGACTTAAGAAGGCTAACCTATCTGCTCCACAGTAAACATATGGATAAACACGACAGACCCTACAAATGCCAAGAACCAGGATGCGACAAGATTCAAGGTTTCACGTATTCTGGCGGTCTGCTGCGACATCAGCGCGAGGTGCATAAGAAGAACATCAATGCCAAGAAGCCTCTGATGTGTCCCTATCCGGATTGTAACCGCAGCACAGGCAATGGATTTACGCGTCAGGAAAACCTAAAGGAGCACCTTCGTCGTCGTCATATGCATTCTGAGAACGGACATGCGCCAGATCTTGCCATTGTCCCGAACCCTGATTTAGATGGAACAGCAGTACTCGCGCCGGGAGCCCCTCCGCTCAAGCGGAAGCGAGACTCCCTCGACGACGACTCTTCGCTTCTTCTTCCGGAGGATGGGGACAGCGTTGTTGACTTGCGAAGTGAATTGAAGAGACTACGACGCGAAGTTCAAGAAAAAGATCGTCGGTTAGAAGAGTTGGAGCGCATTGTAGCTGGACTGCAGCAGGTTATTCCTCAAACCGCGACATCCCAAGGATAACCCACGGGAATTTTCCATCGGTGGTTTGTTACACCATTGTAACAGTTCTCTCTTCTCTTTGAATGGCTTCTCATGTCCTCGATTTCTTCACTCCATAACTGCTCTTTCCCTTTGTTATGCGCTTGCATTCAAGAGGCGTTTTCGTACTCAAATTACGGGCCTTTCTTTTCTTTCTCTTTTCTTTTCCTTTTTTTTTTTTTTTTTTTTTTTTTCCAGATCTGTGTTCACTATCGCAATTATCAACAGGGAGGTTTATATGGGTTGGTCTGCATCTCAGAACGCATGGATTCCACAAGGCAGCTTTGAAGAATATGGCGTTTTCTCAAGGTCGAGTATCAGGCCAGGTGGTGTTATTTCATTTTTCTCATGGATTCTCTCTCTATCTCTATTCCCAGACATATACCCCGGAGTTTATTATTTATTTCCCCCTTCTTCTTCTTCTTCTTCTTCTTCTTTCTTTCCTTCTAATTCCTCGCTTAATCAATATCTCCTGTATGCTTTTGTTTTGTAACCTCGCCTAGGATGCAATTCATTGCTTTATAAACTAGGTCGTTTAGTTTGCTTAATGCTGGGAAGATGACTTTTGAATCAAGATAGGATGATACATGAATCTCCTCTTGAGATTGAAAAAAAAAAAATAAAATAAAATAAAATAAATCTCAATGCTACTATCATCATACCTCTCTACTAGGGTTCTTCTTTACAAAACTGTCATAAGTATCATCTATAGCACGAAAATAACCCCAACAACTCCAAACCCCCAAGGCGGTAATACAAGCGATCTATATAAATCGCTTAATAAGTAGGTGGTAGTGGTGAATACCTTAGGTATTGTATATGTATAGCCAGTACATGCAGTCACTCAGTACAGCCTCATTTTCTCCGCCTCCCTCCCTCCCTCAGTCTCTCAGACAGACAGACAGACAAACAGACAGACAAACAGACCACTTTCATCCAGGATTATGGGTACCTAGATAAACCAACGAACCATAGACGGAGGCACTAAGCCAAGGTATCTATGACTATGTAGATAGGTAACTAATTATTGTATGATCTGCTAAGCAGGTAATAGCTAACTAGTTAAAAATTAACAGACTAATTTATTAAGCCTCGTGGTTATCATCCAATAACTGATAAACCACCTGGTGTCAGTCAAGGACCTGCGTTAGTGATTCGAACATCTGCCTAGGATGATACCTACGCCACCTTGCCTGATGGTATCCCTCCGTCCCTCCCTAAACTAAATACGTCTTAGCTTGGCTGGTTTGCCTAGTTGGTGGCTAATAATCGAGAATGGAATGGATGGTGATGATGATATCGCCTCCTAAGCCCTTTTTTTTTTTTTTTTTTCACTTTTTTCCTTTTTTTAACTAGTTCCGCTGTAAGTGCAGTGCAGTTAGTGTCTTGGTAGGGGTTTGGTCTTGGTCTAGTTTGCCTTTACATAGTTGGTAGGTACCTAGGTACCTAGTTCGGTGGAGGCAACAAGGCAAGCTAGTACTTGACTTCATGACCCTTTTTTTGATTATGACAAATCGAGGATACGATCATGAGGTTTTTGATGGGCTAGTTGATTGACTAGTTATTAGGAATGGGATGACTTGTTCAAGAGTCATTTTTTTTTAACCAGGATTTTATTACCTGCCAGGCAGGTACCTGGTACCTACTTCAGTCTACAATGATATTTACAAGATAATACATAGGAGTACTTACTTTGTAGATATCAGCTACGGCGTCAACGGCACAGGCTTAGTTAGCTTTGCTTGGCTCACGAATACTACCTAGGATCAACGCCTCCCGTGCCTCTCTTTTAAAGAAACATCCATTTATATTTGCCTATCCATCCATCCATCCGGCTGTTAGCTCGAACAACCTTACTTTTATTGGTAAAGGTGATTAATATGATTCGATTTTGAAAAGGTCGAGTCGGGGTTAATCAGATGGTTTGGAGGGATCGGATTATGTTGACTCATATGTTGACGTGGTGTGATATAACAGGGAACGGGAAGGCACGGGATAAAGGAGGAAGGCATAAAGACGAAACAAAGCAGCCTTAGATGACTCGATGGGGAGGAATTCGGGGTTTAGTGGAGTGGGTGAAGTTGTTTCTGAGGAGAATGAGGCTTGCGAAGGTTGTTTTGACGGTCTTCAGATGAAGGGAAATACATATTATTTTATTTTAATATTTTTCTTTTAATCAAAAGAGCCCGTCATGCTTTTGTTTCACTAGGCAGTGATGACAGAGGAGGGCTAAATTAGTGAATCAATGACGAGTTATGGTTGACTGCCTTGGAGGGCAAAAGACTTGGGTCGAATCTTCCACGATGAATGGTTCGTTAGATGGGGCCGTGTAAGGTTAGTTGGTTAATCGGGGGTTTGGTTGGTTGCTGTAATGGCAAATGATGTGGGTATACACAGAGTGGATAAAGTTGGGAAGCAAAATGACTCAGAGTTGCTTCCGATGGCCAGTAGTTAGTTAAGTTTAGCTAGAAGTTAGTGACTCCAACCTGTGATACCAAATGTTACAGTCAGTGTAAAATTTGTTGTATTGATAAATTCTCTCCTGTCACACAGGAGTGTGAGCATGAATGAATGCCCTGGTTAATGGCTGGGATCGTTGCGGCTCTGTATACAAGGCAGAAAGGGGGAAGATGAGATGATGCTTTCCAGGTGCAGGGTGGGTTCGTGTGAAGGGCTGAGGTAAAAGTAGTTTGTTTTGGGTGTTGATTAACCATTTCTTCCCCCACACCAAAATGCCTAGTTAGGATTTTATTGCATTAGCGAGAGCAGACGTATTGCGCGGACATCGTGATCATCATCCTTCAACTCTCATCAGGCGCAGCCAAATTCCAGCTATTCTTTGTCCTAACCAATCCTGGGCCGCTCAATATAGCCCTCCGTATAGATACACCATAGCCTACTCCCTGAGTCTTTCTATCCTTGAGAGAGAGGCAGATTTGCCTGCTTTCAATACTGGGACAGAGATGCAGAAATATGATGTATAGGTATATCTGCTCTGCTGCCCAAACTGATGTGTTGAGTTTTCAGCGTGCAGGAGCATTATATAGTTATAGTTTGAGGCATTTTTCATAATAGATCATCCTCTGGTATGGCTATCTGTCAAGGCTAATAACGCGTCAAACACGATACATCGTTGTGCTTGCCACACGTTGTGCTTTTGTTGTTGGTGGTGGACTGTAGCTCTCTCACTAGCGATGCGATGTATGCTGTAAGGGGGGGGGGCTTCGAAACGTCTATTATCAGATTTAGTAGAGGCATATAGAGTAGATAAGAGCCATATTTGTTCCATTGAATTCTCAAAAAGAGAGGACCTATGGTTGACGGGTTGTAAGCATCTAGCGTATCTGCTAGGTACCACTCATGATGAGTATAGGGAACCACCAGGTGGCTGATGACCTATCGGAGAGTACTAGGTAGTATGAACGGATAACATTAACCTGGCTTTATATATGGTGGGGAGAATGGCACAAAATTAGAATGATATTAATTTAATGAACATTGAACTGCGTCATACTGAAAAATCTAGAGAAATGCACAGAGCTGGGGTGAAATTCAAAATGGGTTGTGGTTGTGAAGGAAGAAGCTCTCCGCTCTGCCACTTGCAGTCCGCCCGGACACTAAGAAATTCCGCACACAAGAGTGGTAAGGCCAGACTACCGAACTTGTGCCTAACCACCCTGAACCATTGCAATCTAACCCGACCATCCTAGGTTGATTGTAAGGAATATCCGGCACTATCCGTCGAGAAAATTGGAACAATCAAACCATCTTTACCATATTCTGACCCTACAGCAGTCAGCAGCACCATGTCGCGGCACGCGCAAGTTGAAGAACTGTCCGATTCCGATCCCGAAGAGGTTGCTCCATCTCTGCCATCCAATGCTAGAGACGCCATTATCCCCGCTGCCTCCATTCCTCAAGCCGTCCCATCGTCGATGCCTATGAGACCCACGCCGCCAGAGCCCCAACGTGAAATCCCGAAGCACTACCAATGTCTGTATCCAGTGTATTTTGACAAGTCGAGGACTCGCGCCGAGGGCCGCAAAATCGGGGTTGAACTTGCAGTGGAGAACCCATTGGCCAGGGATATTGTCGATGCTGCGCAAATGTTAGGACTAAATGTCGGCCTTGAGCCTGAGAAGTTACATCCCAAGGATTGGGCGAATCCTGGGCGGGTGCGGGTACAGTTGAAGGATGAAAGCGGGCAGGCGATCAATCCAAAAATTAAAAATAGTAAGTTCCCTACTTTGGAAAGAGAAGAAGATGAAGCAGATGATAATGCTTGCCTACTTCCAAATTTATTACTCCATTATATCCCATTCGGCTAACCAAGACCTAGAACATCATCTTTACATCTTAGTAGCCCAATATCTCAAAGCTCATCCAACCACTGATCAATCCCCATACCGTCTGAGAATCCGAGGACTGCCTATGCCCGAAAAGCTCCCCGGTGCCCCTCCCGCTCCTCGTGGCTGGAAGATTGGAACGATTTTACCTATCCACTCCCCCGCATATAGTGGTGGTGGGGTTAGTGACAACCCCCTCAAAGACGCGATGGCTGAAATGCAGAGCATGGGAGGTATGCCCGGTATGCCCCAAATACCGGGAATGGCCAATTTGGCTAGTATGATGGGTGGCGAACCATCTAGTGGTGGTAATGAGAAGAAGAAAAAGGACAAGAAGAAGGGCAAAGCATGAAGTTGAGGATGTATAGAGCTTCCGTTCTTTTTATGATGACCGGTCCTGGTTGATCACCCTTTTTTTTTACCCCAACTTATTTATTTCTCTGGTATTATATGTGCTTTGGATTGCATCGGTATTGGCGAAAGGGCGTTGTTTAGTCTTACTTTGCACATAGAGAGAAGAGGGGCGAGGGGCGTGAAGATGTACGTCCGCTATTCTTTTGATACCACCAGTGTTGGATTGAAACCAAATAATCCATTCCCTAAGCCATGAGCATGCAGTATCCCAATTTTCTGGTGTATTCTTAAATTTACCTACTCAATGTAGGTCTTACGAGCTTTGAATCAAACTTATCCAAGTGACAGCACTTTCATCGATGTCATTGGCCCAAATGATTTCGCCGACCGTGAATGCGGGTTTCCTCATACGTCAATCGAGGAACTCCACCGCAGTAGTAGTAATACATTTCTTCTTCCTGCACTAACTTCGAACCATCATCGCATAATTACCTATTATTATATTGCTCCTAGATGGGTTATCTTTGAATTCATATGGGGTGAGCTGAATTCTCGATCCCCTCCCCCCTTTCTCTTATCCACATGAGCAGTTCTCAGCACGACCCTCTTCCTATTTTAATTCCTCGATGAATTTGGAGCTCAAACTTGGAGCTCAAACCCCGCGCTACTTAATTGCGACCGAGAACATATCATGAACTCCAGTCCACCAAGCGCCCAGCCCACCTATGGGCTCTCTGATCAGAATCCGAACGTTTCGCTTCGCTTTGCGTATGAGCCTACCTCTACATCATCCTTTCCCTCATCTGGCGCACCAAGATCTTCAAGTAAAAAGGCTTCGGGACGTCAAATTACTCGGAACCGCGCTAGTTACAGCTGCCATACATGTCGTCGACGGAAGGTGAAATGCGACAAGGTATGTCTAGATTTATTGGATTTTTTTTTTTTTTTTTTTTTTTTTCCTTTTTCTCATTTTAATTTCTCTGTCCTTCTCATCGATTCATTGACGGGATTTGCTATGCATTCACCTTACTGATCATGACTAGGTACACCCGATTTGTGGCAATTGCGTCAAGAACGGGACCGAATGTGTATATGATGTGGCACAACACAAAGATACCCCTCCGGGCAGCGGTTACGACAAAGATGGGCATGGAATCAAGCGCAGGAGGGAAACGCCAAAGCCGTTGGAAGAGGGTCTTGACGACTTACAGTCAATCTACGGCCGTCTCAAGCAAGCGGGACCCTCCGAGCAGAAATCTATCGAAGCGCGGTTAGATAAACTTACATCAATGATAGAGCGACTCAGCAAGACGCCTCAGCCGCTAGACCCTTCAGAGCAACAGTTTCTTGCACAGAATGCAAACGCAAACGCAGAGGCACAGAAACTAGAACTACGTTCTGTCAATGGTCGTACGGGCAATTCTACTCCCGATAGCCCGCGGCGCACAGGAGACTCGAGCGGCGATGAGTTCCCTATACCCGCTGGTCATGCGACTGATTTGGTTGATCCAGTGGGCAGCTTAAATTTAGGCCATCTTAGTCTGGAAGATGGGGGGAGATCACGGCATGCATTTCATACTCAAACATGGGATCGCTTCAGCTAACCTGAAATCTAGATACGTCGGAACAACGTATTGGGCATACATATCACACGAGGTAAGGCCCCGAGTAGGAATTTAAATGGTGGGTATGCCGTTAGTCGCTAACCGCCTTTAGATTAACGAGCTCAATCAGCTACTTCGCGACCAAAATCGCTCACATGACGATCAAGGAGCCCCCGAAACGTATTCTGACGAGACTATGGGGAATACCACTGTTCGTCAATGGATGCCCTCTATCAATAGCCCGGGAGGTATACCGAGAGAGAGGCTTTCAAGCGGAGGCGCATTCCAGATGTCGATACTGTTTCCTTCAAGCGAATCTCCATCCGTAAAGGACCGGATGGTTGAACCAGATATGCTACACTTTATGCCTACTAAACGACAAAGTCACATCTTATACCAAGGATTTATGTCTGGGGTTCAAGCCATTAGCCCTATGGTGCACCCACCTACAATTTTACTTAAATATCGTGCTTTCTGGCATTGGTATAATTCGAGTAGTTACTCTGGAGAGCCTTGTCCTGACGCATCATTTATTCCATTACTTTACGCCATCTGGTATGGTGGGTCGGTCACGATATCGATACGGACAATCAAAGCTGAATTCAACGCGTCCACACGAACTGCACTCTCAAAAACATACAATGACCAGGTAACACGCTGGCTGACCAAGATTTCATTTCCCCGTAGTCCATCGCTGCATGGGCTAGCTGCGTATCTTCTTGTCCAAACAATACTTTCAAAAGAGGAAGAGCCTCTTACGAGCAGCTTGTTCGTGAGCCTTGCAATGAGAGTCGCACAGACTATGGGCCTACACCGGGATCCAGCAAATTTCGGGATTGAGCCTTGCGAAGCAGAGTGTCGCCGCCGAATGTGGTGGCATATCGTGCACATGGATGGCGTGGTTTCCATGTCCAGCGGACTGCCTCCTCTGGTTAGTGAAGAATACTTTTGGGACGTACGGGAAACAAGCGAGGTCAAAGATACACTTCTAGGCCTCCCCCAGGCTGAGCAGTATGAGAGAATGGTTCGTGGCGGTATACGGCCACGAGATAATCCAGATGATCCGACAGTTTGTGGTGGACCATCCATGGTAAATGTGTATTACCTAACAGCCAGGGGCAAATATGTGATGGCCCGTAAGTTGCAAACCATTGCTTTTAGGGATGTCAAAATCAGAAACTTACACCTTCCTAGGTGCTGTTCGACGTATTATGAAGATTCAACTGGGGACTAAGCCCGTCACTCGAAGGGATATGGAAGAACTGAGATCCATTCTTGTGGACCTTCAAATCCAACTTAACTCGATAATAGGACGGATTCCAGAGGCCAGCTCCCCGGAAGTTTCTCCAGGTCCCTCGAGTAGATCATGGTCTTCGTCAATATCCCCGGCTGAGGCACCAGTCAATGATACGGCGCTTCCAGGCGAAGGGGCGCCAAGCTGCTTGGAACAGTACCACAATTCTGTTCTTGTCTCTTTTCATAAGTGGGCAAGAATTCTCCTATCACTTTTCGTAGATAAGGTGAGAGAATTGTTATCCGCACTAAGAATGAATAAATGAATCTAATGATTTTGGCCCAGGCGTTTTGCGTTGCGTATCAACCTTTCCTGAAAAACGCAAAGAGTCGGATTTGGCCGGCCGCAAGACAGAGGTAATATATTCAATATTTGCTTTTAGCAAACATAGCTAACGGAGTGTAGTGCACTACGCCACTGTCACGGCTTTATGGAAAAGTTTATCATGCTCGCAACGGACCCCGATTTCCAGCCGTTCCAGTGGAGTTGGCCCGGAAACCATCAACCAATGCATGCAACAATGATCATGCTGATTGATCTTTATGAACGACCGCAAAGCCCCGAAGCCCCCAAGTCACGAGCATACATTGACCGAATTTTCTCCCTCACAGGCCCTGATGGAGGTGTAGTTGGTGGGGAAGATGGTATCACTACACAGCGGCCATTGAAAGATGGCGGCCGTGAAGCCTGGGATATGATCCGTCGGCTACGCCAAAAGGCGTGGCAAAAGGCCGGCCTTGATCCTCAAAAGCTGTGGACAGAGCAAGCCCAAATTCAAGCCGGTGCAGCGTCTGTTCCAGACGAATACGCTTCTCCAGTTGATACTTTCTACATCAGCACACCCTCTGCTACAGGGCTATCAGCACCACCTACGGCATCCCGAGAACAGCTAACAGATTTCTCAAAGATGTTCTACAATATGACCCGTGCCCAAGTACTCCCTAATCCTAGTGTTACTACGACACGACCTAGCCCCCTACGATATGAAGTGTCACCTTCTAGTGAAACACTTACGGGGCCCACCACAGGGCCCCTTCAAATAATTTCTCCTTCATCATTCCCCCGGTCATCTATATCATCAATTGATACCGGTCTAAGTGGCTCATCCATCTCCTCTACATCTAGCATGGCGGCAGCTTCAGCACCAGTGATCAACACCGCGGGCATGCCATTTGCTCAACCGCCAGCCACCCCATCACCGCCGGGCCCCCCAACCTATATAGATGCTCTTTCTCCTACCACCCAACCGGCCATAAACGTCCCAACCCCACCGTCCATGGTAGATACAAACCTGCATTTCGACTGGGATCAATGGGACGCTGTCTTCGGGCAGCACCTCCCGGTTTCTGATGAACTCATGGAACTTGACCCAATTACTGGGTTCGAATTTGGTGATCTAGGGAGCGGAAGAGGAATCTCTAATCAAACCTCTAGCGTGGGCGGGATAGCGCCAGAGCCAGTAATTAGTAACTCTAACATAAGGGGCACGAGCTGGAATGGACTATAATTACATATATATTTGGTATATAGTTAATGATAATTTATCGACTTGTCGTCATCTTTCAACTTCCCCTTGTCAAAAATAAAAAAAAAAAAAAAAAAATGAAGGATAGTATAATTACATATATGAGCCCCTTTCCATCTTATTTGTATTATATCATTTACATACAGGTACCTACCTAGATAGGAGGTATTACTTGTGGTGATATTACCATGTGGTTAGCATAGGTAGGAGAATTTTTATTAATATATGTCCATTGAGTTTATTTATCCCCCGTAGGACCTTGACTACTGGTGTACTTAACTATGGTCGTATGTTACTAAAAAAAACATGCATTGAAGTCCCTTATATGGTTTATATTTTCAAGACTGTCTTGTGTTGGGCTCAAGACATAATTATACTCCAGGGTGATAATGAGCTACACAAAAAAAAAAAAAAAAAATTGTAATATGCCAGGGAGGATTGGAGGTGAAAAGAGAGGAAGAATATAAAAGAGGGCGTAACAGGTATTTGGATTTCATGAGGCGTGACTCTGATCAAGTAGGGTGCAGAATATGCGATATAGAGGAGCTCAGGATATTAAGAAAGTAAAAAGGGATAGCCAGAAAAGCTAATAGACTATATCCCTTCTGCTCACATGAGAAAACACTCGCAATCTTCGTCCTCCTTTTTATCATAGACAGAAAAACATATAGAAATATTCTTTGTAACTCAGAGAATATTTAGACCTTGATCTCCTTGAGACCGTGCTTCCAGAGGGTAGCATAAGGAGTCATGCCGTCCTCACGGAAATCAATTAGGATGTGCCTAGAGTGTTGTGGTTAGAAGAGAAAAAAATATATTGGGGAAGGAAAGAACACATACATAGCATCTCCATCCATGGACTGGCCCATAAGAACGTCATAGTTATCGTAGTTGCCAAGGAGCTTCTTGACACCGGCGGGGGCACCCTTCTTGAACTCATTGATGGTTTCCTCGCTGGCACCAGACTCCTGGAGCTTAGTGAGGACCTTCTTCATGTAGGCTATAAAAATAATTTTTTTTAAAAAAAATAGGTTAGTTTCATGATCGCTAAGACTGATAACAATGCTTTCTATCCAGTGTGGCGAGATATGGTTGGGGGAATGGAGTCTTACACTTCAAGTGAGACTTGAAGGCGTCCTTGGAAGGCTTCAGACCCTCCTCAGTCTTGAGCCAGACAAGACGGAACTGGTCCTCAATGTCATGAACCATGACGGCCTCATCATCATCACCACCATCATCATCGCCATCCTCAGCGGAAGGGTTGGCACCCTCGAGCTGGAAGTCCTCGTTCTTCTTCTTCAGGTACTTGCGGCAGTCGCACTCGTAGAAAACACCGTCAACGGTCTTTAGGTTGAAGGTATCGGAGAGAACCTCGTCACCGGAAACAATATCCTAAAGGGAGAAACCGCAAAGTTAGCCATGATTGCGATGGGGTTGCAGGAGAACTTCAGTTTCTGCAAGTTGTTGACATCGAAGAGTGGGGTAATAATGACGGGGGTTATGAGTATAGGTAAAGAAAGACAAACCTCGAAAATAATCATTTTGAAAGATTAGAAGAGAAGAAAAGCTCTAGAACAAGAAGATAGAAGGGAGATGGGGATGACCGAAAGACGGATTAATTAAGATGGAATGGCACAGGGCTGGACAAGAGGAGAAAGGGAAAAAGGAAGAGGAGGGGAAAATTGAGGATTATTTAGTGGCGGCTTCTATTCTAAACCTTTTGGTGGGGTTTTTTTTTTTTTTTTTTTTTTTTACCATTTCTTTTCCTCTTACAAACTCCGCTGTTTAGTTTTTTTCTTTCTAGAGGGGCGAAAGAAAACACACTAGACTATTTTCGGATTGGTCGACTCTTCTGGATGCTCAGGCAGGAATTACTCCGGAGTATTTTATTATACACCTCGATCAACTCTCCAGAGTTAAGAAGCTGATGACTTTTTTTTTTTTATTTTAGTAGCATCCTCACTAAGGTAGAAATGTCAGGCTTTATGTAAAGAATACCCGGTGACTTCCGATCTTGAATTGATTTAGAAGAGATCCTAATAGAGCTTTCTCTAGGAGTGCTTAATGCCTGAGGCTATAAGGCTACAAATCAGGGGAAGCCAAACCAATCTTACCATACCATACACATGGTAAACTTAGGTAGTAAACTGGGCAGTCACTTGTAAGTTATTGTAAGTTATTGTATCGGCCGCCCAGCGGATCCCGTGGTGCCACTTGACTGATGGATTTTTCCCTTTCTTTTTCAAGACCTTCTTCTGCTGACAGTCCTTGACTTCAACTAACTACTACCTACCTAAGTTACTGCACCTCTATTCTTCCTCTGTCGTCGTCTTTCCTTCTCCTCCGGGTCTCTGTCCTTTCCTCCAGCTATCATACCTTCTAATTGTGTGATTGAACATCAGTTGTTGACTTGAGCGTTGCTCCTGCTTGGCCCAGCAAGTCTCCCCTGATTGTAGTGGGCCTGAGGACAAGCTTCCGATCATTATCATCATCATCATCATCACTTAACAGCTTATCTACATTGTCCTACAGAATTTGTACTTCACCAATTTTTTTTTGTAGCCCTGCTGCCTCCTTTTCTCTTCATCCCTGCCTTTTAATCCTGCTTAATCTCTCTTCATTGCTCTGTATTGCTATATAATAATCTTTTCTTGTCCACACTCTTCCGGCTTTGATCTTGGTCCTTCAAATTCTCTCCATCCTCTGACCAATGCGCATGGTCTTACTACTTTAGTTGCGCGGCTTCAAACATTGTCTAAATAGTTTACTCATCATGGCTACGAACTCGTCGGCCACATTTGACCTCCCTCCTCTCCCAACCTACACCCTAGCCCCACGACCTCCCCTTATCGACAGCATTCCCGACAATATTATTGCTCTCATTCTCCCGATTATTGCCTACTGGCTAGTCTCTTTGTTCTTTCATTTTCTCGACGTTTACGACCTCTTCTCTCGGTACCGCTTACATACACCGGCTGAGCTCTTAACTCGAAACCGTGTCACCCGCTGGGACGTCGTGCGGGATGTCATCTTACAGCAAATAATCCAGACCCTCGCTGGTCTTGCTATGGCATACTTCGACGAGGAGGAAACTACCGGAAGGGAGGAATACGATATTGCCGTGTGGGCGCGCCGAATTCGATTTTTACAAAAGGGCTTGCCTCATTTTTTTGCTTTGTTCGGCGTGAACGCGTCTGGGTTGGCGAATAACCTATCGCAAAACGGATACAAGATGCTTGCAGGGGCACTTGCAGGAGGATATTACCCCGATATTACGCAATCTGTAATTCTAGAGAATGGTGTCGAAACCGTTGCTCCGGCCTTTACCGGTTGGGAATTATCCATGGCTAGCTTGATTTACTGGTACTTCGTCCCGGCGCTCCAGTTCATGTGGGGTGTTTTCGTGGTCGACACCTGGCAGTATTTCCTTCACCGTGCCATGCATCTAAACCGCTGGCTCTATGGTACGTCTTGAAGATGGAGACAATTCTGATCGGGTTGGTGTGGTACTAATTCGTATTTTAGTCGCTTTTCACTCGCGTCATCATCGCCTTTATGTTCCATATGCCTTTGGCGCCCTTTACAACCACCCAGTTGAAGGGTTTCTCCTTGACACTGCTGGTACTGGAGTTGCGTTTCTAACAGCTCGAATGACCCACCGTCAAAGCATGTGGTTTTTTACCCTCTCTACTATCAAAACTGTCGACGATCATTGTGGCTATGTCTTCCCTTGGGACCCCTTGCAACATTTAACTTCCAACAATGCTGCTTATCACGATATCCACCATCAAAGCTGGGGTTTTAAGACCAATTTTTCACAGCCCTTTTTCACCTTCTGGGACCGTCTCTTTAATACTCAATGGAAGGGTGAAATTAAGCTCCGTTATGAACGGTCTCGGGAAGCTGCCCAAAAGCAAATTGATGAAGGAGTAGCTTTCAAATCGGATGCTGCGACAATGTCGGATGAACCTGTTGACGATGATGTGACTATTGTCTCTTCCGAGGGCTCAGCAGACACCAACGCCCGCACCCGGTTTCGCCGAAAGACTGTCACCCTCTCCCCACACGTTGACTCTCTCAAGGGAGTCAACCATGGTGTGGCCAGCAGTGTTCTATAAATGACTAATCATGTCTTCCAAATTGCCCTTTTTGCTTCATATCCCCCCATCTTATTTTTCTCTTATTCTCCCAATTCTCTTCTCTTCTTCTTCTCTCCCCCTCACTTTTACTTTTACTTTTATCTACTTTTTTTTTTTCCTCAGTCGGTCCTTGACACCCAATTTTGATGGTCTTTGGAGCTGCGGGACGTCTCCTAACCACCGTCGGACTTTTATTTTTATTCATTTATTTTTCACGCCTCAGTACTCTGTATTAATAATCGAGGGTTAAGATTGCCTACGGCCTGTACAATGACGTTTACTTATTCTTTTGGAAATACTTTTTAATTAGAGCAGCTTGCATGGCAGTAGGATATGGAAAATCACTACTTATTTCATTTTATGTCACAACCTGAATATGTGTTGTCTCCCACTTTAAACCCTAATTCTATCAAAATGTATAACACAAGTCCCTTTCATACCCACATTGACTGAATATTCTAATGTAATCGAGAATAAACGCCCTCCTGAAACCAAAAAAAAAAAAAAAAAAAAAAAAAAAAAGAAAAAGAAAGAAAGAGGAAACGAAGGAAATGAACTTATAGAAAGGCCTGGCTATTAGTCTTCTCACATGTAGGATCCTACCTTAGGTAGGTAGCTCTAGTCTTCCATTGCATCATCCTCAGAGTCAGAGAAATACTCGATCTGCCGGTGTAGCAGATTATCATGACAGGTGACAGAATCTGCATTGCGGTCGTTGGTCTGACTACATATCTTGGAATGGGGGTTTTTACGAATACAATCATCAATTTCCCGTATCAGATCATCGAAAGGGCCAGGTTGGCGAATCAAGCCATTCCTTTTCGGGTCGTATTTCAAAGGGACATCCTCAAGCTCCCTTTCTACCTCCTTCTCCTCCTCCGCCTGAATACTGAGATCCTTACAGGCTGTGATCATCTCGTCATAGAGGGTGTTAAGTCGGCTATTGTCTGGTGAAAGCTCCTGGGACATGGGGACTGCTACGTCAACCGCCGTTGGGTCGAAGTAGATGAAGACGGATTGTGATTTTACGTCATCGTCGGAGGGGCCTTGCTGGTGTATCTGATTCTCTCTAGCCTTAGCCCTTTGCTTTCGGACGGCGTCTTTCCTTGCCTCTTTCAGGTCATTGGAGGCAACGATACTGCTGAGGGTCAGTTCTTCTCCCGTCTGACATTCGCGGAGGGCAGAGTCAATGAAACCTAAAAGTTTGGGTACGCGACGATTCATCTTGGTTCTGGTGCGGCTCAGGAGCGTTGCACGCAGATTTAGTAGATGCAGTGGCTCGTTCACAATACGAGCAAGCATACAGGCCTCACATTTATTTTCCTGAGGACGGGCACCTGCCTTGGGAGGGAGAGAGTCATTTGCCGAAGGCTCCCACCACATGCCTTGGATGGAACGGAGAGCATGGAGTAGGTCTTTCACGTTCGGCCGAAGATTCTCTGGGTTCCGGTCGAAGATATCTAGATACACCGTGACTTCACGGTTTACCAACTCAAAAATATGGTTGATGACATATGGGTTCAGGCCCTTGTGGGAAGCGCATAGATTTGCCGCACGGATGAGTGAATTTGGGACAAGTTGGAAGGCCAATCTATTATGCAAAGTTGATGGGAGTCTTTTACAGGCGCCTTGGATGAACTCGTTTGGCCACTCAATTCGCTTTCCACTGTGGTAGCTGATTTTCTGGAACTCCCTCGGGTTGGGAATTTTTAGAATCTCAATTAGTAACGTCATATCGCTCTTGGAAAGATCCATCACGGCCAGAGGGGGGTATTTATGTTGACGAGGCACGTTGGGCATGTTAGAAGATAGTGGACAGAGAGAACAGCTCCGCCAACGCGATTATACACCCCAGGAGAGCGCTTTCATTTGAAGACTACAAAGCACCCTTTATATCATTTAGAGTGCTTTGGGGGGGGGTTAGAGCGAGGTAATGGAGATGGAGATGGAAGACAGAACGGAGCAAGAAGATAGATAATCATCATCTTTTCCTTCCTCCACAAAAAAGAAAAGCTAGACCCAATATTTATACCTGGTGCTCCAACGTGATAACATCCCTTATTTCCTCTCCTCAAAACCCTGAGTTAACAAAGAATGTCATTGTTGTAACCAGGACCATTTCTTCCAACAAGGAAGTTGTGTCTGGAGATTGGATACAATAGTCCGCTGATCAGCCCGGTAACAAAGGATGAATTCTTGTCTTGGTCAAGTCATGTATGCTTTGGTCTTTGCCTTGTGTTCCTCTTTTGTCCTACCTTACGCTCCTTGTTATCGTAGAAGATGGAAGAGTCAAGCTATAGAACATCTCCATTTTGTAAGTATAGGCCTTGGATGACCTCTAGACCGATTAGGACACTGCATCGAAGGGAAATTTTCAGCGAAAGCGCAAGCCATTGCGAGTCTCTATAGGTAGAAAGGCGAGTGGCCTGAAGTCTCTGTAAGGCTCCCATTGGAGGCCTGGTTCAGCCAAGAGAGGTGGAGGGAAGGCAATTTTCCAATTAGGCAACCAAAGACGAGGTCAGACACGGTCGCCCTGCTCTGCCTCAACACCATCATCCATGTTTGACCAGATCACCCTTTACATTCTATTTTTATTTTATCTTTTAAACCCTTATCTTATATATACCCCCCTCCCAAACCCCAACAGAATCACCCCATCCATCATATTATGTGGTCGGATATCGAAATAATTCATGGTCAATATGCGATTGACACTGTCGGGGTCTCCCCTCCCATATACGGCAGCTCCGTGGAAACTACTATGGGAAGACATCGTCCTATTTTTTCGCTGTACTTGGCTATTGCCCCTCGTGCTGTTCCCGTTGGTGTCGTGTACCTTCGATAAGCTAGACGAACTATATCCATCGATAGGAAATCTGGGTGCATTGGCGTTTCACCTCGTGCTGATCGTGCTTCAACTTCTCTTCCTAATCTCGTTACCCATCTGTCTATTTTGCATGATTCCTGCCTTATGGTTAGCTTTGTATGTTGCCGGCTTTTTAATTCTGAACAAGTGGCTCTGTGATCTTATCTTGAATCGGGGGGAGAGGGTCTTGGAGTCAAGATTCCCTGAAAGCGAGCTCCCTGAACACAAACATGAACGATGGATCTTCATCAATGGTATCTGTGTTGGGTAAGTTTATGAGATTGCAATTTATTTCTATTTATTTAATCATTTTACCCGCTTTCAGTAGTCAGACTAACGTGGTTTTCTCTGAATCATAGAAAGAATTGGTTGCAGCAGAGCATTGACCGGCTGGGATATACTTTCGGTAGAAAGATTACGGGTGTCCATAATCCTACGTAGGGCATCACTGATTCCTAGCTCGCGCTTTTATGGAAGAAGAGTTATTAACTATATATCACTAGAACCGGATTGGTGTTTGACATCATCCAAGTATTAGTGCAGCGAAACCTCTGCTACTCAACACAGGATGTAAGGGATGCATACGCTATTGCCAAGGAGAACTTACTAGACCCCCAATATAACAGGGTGATCATCATAGCCCACAGTCAGGGTGGCGTCGAGGCGAGTCTAATTGTCGACTGGTTGTTGGATGAAATGCCTCAAGAGCTACTTCGCAAGCTTGAGGTCTACACTTTTGGCAACGCTGCGAATCACTTCAACAATCCTTATAGAACCCCTTCACGGTCAAGTTATTCTGACCATTCGAGCCTCCAAAGCGAAGATTCTGGTAGGCAACTTAGAGCCACCGTACTACATATTGAACATTATGCGAACACGGAGGACTTTGTGAGTGCTTGGGGTGTGTTAAATTTCGCCAGCATATCGAATCGTTACATGGGCCAAGTTTTTAAGCAGCCAGGTCCAGGACATCTGTTTAATCAACACTATATGGACACTATGTTTACGCTTGGGCCAGACCGGCGGGTCCTTGACTCCAACAAATTTATGGATATGGACCTCGAGGGCACTGCGAAATCTAATCATGACCAGCTCGATGAGAGCAACAGTGCTGTCTTGGTTACTCAAACGGATGGCTCATTGAGCTTGGATGCAGATTCTGCTTCCACGGATAGAAGAACCCCATTGAAGGTGAAAGATTGCAGTCGTTTATGGAAATATCGGAACGGCGGTTCGCCTTTAGACATAGAAAGCTAGGGTAACAGTATCGAGTTATTTTTATTTTATCTCTTATGTGACCCTACTTATCCTCCTTTTTAGGTTTCGTATAAGCGACGATTCCATACTGCTAGTTTTAAAGTCTCCTCGAACAGAAATACGTTTTGAATTCGTCGAGAGACTGCACTACCGACGTTAGAATTGTGCCTCGAGCTCAAATTATGAATTAGAAAAATATGGGGCATTTCAAGTTTCCAAGTGAACAGCCCAGAAGCTCATCCAGCCAGTTAATTTGTAGTCATAGCGCCATAAATAAACAACAATTCGCAAAAACAGAACATGGCTTATTCTAGTCTGTGCAGCTTGTGCTAAGCTAAATGAAGTGGTATTATGCGAGACACTGGGTTCTTTCTGGGGCTAAAGGACTCTAAAAGTGCGCCTAATTTGTGTTGTTCGTTAGGCTTCGTATCTAAGCCACGTAGGATTCTTGACTGCGCCTATTATACAAATTAAACTCTTCGCTCGTTTCTAGGCTGCCAAATATCGATGAGAGGAGATGTATATGAGGCTTTTCCATAGCTAGGAGGATGGTGTTGGTTATGTAGAGCTCGCGCGACACTAACATATAACGAAATATACTTCCGTTCTCCTGGACAACTGAGGGCCAATATCTTAGAAATAGATACGACCTCTGACGTGAACGGAAACGATGGCACCTCGACGAGGAGGGGGTAGCTTCGACTATCATGACTCGACGTATGAAGACTACACAAGAGTGAAAACCTCATGTAGTGATAACAGTGCGTTTGAGACGACCAGCTCCAGGGTCTACATTTCCTTCTATACAATATATCTCGTCGTATTCTTTCTCTTATTGAGCATGTGTTTTATTCAGATCTGTCATCGTAAGCATGGAGATGGAAGATCGGTATTCAAAAAGACGGCACTCTTGGGCCTATCCATCATCCTAAGCACGATGTAGGTACCTATCTAGGTTCCTTGCCTGTGTGGGTTGTTAATCTAATGCCAACCCTTTGATACCAAACCAGGTTCCCCAATATAATCCAGACCAGTGTACGTACTAACTTAGTTTACCCCAGAGCCCAGGTAATCTTGCTTGTTTTTCTTGTCCTCACACAATGCGGAATGGCTTTCTTAGGGGAGGATGCATCAGCCCTCAGAAGCGATATCGCAGTCGAATGGCTCACCTCCTTTGCCAAACTCATCCTCATTGTGATTATTATGATCCCTCTATGCAAGTTCTTGCAGTGTGGCAATCCGCGAGTAGCAGCCATCGTCCTCTACGGTCGTATATTCTGGGTAGTTATGCTGGCCATTGTTCTCCTAAGCGTCCTCAGTTTAGAGACGTGGAATGAGACGAATGTCCAGGCTCAGTATAGATCGCCATCTCCATCCAGCCACAGTGTATCGGATCAGACACAGCACATCCGAATGGCATATTATCTCCTTGCGATGATCGGTGTCCTGATGGTATCGGCTCAAATTTTTCGGCTATGTATCTATCCGCAATTGAAAAGAGGTGTAAGTTTCTTCCTCCTCCTCTTCCTCCGCCTTCTCATCATATACATACCCGATCCTTTCGGAAACGGAAATGGAAATGAACGAGGAAGAACATTGTAGTAACAAAGTTGAAAAAAAAATAAAAATAGACACTCACAGTTTGGATTCCGTTACTTCTTGTTGGCTCCATCGGAATGACGACGTTAGACCTGGCGGTCCATATCCACAACCACAAATATGTCGTCGTCGTCGACGACAACGACGACGACCACCACCCAGAAAATGTCCAAGTCATCGCTCAAACAGAAGTCTTTTTGAAGAACTTCTTCTACGCTGTGACTTGTCTGGCTGTGCTTTTTGTCATTAGATCGCCGCCGCAATTGGAAGTTTTCCATCATTCTCCTCCTCCTCCGATTATACAGCTTCAGGATGTTCCGCAGCGACAAAGCTCTTCCATTCCGACTCCGACTCGGCAAGGGAGAGGGAGTATGTGTCTCGGATGAACCCTTACTCGGAAATGAAGAGAGAGTTAGCCGTCATCGGCTGGGGATATATTGAGTGAATTGTTGATAGGTCATTTAATCGGGTCTTGGGAGTTGTGGCTTCTTTCGGAAGGGCGTTCAAATGGTGGCATGGATAAATATAGGGATTACTTAATGTAGGCGTGACGTGGGGGGGGGGGAGGTTTGGCTTGCAGCAGGAATGCATCACGGCGCTCGGAGTAAATAGTTCTTATATTATTCTGAATATTGCATCTGATTATTTGGAAATTTCGGTTGTTGCGATAGTTAGTATGCTGTTTGTTACATGGAGATTATGTCAAAGTCGCAGAAAGACGATGAAATAGTTTTCGTTTGTCTTAGATTATATTATATACAGTAAATTATCTAGAGAGGGAGGATAACTATTTATGACTCTCATGAACAATTATTTCGGGACTAATTTTCCTTTTTCATCCCATGTCCGTCGGTCTTCACCTCCCTCTCCAAGACATCCAGCGCAGCCGCATATCTCGATTTAATTTCCTTCATATTATCCATTTTAACTGGCACCCTCTCGACCTTAGCCGATCGGGTTATCTTGCCGTTTGATCCCTTCGAAATTTCATTCGTAAACCATCGACCCTCTCTATGCGCGACAAGAGTCCATGCGGAACCCTCTCTGCCCGCTCTGGCTGTCCGACCGACCCGATGCACATATGTTGTGACACTGGTCGGAACATCATAGTTGACAACGTGCGTCAGGGATGGTAGGTCGAGGCCACGGGATGCACGATCAGTGGCAATGATGATGGAAATTTTACCGCGGCGGTAGGCAGTAAGAGTCTTCCGGGATGCAGATGACTTATTAGATTTGATGATAGTTCCGATACGGTCGGATAGGGAGGGGTTTAGTAGGGCAATGAGGCGCGAGAGGCGGGAAGCGGATTCAGAAGATTTAGTAAAGATCAGCACAGTCGTGCCAGGGGTGGTTGGTTTGGAGGGTTTGTTTTGAGGAGATAGCATGATTTCGGAATCGGAATCGGAAGAGGTAGATGTGCTCTCGGATGATGAATCTGACTCGTCGCTCGACGAGCCATCATCTGAAGAGGTATCAGAGTCGGACTCAGAACCCGAACTGGAAGTATCAGAAGAGTCGGAATCGGTGTCAGAGCTCGATCCTTCAGAGCTAGGCTCGTCGGAAGAGGTGTCATCGGAGCTAGTTTCTTCAGAAGTCGAGTTGTCGGACTCGGAAGCAGCATGTTTCGCATTTTGCGGAACATCGATCTTGATATGGGAGAGTAGGAGCCGAAGAAGATAAAGTGGCTTTTGGGATCCATCCCCGACCGATACCGAGTGCTCTTTCAGTGTCGTTGGTAGGGTAAATTTGTCGTCGGAATGGGCGATCACACTACTTTCGTCCTCCTCGCCCACAACGGGATCTGAGGATCCGACAATGACGAGTTTCGGATTGCAAAGTCTCAAAGAGTTCAACTTCGAAATATCCCTTGTCATAGTGGCGCTGAGGATTACCTTCCGAGGCTCTTTTGTTTGGAGAGAATACCCTAAACTACCCAAATACTCTCCGCTGGGGCCAAATGCCCTTGGAGCCTTCCGTGCATCGAGGGAACCAATCACTACATCAACCCACTCCTGGAAGCTTTCATTCAGCAGCCTGTCTGCCTCATCGATGACAAGCCATTGAAGGTGTTTCAAGGAGAAGCCTTTGGTGTAGCGGATATGATCAACAAGACGGCCAGGTGTGCAAATCAGAATGTCGGTATTAGGTTCGGGCCGATGGATATAGCCGGGTAAAGCCTCGCCGAGATCGGTAGTGTTTGAAATGTAGTCCAATAGATTGAATTCCGTCCATTCTTCTCCGGTCAAGTCCGATTGTTGGCGTAACTTTAGGGTTTCCGGACTATAGACTTGATCAATGCGCATTAACGAGCGTTGCTCGTCCTTGATGGCCACATTTCCCACAGCTGATCCAACGCGTAAACCCGACCCGGCAGCACAAAATTCACATGCCTCTCTGGCTTGTTTCACCAATTCCCTTGTGGGCACAACAATAAGTCCTCGTAGTCTTGGGGCCGGGATTTGTTCTAGTTCTGTTACTAGCGGAAGAACGTAGGAAAGCGTTTTGCCTGATCCTGTAGCGGCCGAAACGCACAAATCGCCGCGATGAGTCTGGGGTCCTTTGAGCAATAGGGGGATAACTGTTGATTGCACTGCAAAGGCTTCTTTATACCCATTGTCTTCAAGAACACGAAGCAGATTAGCGTCAATGCCCAGGTCCGAAAACCTGGTCCTCGTCTCAGACGACGTTCTAATAGGGTGAGCTAGCCAAGGGGGGAGCGAAGAATATGTAGGTTTCTCATCTTGCTCAGGAGCAGCTTCTGGTTGAGGAATAGGCTCCAGGCCTTTGGCGATTACAGGTTCGGCCAGATTCTCATCCAATTTTTGTGTCTCGTCCTGCCCATATCCTTTTGCTGCTGCTGCTTCTTTTACTCTAGCGGATCGTTCAAATTTAGATAGAATCCCCGCAAATTTGTTCTTTGATGCTTCCGGAATCGTTTCTCCCGCTTCCTCCGCGGATGAGGACGAGTCAGACAATGGAGATTGCTTGCGCTTATTCTTCTTGCTTGTAGTAGTGTGTGATTGATCTAAATTTATGGTCGATCCAGTCAGATGCGTAGACTCCACATCGGAATCAGGATTTTCTCCAGTAGATTTCCTCTTCCCAGATTTTGACTTCTTTTTCGTCTGAGTGACGCTATCATTCCTACTTGGAGTCGTTGTTTTGCTGCTAAGCGGCGAGATAACACCTTTCTTCGAGGTTGCCTCCTTCTGAGCTTTGCCGTCGGAAGCCACTTCAGATCGCTTCTTATGTTTCTGGCGTTCCTTAGGCGAGATGGGGGTCGATGAAGCGCCCTCACTCTTTTTGGATTTTTTCGTAGGCGTTGAGGAAGCGGCGGTAGTGCCATCTAGGTCTCTCTTTCGTTTCTGGGATTTCTTCCCGCTCGACGGAGTAGATGTATCGTTCATAGAACTATCATGACGTGCGGAGCGGTCACCGGCCATGATTAAGACGTCAGCGCAATTCTGGCGCGGATTTCCGACGGAATCCAAGTGGCAGACGGCGATGTTGCGAGCGAGCGGAAAAGCTTCTCCAAATATTTTTTTTTTTTTCGGCGGGACCATTTGTCCAGCAGAATATCCACACCGCCATCTACGCCGCTGCGGTCTGGACTGTTCGAGATCGCCAGATGAAAGCGTGTCTCTAACTGTAGTTTATCACTAGTGTTGTCGCATACAAGATGGAAGCTAGTCTCCTTCTAAGTCCATCATCCTCTGGCTGATCGACCAGTTGTATTTGTTGAATATTCCATCCAGGTTGACTGATTCCTGGGGTAACCCTGACGTTAGCCAAGATGCCTTACAACATTGCGTAAGTGTTCCACGGCCAGTGCGCCAAGCTACCATCACTGCGAATGCTAACAATCGCCTATCTGCCCTTCATAGCATAGTCTGTGATTTTTTCTTTCCCCAGCCAGGTGGGTTATAATATTTCTTCAATTTCTTCTCTGTGCGGTCTGCTAAATCCGTGTAGGTGGAATCGAGAGCCATATATACCAATTGTCAACCGTAAGGGCGCCCAGCTAGTACCAGTACTTTTCCAATGAAACTCACCCAACCTCAGAAGCTTATAGACCGCGGGCATAAAGTGATTATCATTACCCATGCTTATAAAGGTCGCACAGGGGTCCGGTATTTGACCAATGGACTCAAAGTCTACCATGTGCCCTTCCTCGTCATTTACCGCGAATCGACGATGCCTACCGTGTTCTCGTTCTTCCCAATCTTTCGGAACATTGTCATTCGCGAACGGATTCAGATTGTTCATGGACATGCCAGCATGAGTAGCTTCTGCCATGAAGCCATTTTGCATGCGCGAACCATGGGCCTGCGGACAGTGTTTACAGACCACTCCTTGTTTGGGTTTGCCGACGCAGGATCTATCTTAACAAATAAATTACTTAAATTTACCCTGAGCGATGTTGACCACGTTATCTGTGTCAGCCATACATGGTAAGTCTCGCTTCCGCTAGCTCTAATGAAAGCATGCTAACCGCCTACCGTTCAGCAAGGAAAACACGGTCCTCCGAGCATCCTTAGACCCGTTAATGGTCTCTGTTATTCCAAATGCAGTTGTTGCGGAGAATTTTCGACCTCTGGACTCAACACCGCGTGCAAATGATCGCCAGGGAGGAGGTACACAAGAAATTCAACCAGCCCCAAGGCAAATTGGTCCTAATGACACCATCACTATTGTCGTCATTTCACGCCTTTTTTACAACAAAGGAACCGATCTCTTGATTGCAGCCATTCCAAGAATACTCGCGTCTCATCCAAATGTACGGTTCATCATTGGTGGATCTGGCCCCAAGGCCATTGATTTGGAACAGATGTTAGAAAGAAATGTTCTTCAAGACAAGGTAGAAATGCTTGGCTCTATTCGGCATGAAGAAGTGCGCGACGTCATGGTTCGAGGACACATCTATCTCCACCCCAGCTTGACTGAAGCTTTTGGAACAGTTATAGTTGAAGCTGCGAGCTGTGGACTCTACGTGGTGTGTACTCGAGTCGGTGGTATTCCGGAAGTGCTTCCACAGCACATGACGACTTTCGCGAAACCCGAGGAGGATGACATAGTCTTAGCTACCAGTAAAGCAATAATTGCCTTGCGCTCTAACAAAGTGCGAACCGATCGATTCCACGACCAGGTGAAAATGATGTACTCTTGGACCGATGTAGCTCGGCGGACTGAGCGCGTTTACAAGGGCATTTCCGGTGATATTAGTCCGCAGGAATTCTACGGATATTATCCTGGAGAAATCTGGGAGGCTGGTGGAGATAGAGTCCGAGATTTTACTCTAATTGACCGGTTAAAACGGTACTACGGCTGCGGAGTCTGGGCTGGAAAGCTTTTTTGCCTTTGCGTGGTGATCGACACGTTAATCTATATCCTTCTAGAGATGTGGTTTCCACGAGCGAACATTGATATTGCGCGTGACTGGCCCAAAAAACCAACGGATGTTGATGAGACAGATCATGTTGACTGATAATGACGCCCACCCTGTTTTCGTCCCGATTTAATTCTCATGGTGTTATCGTGTCACACCCTTACCATGCACTTGCGCGCGGCTTTCCTTCGCCTCTTACATTGCAGTGTGGGGCAGGATTCTCCATCCCTTCTACTTTTAAAGTTCAAAGGGGGCTCGACTCGACTCCAGAGTAGGCCTACGAAATACAGTTGAAGGACAAATGACGGATTCCGACTCGGGCATTTCCCACATCAAGTATCTTAAAGAGATAGCCCGAGGTTCTTTAGGATCCGCATTCAAAATGCTTATGTCTAGGCATCATGCTGCCAACAAGCACAAATCCTCTCTAATCTAACCGCTCGAGTCCCACCATCTGGAGCCATTCAAGTACGTCGTCGCAGTATGGCTCCTTATTACCCATCTAACGAGCTTCACATTCGAACGCCAAACGCTAATCTCCAAAGAAAGTCCACACCAGAATATTTCGCTTATAACTCTCTTTGGACCGTCCCTGATTCCACCAACAATTTGGGATTCTGCGAAACAACGGCGGGCAAATGATTGTGAAGCAGTGTATTTAGCTGTCGGTTCAATGAGGATCGAATGAACTGATAGGAATAATGATATATATGTTTGTTTATGAGAAGAAATACAGAACTGTCTAGGTATCTTTAACAACAAAATATGGAACCCCCCAGCGCCAAAAAGCCGAAAAAATATAGTAAACAGATAAAAATAGACCAATATATGAAACCCCCGTATATACCGGCACCCCCTCTATCTTCATCACCTCATGACTGGTGGTCTTCCCTCCTTGTTCCACTTGACCCGACTTTGTACCCATTCCACAGCCTCCTGAACCCCTGAGCCCATAAGGGCACTAATCGGCAATACACGACTATCGCGCACTCCACCCCCAGTTTCCCCCTCAAATACTTTCCGCACGAAGCCCTCCTTAATCCGAACCACCTCAACCGAGTCCTCCCGGTCCTGCTTATTCGCTAAAACCAAGATTGGTACTCCTGCTACATCCGCATGTTGTAGCACTGACTCAAGCACCTGACGACACTCATCTAGTCGACCAAAATCACGCCCGGGAGCATTGATGCTAGCCATCTGTTCAGCAAACGAGTCGATACTTGTTGTACTATTATTGCTTTTCCTCCTCATTCTCCTCCTCCTCCTCTCCCCGCCGCTGCTTTCGTCTTCGTCATCATCATCATTATCATCGTCGTCATTGTCGTCATCGTCGTCGTCCTTATTGTTTGTTCCGACCCCATTGGCGCTAGATACAACCCCACCACCACCGCCACCAGCAGACGGAGAACTCGGTCTACGACTGGAAGGAAGTCGAGTGATATCCGGATTCTGACCGACATCTGTACTATCGACGACGAAAATAATGGCATGACAGCTAGAATAGTAGCTCTGCCAAAGATTCCGCATGGAGATTTGACCACCAACATCCCAGATCTTCAGGTACATATCAGGTAAGGATATAGTGGAGACGTTTTGTCCGACGGTGGGGACGGTTTTGCCTGGATTAGGGGGCGGAGCGCCATCGGAACGAGGTTGATATAGTGCTTTGATCTGAGATAGGAGGGTCGTTTTGCCGGCGTTATCTAGCCCGAGGAGGACTACAGAGTATTCTATGATGATTATTATAGTTATTAGTAGGATATTTTTTTTTAGGATTGTTGTTAGGAAGATGGGTCGCCTCACCCTCTTTGCTCGTAGCATACATATAAAGCGACTTGGCTAAATGATACATCTTGCAAGGTTGCGGACAAACTTGCGATCTATCTCCGTAGATAAAGAATGAGAAAGAGAGAGAGAGAATGCGACAGCTTCGAATTATTCTGCTAATGATGGGAACAGGGGTGAGGAAAAGACAAATGATTCTCTCATCATCTCTTCTTTCTCTTCCTCGTTGAAGGTTTTTTTGCTGTGTTGTTGATCGTGTTATCGCTTGTTCTTCTCTTTTTTTTTGGTCCTTTTCTGTCCTTGTCTGGTGTTTCTGACTTGCTGAATGCGGCTGATGGAACCTCAGGCGTCAATAATGCGGAGGCTAACCTTAGGCTAGCCAACGCGTCAGCCATGTCCGGATCAGGATAGTAGGGTATAGGGCTCTTTTTGTAAAATACCCCAAGCCCTGATCTCTTGATTTGGATAGAGTATGTATGCATACGGGTACATACATGCCCCGCACCAACCGGATCGCGCCTATCTTAATTATTATTATTAATAAACGCGATTGGAGATGGAAAAAAAAAAAAAAAAAAGTATACGAAGTGGTTAGTTATCCATGATATAAACTACGTTAACTTTGAAGAGGCAAAATGAATGCGAGGTTTCGTCATTTCAAACCGGCCGCGGCAGGAAGAAATCCCTCCCCCACCTCTTAAACCTCATTAACATCATCATGGATTAATATTGGTCTCAACACAGCCTTGATAATCATCATAATCGTCGTAAAAAAGAAAAAAGCAAAAACTGTCACCCACGTCCTGATTCGAGGCTAAGACGGTGATGTCGTGCTCTCCCCCCAATAACCTTTCGGCGTGCTGCAAGCTTGCTATTGCACGGTCCACGGCCTGGTTCCAACCAAGACTATGAGCTAAAGTACCAAACCAGAGTCATCAACTAAGCTAGAGAAGAAGAGAAAGGCATTATTATTGTGCTCATCTAATCACCGTCTCCTAGTAACCCTATTTTATTTCCCGATTTATCGATCCAGATTGCTAAGCTCAAAGCTTTCCTGCTGGGTGTTTTGTCAGCGACCCCATCAGCTTTCTCCGTTTGCGGAATTGGCTCCTCCCACGCCCACTCCTCTCTTACCAACCCAATTCCCCCAAATTTGATCCTTTTCCAACCTCACCCCAGGTTTATCAAATGTAACAGGCTCTCAATGGCCTGCCGGTTACTCCCCCTTCGCCCGGAGGTAGTACTGGTTTCAGAGTTCCCTGCTGAACCTGCTCTTTAACACATTCACCAATAAACCTACTTCCCACCCCATCAGCGCAGGCCATGCCCCGCGCTGACTGGGCGGTTGGAGGTACACAAATAGCCTGTCATGGAAACTGACACCATTATCATCGGTATGGCACCATACCTCCCCCTGTCGCTCCCCCTCTCCCCCCTGCCCTTCTAGCAAGGACCAACATAATTAACGTTAAGGCACTAGGGAATGGACCATCTGCGATGATCCTCTCCTACATCCTTCATGGTCATATTCCCTATTATTCATCTCATCATCCTCATCCTGACCCCCTTCTCCACGCAAAACTCAAGGATGCACCGGATCTCTTAGAAATCGACGTAGATGCTCTAACCGAGCATTTTGCGGCCTCTCGCCTCTCTTATTCCACACAAGCTCTTCCCGTGAACGTACTCCTAGATACGCTTGTGCGTCCAAGTGTAGATGTTGAGGAGCTGGGGAGTATCACCAATGTGGAATGGCGTCATGAGCCTGAAAAGGCTGTTTCTCATTGCGTGTTCGGAAACGCGCAGCGACCTGGCGGGCAGTGGACCGAAAATCGAATGCCTGCAAGCTGGGATATCCAAACCCTCAGCTATTCATCGATGCTTTCGCTACCCGGTTATTCATTTGCTGACCACTACCGGAAAACCACGGGAAAGGACCTCCCTGCATATACTCGGCCTAGCAGACAAGAAACGGCAGATTACTTCCGAGCATATCCCCAAGCTGTTCACATCGACGACGTCTTCCGGTGTAGCGAAACGGTATCTGAAATCATGAGAACCGATGCTGGGTTCTTCATAAAGTCACATAATATTCACTGTAAGCATTTAGTGTTGGCCAGTGGGATCTTTTCCGAAGTGCTGCAGCCTCATCCAACCCTAAAACCCCTTGCCACATTTCAGCCAATTCCCCAGATGCCGATGCTTGTCGTTGGCTCTGGGTTTTCTGCTGCAGACGTGATTATCTCCGCGCCAAATGACCAAAGGATCATCCAGGTGTTCAAATGGGACCCTGAAAACCGATCCTCTCCCCTTCGGGGCTGTCATCAGCAGGCGTACCCCGAGTACGCTGGTGTTTACCGCCTGATGAAACGGGCTGCTGAGCCACAAAAAAAAAGGCGCGGAAAAACACGTCGTACGATGTCGACACCCTTTCTCGAGAGCCGAGCTTGGGAAGATATCTATGAGGGGCTGCCAAACACTGAAATAATTAACGTGGATACGCAGAAGGAATGGGCAATGGTCACTTTTCGCCTATCCGACGGGACCATCCTATCGCGTCCTATACGTGGGATGGTATACGCGACCGGTCGGCGAGGCACACTAAATTATCTTGATAATTCTCTCCTCTGCGAGGTACTCGGCTGTGATAAGGGGATAAAAGCTGATGCTACGATATCTGGACAGACGCTGCGAAGTAAAGCTATCGAAAATGTTGAGATTGCCAAGGATGTCTTCATTATTGGGAGTCTGACAGGCGATTCCCTCATCCGGTTTGCGTACGGGAGCTGTGTCCAGGCAGCTGGGAAATTAATTGGTTCATTTACTTGTGATGCGAAATCCAGAGACAAAGTGCCTGTCACATCGCCATCACGGTCACAAACTTCATCCATAGGTGTCATGCATGGTATCGATGGCCATGATGTTTACCCTCCCGGCATTCATTCACGGTCCTTGAGTCCAAATAATGAGGCCATACTATCTCCATTACCCGAAAAAGGCGGACCAGGCGGTTTATGGGCTTGGCTGATGGATATCTGGAGATGGGCAGATGTATACTGAAGCGACTGAATGAGCGAGTGCACGATGATTGCATGTCTTGTAGATATATGTTAGTTCTGTTGTCTTTTTGTAGATTTCGCATTGGGGGAGACTTTATCGGATAGAGATATCATATTGATCATATATAGCGCTTCAAGTGAGAGAAACTAGTTAGGGTATATCGAATTTCATAATGAATATGTTACACTTTCTTTGCTTTTCCTGGTCATAGTTTACCCCATGATCTGTAGCTGGTCATCTGGAGGCCAACGAGTCTGGGCAAAACTAAGACACCGTTTAATGCTTTGAAGGTACTTGCGTGTAATTTCGTCACTCAAAATATGAGCTTGCTGATCGCTCTGGTGTAGCTTCTCTCGGGCGGAACGCTCGTGAATACCAACCATGGTAACACCAATAGGCCAGGCTCTGTAGAGTGGTCAGTCATAATAGATTCCATTGAGGGTACAAGGTATGTAGAATTTAACATACGCTTTTCCGATACTCAACCTAAGGTACGCATCGTTGGCATCGACGTATCTACGTTGCTGCGCCTTGTGGACAATTTCCACCACGTGCTCCAAAACACCATTGTCGACATCAGCCTTTTCAAACTTCCGAAAGAGGGGTGTCATATTCTCTCGCGACTGCACCATAGCATTGTAGGCCTGTCGTCCATGAAGACTCTGCTTCACTGAAACATCCCGCTTTGCGAGTGCTATCTCCCATTCGGAGAGTACCATAGTGAAATAAGACGCCAGTTGACGGAAAAGGAACTTCTTGCCCTCGGCATCTTTTGGCACTGTCGCAGGAATCTTCATCTCCTTCTCCGGGACCAGCTCCAGCGTTGTCGGGATCGGCCCATCAGACATTTTCTGCTTTTTCAGGGAACGCTCGACGAGTCGTCGATACCGTCTCAGACGACCACGATGTGTCTCCCCAAAGAGACGGGTAGGCTCATTCAACTCTCGGAACTTCTTCGTTAGAACTTCCTCACTGAGATCCTCCCCTTCCACTTCTTCCTCGCCCTTACTATCACTAGCATCAGCCGCTCCACCGGGAGTCGGGGGTAGCTCAGGCAGACCAAGTCGTTTTCGCCGCTCTCGTTCGTTCGCAGCTTCTTCCTCCTCGCGTTTCTTTCGCGACTCCTCGGCCAGTCGTCGTTTCTTCTCTTCTCGCTCCCGTCGCCGATCGGCTTCCTCTTCTTCCAGCTTCCGTTTCTGCGATTGACGTTCCTCCCGTTCACGCGCAAGTCTTTCCTGTTCCTCATTGTAGGCTGCTATTCGGGCGGATTCCTGATCCCCACGACGGATATATTTCTTTTCTGGGAGCTTCGGGGCCTCCTTTTTATCTGGTGCTGCCTCCTTTTTATCTGGTGCTGAGCCGGAGCCTTTCGCCTTAGCGATCTCTTTGGACATTAAGGCAGCGAAATCCATGGTGGACGGTTTGGGAATGAGATATGTAAATTAACAGGTGTGAGGGAGGTTTTTATTTTGTTTTTCCTTTTCCCCAAGGAGAGGATAAGAGAAGATGTACATATACAAGCCAGATAAATTGGCGATAGTTTTTGGTTACGGAGGGGAGGGAGGACGTTGGACGAGGAAAGGAGGCTTAAAGAAAAAGAGGTTCTTCTTCCGGCGGAGAGAAAGAAAGCAAACACTCCTCAATTTCACTCGGAGCTCCAACTCACTTCTCCACTTACTTTACTTCAAATCTCCAGCAATGACTGGATAACTCTCCCTGATTATCCTCTTCAACGAATGACAGATTAAACATTCTTTTTCTCTCTCTCTCGTCCTTCTTTGAGACAAATTGCACGAAAAAATAAATAAACTCATAAAATAAAATACAAAATGGCCTCTCGAGATGCGCCAAAACCTCGAATTGACCGTCAGTCAACAACGCCCTTCCACCTCAAGCTCTTCTATCGTTTGAACTCCTTCCACCACCTGTCCGACTTTGCCATTTCCTCTTCATCGTCCTCATCCACATCAGCACCATCTTACAATGGTCCCATCAGTGGTCCAAACGCCATCCGCGCTCGTTCTCCCGCCCCCGCATCCGCAACAGCCACATTGCCAGCTCATCACCTCCAAATTTACACCTGGCAGTCCTGTACTCTCCGTGAGCTTTCGCAGCTCCTCACCTCAGCACTCCCATCTTTTCTCCCCGACCCACCTATCGGAACCCGACTCTGCTTCCGACTCATCTACCCTGATACGAAAGCAGCTGCGATGATGGGGCCAGCCGCCGACGCGCGAGGCCGATATCTTAGTAAGGATCTAGGTAGCGTTGTCATTGGACCCCGAGAGAGTACCGTCGACCAGCATGAAGAGCCTACTAAGAACGGTGCCGGCCGACCTTCAGCCAGTGGACCGTTCCGGCTGCAAGGCAACGATGCGGAGAAGACGCTGCAGGAAGCTCGTTTCGTGATTGGGGACTATGTTGACTGTGCAATCTTACCACCCTTGGAGGATGGGTCAGTTGCACCGCCGTTAACGGTGGGGAGAGGACCCAGTGGTGCGCCCATTGGGGGTGGTATGAGAGCGTTTAGGGATACTGGGTTTGGGGGTGGACGATCTGGTGGCGGCGGCGGTGGTCCTCCACGTGGAGGACGAGGCGGTCCTGGTGGTCCTGGAGGTGATCGGGGGATCCCTCCTGGGGATTGGAGACGAGGGGAACGAGTCCCCGAGGGGGGACGGGGATATGGAGGTGGAAATGGCGGTGGTGGCGGTACTGGCGGTGGTAATGGTGGTGGTCCTGGGGGAAGGAGGAGATGGGGGCCTTATTAGTTTTCTTTGTTTTTTGTTTTTTTGTTTTTCTCTTATTTTCAGATATGTCTTTTTTTTATTATTATTAGGGATTTGTACTATTACAACTACTACTGCTATATCATGGAGTTTTGTCCCGGCAGGGGATACCCAAGAATTAGGGAAGGCTAGCACCTACATGGACAGATATATCAATTGGAAGACTTGTTTCGGTCTGTTTTATTATATTTAATTGATTTGATTTGAAACTATGATCCGGTTAGAAAGAGTATATATTGCCGTTTTCATACTTCCGATCTTGAGTTAGAAGTAGCACCAGAGGGGGGAGATAATAACCATAGGACTTTCATGCGGTATATTCTAGTAATAGATACAACGTCCAGCGGCAACCGAAACCCGCATTAATTAGGACTTAAAAAAAAAAAAGAACACGACAAAGATCTCTTCTTCCCCCAAAGTCAAGTACTCCTTTCATCCCACTGAAAACATGATCAAAACATTCTCTCACCATTCCGAAATAGTATCTCCTTTCCTCTTGCCACGGAGATCATATTTGCCCTAGAGAAAGAATAACGAAGCAAGAGTGAGCATTGATTCGAAAAGATCCACCCACTAAAGGAAAGCCGGAGAACCGGGGAATGAAAAAGAGGGAGGGACAGGGAACCCACATCGGTCTTATAAGCAATATAGCCCAATGTCGCGGGAATCACGCCCATATAGATGAATGAGAGCCAAGCATGGCGGGGTGTCCAGCGGAAGTACTTGTAACGGTTTGCGGAGAGTTCTATGGCGGGTTTCAATTAGTTTTTTTATTGCGATGCACTGTACCCTGGGAGAGGGAGAAGCGGGACGAAGAAAGAGAAGGGAAAGGGAAATTCCCGATTCTATTCTCGTCCCAACTGAGTCCTTTCAATGAAGAATGGGTGTATATAGGTACGAAAATAGATCGATCTGGTAGGGAGGAAGATCGGTAGTCGTACCATAGTATTTCTGGAGGGCCGGGTCAAGGACCAGGGCTGGGGAGACAGGTTAGTCGGGAGACGTTCAATGCCAATTGGTATCTGAAGTATTATCACTCACACTTGCTAGGACCGGCCATGATCGCGGTTGGGATAGTGGAATTGAGTGCGAGAAGGGCGTCTCGATAGATCTGTGGAGATTCCCATATTCGGTGACGCTGAGATGGAAGTCGGATGGTCATGTGATAAGTTTCATTGTTGCTGAGTCAGCAGTCCAGATGCATCGGGGGTTGTTTTGCTTTTGAACTTTCATTGTTTCTTTTTTTTTTTTATCTTGAGTTGGAATTCGAACAGGTCGTATTCTTAATTAGATGAATACGAGATCATTTCCAATTTATACTGGTGGGCTGTGTAATTCTTCAGCCAAAAGACTTCAAGCAGGACCAATAAAGCGCAGATAAACCTAGTGGGCGGATAGATACAAATGCCGTGCTCGCCAAAGAAGCATTTGTCGACGGAACTCCTCCACAAGGTGAGGCAAAATATGGGCTTGAGTTTGGTAGCAGATGAGCTTCCGTGGGAATAGACCCACGACGACAGCGCACTGCCCGCCCCAGCTTGGAATGGATTTTCACAGGTGTTGTTGTTAAAGTTGAACTATGTCACTACCAAAACATCCGAGGTTTGTCTAAAAAGTGCGAACTAGACCAGACTACTATGAAGGGGCCTTATAAAACCCTCGCCTGTTCCCCTCAAGCATGCTTTCTGTAAATTTTTAGTTAATCATTTATTTATTCGTCTTAATTTGCCTCCTCCATATCATCCAATCCACACCTATAGATATCCCCCACGGGCGTCATTCTTTCACATAAGGTACCATTGAGTCGTCGTCATGGCAGAGACGAACAAAGATGTCAAGATTACTCTCTACTGGTATGTTTGGTACATACAACAACCTGCCTTTTCTATTCCTGTCCTCTCTTTCTCCTCCTTTTATTTTTACATCTCCATAAGAAACGTAAAAACCAAGATAGATTGGCTAACAAGATGTATCAGGCTCGACCAATCTCGCTCCCACCGCATCCTCTGGCTGCTAGAAGAATTACACGTCCCCTACGAGCTAAAGATATTCAAGCGTGGAGCTGATATGCTTGCCCCCGAAGAACTGAAGCAAGTTCATGCCCTGGGGAAATCGCCCGTCGTCACCATTGAAGCCCCTGGAGCTTCTAAACCTCTAGTTCTTGCCGAATCCGGGCTGATCGTCGAGTATCTCTGTGACCACTTTGGAGGCGAGAAATTGATCCCAACTCGCTATGTGGAGGGTAAGGAGGGGCAGGCTGGTGGGGAGACCGAGGCATGGATGCGATATCGTTATTATATGCATTTTTCTGAGGGTAGTCTCATGCCATTCTTGGTGATGAAGTTGGTCATGGATAGTATGTCTTTTTGCCCCCCTCCTTTCCATTGTTTCGTTTTGACTCGTACTTTTTGTCTGGAAAGTCAAAACGGAAAGAGAAAGAGGGAAAGAGAAAAGGAGAAAAAAAAAGAAACTAATAACCCCCCCTTTTTTTCCAGCCCTAAAAAACGCCCCTGTCCCCTTCTTCATCAAATTCATTCCCCGTGTGGTCGCCGGCCAAGTCGAGGCCCGTTTCCTCAACAAGAACCTCTTTGGTACCTTTGACTTTCTCGAAAGCCAACTTAAGACGAGTCCCGGTGGCGGACCATACTTTTGTGGTCCCCAAGTCACGGCTGCAGACATTATGATGAGTTTCCCTCTCATCGCGGCGAATATGCGCATGCCGCTGAAAGAGAAGTATCCATTACTGGCTAGCTATACCGAGAAGATTCAGCAGGAGGCTGGGTATAAGCGGGCAGTGGCTAAGATTGAGCAGATGGACGGGAAGTTTAGTGCCTCATTGTGATGTGTCCCTCTCTCTCTTCTCTCTCCTCCATTTCTATTTATACAATGTAGTTATTGTAGGAGTGTTAGGCCGAGGGTGGATTAACTTGGGCTGTATATATTAGTTATTGCTGTGGGATTGTGTTACTTTATACCTCTTGATAGTTTATTTGACTCAATACGCTTCATTTTCCTTCCATTACTCACGATTTATCTTTCTAGTGGGATAAAATAATCTACACCCTGCTAGCACATATATATATCGTACTCCCAAAGCGATATTTAACTATATTTATTAACCCTCCCTCAAAACATCTAAATTGATATAGGCCTAAACATATATACTCTGTAAGACGTAAAAGTAGGTACACAAAAAAAAAATAAAAAATAAAATAAAATAAACCCAAAAAATCCAAACCCAAACACCTATAGATACCTACCTACGTACCTACCTACAGCCGTACGGGCTCCTGATCCCTCGCAACCAACAAATGACCCTCACGCACCAAAGAATTTTTGCAGGGACGTTTCAACGCCCAATCCTCCAAATTCGCTAACGTGGTCGACGCAATCTCCGTCAGAGCCTCCCTCGTAAAGAACGCCTGATGTCCACAAACCAAGACATTCGGAAACGTCATGAGCCGCATCAAAGTATCATCATGGATAATCTCCTGCGAATGGTCATTATAGAAGAGGGACCCCTCCTGCTCATAAACATCCAGCGCCAACCCTCCCAACCGACCCGTCTTCAGAGCCTCAATCGCCGCCTGGGTATTTATCAGTCCTCCCCGCGACGTATTCACCAGCAACGCACCCTGCTTCATACGACCCAGGTTCTCCGCATCAATGATATGTCGCGTCCCCTCCGTCAACGGACAATGCAAGCTCACAATATCGCTTTCCGCAAGCAAGACATGTAGATCAACGTACTCGCCATACTTTCGGAATTCATCGCCGCCCCCGAACGGATCAGAAGCGAGTAATCGACACCCGAACCCGTGGAAGATGCGTGCCAGCGCCAATCCGATCCGTCCCACGCCCACGATCCCCACCGTTTTCCCGTGTAGCGTGATGCCCAGGAACCCCTCCAGGTTGAAGTTGCCCTCGCGTACCCGGTTATATGCGCGGTGGATCTTCCGGTTGAGGGTTTGGAGGAGTGCCACGGTGAATTCGGCGACGGCTTCTGGGGAGTAGGCGGGGACGCGGGCGACGAAGAGTCCGAGTTCTTCAGCGACGGGGATATCGACGTTGTTGAAACCTGCGCAGCGGAGGAGGATGGCTCGGATGCCCATGCTGTGGAGGGTGCGGAGGACGGGGGCGTCCAGCGTGTCGTTTACGAAGGCGCAGACGGCATCACTGCCTTGGGCTAGGGCGACGGTTTCGGAGCTTAGGGCGAAGGAGTGGTAGGTTATTTTGCAGAGGGGACTGTTGGAGTTGGTGTTCGTATAATGGGATTCTAAGACGGAGTCGAGAAAGACTCGGTCGTAGGATTTGGCGCTGAATACTGCGAGTTGCATTGTGCTTTTTGTCCTTTTTTTTTTTTTTTTCCCCTTTCCTCTTTCCGTTTCTTATCTTTTCTTTCCCCCTTTTATGTATTATGTATTCTAAATGTTTGTTTCTCTGAATATCCCGGGATTGTGGTTATGGTGGAGTAAGTTTAGAGATGTAGTACTCAATAGAGAGAGATGAGGGGGAAGGAGGGTGATTTTTTTTTTTTTTTCTCTCTTTCTTTCTTTCTGTCGTTTTCTTTCTTGATTCTTCCAGTGGTCAATGTATTGGGTGCCATGCAATGCCAAGGTGAATGCGAGTATGGTACGATATAGTAATAATAGGTACTTTTGCTTCCTATTTCCCCCTCCATTTTCAGAAATGATGACGTCGTTGAGTGTTGCAACCCTGGATTACTACCTAGGAACCAACTACCATTCCCCTTGATGGAACCAAATCCTAAATTATTCTTCTGTTTCTATATTTTACTTGGGTATGCACTTAGGATTATTAGAGTAAATTATTATTATTATTATTTATAATAATGGCGGTTGGCCACGGGAATTATAGGTACCTGGTCCTATATGTCCAGAGTGGGGTAACTAACTATGTATGTGCATACATCATATCAACGTAATCGCGAATCCGGGGTAATGTCGGTCAACTCTTTTTTGTCAGTGCACAAACAAAACCTACAAAGGCTGGGAATTGGAAAATTGAACAAAAACGAGGTTGTTTTAAAATCAAAATAACAAAGATGTTAGAACAAGCAAATTCAATTTAAACTTTTCTTGATTAAACTCTACCTGCACAGAAAAGCCCTGCAGTACTGGGGACTTAACCTCCGCCTATGATTGACTTGCATATTGTTATCGCTACCTAGTTGAAGCTAGATCTAAAGCTCTCTACGGCAACAACGAAAGGATTGAAGGTAACTTTGGGGCTTAATTGAGGTTGGGAACCATCACCCTCTGCAGTACCAGGGGAATGTCATGGTCGAGATAGCCAGTCAACCCGTATTTCCCTAGGAGGCAAAAACATAGTCGCCCAGCTATATCAAGCGATAACAAGTCCTGGCTGCGGGCCTACGGATGTCCGCATGATAAGAACTGATAGCATCGGATAGTTGGATATGAACAAAAATAGTTAATTGCAATATAGAGGGATATTACAAGTACTCATTATGGAGAGCTAGATAGGTACGCTACAAGTGTCGCGACAGAAGATCGGACCCCTATCCGAGCTGAAGAAAGAATGCTTAGGTTAGTTGTTGGTTGTGCAACTACCACTAAATACCTAGTAGGTAGTAGTAGGCCTCGAGTGGTTAGGTACTTGTGACCTCGGAGCGACAGCCATGTTTGCTTTCAGCTTGCACAGCATAGTTTAATATTTGTCAACCCACATACAATAGAAACAGGATCCCGGAAAGTTTCCAGCTCGTTGGTAACACAGAGACACCACAACCAGGTCTCTGGGTCCTTAGGGACGCCACCGAAAGGCCAGAAGAAGATTTGGAACTTGGGAAGAAAAAAGCAAGATAACCTAGATGAGTAATGGGATCCTTGCTCATTGGTAGATTTGCCGTATAAACCGAAATAGACAGGTGATATGATTCTTACCTCAGCTGATAGCACAGCAGCAGATAATTAATTAGTTGTTAACAATAATAACAACAAAGACAACAACAATAATGATTATCATCAATGTAACGGACTCATTTCCCCCATCTAGTTTTCTATCAAAAAGCCGTAATAAACCTGATAGGCACCAAAATACTCATACATAAGCTTATCGGTGGGTCGGTTGATATTGATTGTGGTTATTGATCTTGATAGGAATTCCGGGATAATGGATCTATGAGGTATCTATTTCCGCGGTCGACTAAAAAGAAGACAAACGAGAAAAATGACTAATAATGCGTAGCACCTGTTAACTACTTGTATATGATTATGATCGCCATCCAAACCAAAAAAGGAAGGAAAGAGGAGAATCAATTGGCTTGGCCTTGTTGATCGTGCACTGGAGAAGGTATCACGGGAGAAAGCAAGTCGCTACTCGGTAGTGTTAGCGTCGCCTATCCATCCGAATATCGCCTCCCTACAACGGAAATAAAGAGCCGAGATTCGATAGTGCCTTGACTGTGCCCACTTCTGTAGGTATGAGGATGAGGCTTCACAAATCCGACTCCCACCCATAGAAGATAGAAAGGTGTTGCGGCGCTCTCCAGCCTTGGCAGCCGCGTTGTAAAGAAAGCTATCAGGTACTAGCAACTGCACATGTAAAAAAGGTGCCCTGCAGTGCTTGGTGGGATTGTTGCACCTGACCAGCTCCTTACCGACGGCTGATCATTTATTCTTCTAATAATTATTATTGTTACTCTTCTTCGGTAGGTAACTACTGAGGTAGTTAACCACTCTGTAGTTATGATGACAATGACTTTGTGATTGTTTGTTTATTTTTATTTTTGTTTTTCTTTTCCCGAATTTCGGAACCGAGTCCAGATGGCCTTCGGATGATCAGAGTTGGGATGATCGCTGGTTCTCTCACCCTGTTTGGAACGATTAAACTCTTCACAACCTCCAAGTTCCAACCTAGAAAGTTCGATGATGCTTCCAAAGTCACCATCCGAGGTTTTGGCCTCCCGGCTAGTCCGTGTTAAGACGAGATCCACTGAGGGACCGCCGATTCTGTTACATAATCTGCGGCGAGAGCGTTTCGGCATCTGTCCGTGCTGCCTGTGCTCCTGACCAATCGCAACACTGTACGGGCATATTGGCCAATCAACAGGCTGCGATAACACAATTGAAGACTGCCAATCCGGAGGCGACTTCGCCTGAGGCCCGCCGTGTTGGGAAAGGCCGTGCCCAACGGTGATTGGTGTCCACTTGGGCTTACCTGGAGTGCTTTCCTGGAGGAGCCGACAAGGACTCGCGGGAGTTTCGGACATGGCCAATCATACACCTTACTCTAAATGAAGCGGTCCTCCTATTCCGAAGTATGAATGTACATACATACATACATGTACTGTCGAGTAGGTAGGTACCTATACCTCCACATCCGTAAGGTATTATTGTTATTATTATTACTTTCCTCTGGTCGGAGGGGAAGGCCAGGTTGTTTGCTACCGTCACCGCTAGAAATAACTTGCAAGGGGATTTTAGGGGTAAGGTTACGAGAGCTATAGGCTAGCATCTGCATTTCCCCGATTTATTGTCTTCTCAAGTTGTCTTCATTGCTGCCTCCGTCTCTGTCTGAGGTCTCGTGAACTCTTTTCTATTTGAGTAACTTCTTGCGGTTACTGCTACTTTACCGTCAACTAACCTAGTTGTTAACTTAGCTCCTTCTTCTGGGTGGAGGTGGGGTATTCCTGGGTCGTGTGTGGAGTCTCCAACTCTCACTGCCAATGAGCATCGCTTGTTTTCGAATTTGTACTCTATAATCCAAAGGTCTTGCCGGTCCAGTCTTCCGCTGGTCGGTAACCGTCGTAGTGACAGCCGTAGTCTTCAAGCTGTCTTCGGGAGTTCTCTTAGCCTGTGAAAAGGGAAAAACAAAAAAGAAAAATATTATTATTATAACAAGAATATTAAATGTAAAATTTTTTTTAATCTTTTATCTTATGAATATTATTCTTCTTCTTGTTCTTGGGGACCAAGGATTTAGTAATTCAACATATCTATATGGTATTCTCTTTTAATTCCTTTCGTTGCAAGAGAAGTGGGGGGAGGGACTAGAAGTATGGAGACAACCTGAAGGGGAAACTCCTCGTGCTTGTTGCCTCTCTCTCTCTACTCACCCTGGAACCGTTGCCACCAACGGCCTCGAGCATTCGAGGTGAAAGGGGTGATGTTATGTATGATTCAAGATGTTCAAGAGATATACTCGATTGAGAAGGGATATACTTGGAGTATCAAGAGGCGGTCAAGGGTCAAACAGGGATGTTGTCATGATTGTACAGGATATAATATACATAGTGATCGGAGAAAGGGAAGGGGGAAGGAGGGGGTTAACCGGGGAGGGATATCCCTGCATGGACGATTCCCTCCCTTTCCTCCTTTCGAATCTGCAACCCCTTGTCTTGTGTGACGAGGATTGATAACAACGCCAACATTCTCAAAATAAGATCCAATAACAAACTGACTCTCTATCTGAGAAAATTGAACCCTTCTGGAGTGTAGGACAAAATGCCTAATAATCGAACCTATCTAGACTGATCTCGATGGCCAAGATCTCTCCCTTGAAAGCGTTCTAACGAGTTAGTTGTTATTATTATTAATGAATCCTGCCCCAACCACCGTCTAGGCGTGTTCCTCGGTAAATCACCGCTCCGGATGCAGGTTAGCGCTACCAGGTGTGGATTCCGATCTTTGGGTCCAAAAAGGTCCAAAGTTTGAGAAGTAGTCGGAGTAGGAGTAGTACTCGGTCGTAGTAGCTCTTACTATCTACTTAGGATGCGGACATGACGCCTAAACCACCCTACACGCTCTAGGTAAAAACCACTTGCCAAAAGAAGGGGGGAACCTAGACAGATTCAATCTCCGTCTCATTTATCTTGAGACACATGGGGTAGTCCTGAAGAATACGGAGTAATAAGCTCCTTTACTTTCATCTTTGATATTATCCGACCAGGGATGTGTTCACTATGAAGTTGCCTCTCTGAACGGCTCCACCGGCTGCGTTTCTTCGGGACTTTCCCTTTTAGCTCCAACCTTTGCAGGATTCGCATTAGTGTTACCTCTTTGAAATACTGTGTAGGACTTGTAGGTATTTTATTCCACCACTTGTAGAACAACTATAATCACTATTTCCGTCCGGTATTATAATGTATTTATTACTATTACTATTACTACGACAGCTACTCTACTCCTTCTGCTAATATTAATATTAATATTATTTCCTGAGTAGGAGCAGGAGCAGGAGCAGGAGCAGGAGGAGACTCACTAGTGTAAGATGTGATAGAGTGGTAGGATTACCGGGGGACTCCATCCGTTAGCGCAACCTCTCTCCACAGCGCGCGCATGGCAAAAGGGAAAAGAAGAAGAAAAAAATAAAATAAAATGTAATTAAATCAGAGAGAACACTATAGGTAGGATTAAAAAATAATAATATGTCTCTCATCCTCTATTCTATCCATCACTTTTCTTAAAAAGACATTCCTTCCCTTCCCCCTCCATTCTTCTCCCTTCCCCCGCGCGGCCTGTCCAGTCCAGACTCAAGCTCATTAATTGTTATCATCATCACTCGGGCTGATTTCGATTGATAGCGGCCAAATCCAATCCCAAGTCACCGATCATTTCCATTCTTCGCTCTACTATCATCGTCATTACAAACTTTATTCGTCTCTTCCTTCCATACTCTCTCTCGCCACTGCGATGTGTTTATGGTTCCGCCTAACCTCCATTCACCAACTTGATCTCAACTAGCTCAGCTCTATTCACGATCCTATACCCGTCGATATCCTTGATCCCGCCGGCTTCGCCGTCCACCTCGCCTCCCCTCTTGTCTTGCACCCTTTTTAACAACACTTGGAACCCACCATTTTAACTGCCGATTAATCCCCCCCCATATCACAACTACATTTGCTTTATTTACTTCTATTATTTGGATCATACCTTGAAATGGCTACCCACGTCGTTACTGCCACGACGACTTCCCCTCCTGCCCACCAGATCTCTATCTATGGTGGACATCCTTCTCCGATGAACTCTACCACCACCACTGCCAATAACTCTCCCACTTCTCCACGTCTTCAATATCTCCCTCTCCACACACGCCAGCTGCGCCCGCCCAAAGCTCCGCTCTATGTTCCTGCCGCTTTACGCCCAACTGAGCGCCCTCAGAAGCCTTCTCCTCCAACACCACCTCGTAGTATACATGGTTCTCTTGATAGTTTAAATGATGGAGAAACCAGTGAGACAGTTAGTCGCCGCTCAACACTCGAGACTGTTGTTAGTGGTAACATTAGCAAGCTGGCCGAGGATGAGTGGATGAAGACTGAACATCTTGGAGAGGTCACTGGCCTTCCGACAAGAGAACATTGGAAAGTGAGTATTGTATTACCTTTTTTTCCCCTGCCTCTCGAAGGGTATCCTCTCTCGTTTTATAATATACTCTATGACGGTTGCGTGCCTGCACTCCCGGATGTCGAGCCAACCAGCTGATGGCGACATCTTGCGTGATCTGCGCCCGCGACATCATCTATCTTGCCTGCATTATACATCCACCAGTCTTAGGTTCCTATTATGAATGCATTTGCTAACGGAAATACTACTAGGCCGATGCAGCATCTCCTAGCTGCGACTCTCCTTCCTGTCGCTCCTCCTTCGGTCTCTTCCTTCGCCGTCACCACTGTCGCCATTGCGGTCATGTCTTCTGCTCCTCTCACACCCCTCATGTTGTCCCTCTCGACCAAGATGCCCGCTTTCACCCTGAAGGGGTTCCTTCTCGTACCTGTGATCTATGCTGGAGTGCCTTCCAACGTTGGGAGGAGGCTCGTGCCGACCGTCTCACCAAGATCCAGAGCCTGATTAATGCCCAGAATGCCAGCGAGACTGAAGATAATCAGGATACCGATGGAGCCTCTCCCCCGTCGTCTGATGATAATGATACCTCGCAGGACGAGGGTCCTAAGTCCGCTTTCGCCTCGATGCTTGGCCAGACCACTGAAATTGCCGCCAGCATTCCTCGAGGCTGGAATTGGAGTACATTCTAATCTATTCACCCTCCATTGTCGACTATAATTATACTTCTGATTCCCACGGGGCTCTCGTGTCGACTGACCACTCCCCCGCTGCAAATACCTTTTCTTCAATTCGATGCAACACATATTTTAGAACATATTTTCTGATCTTACTTTCCTATTTCGGTCGTTAGATCATCCTTTTTTTTTATTATTTTTTTTTTCCTTTCATCTTCAGTTCGGTCATCTACATGGAGTTGGGTCGGCTTTATTTCTTTTCAGCTTCTTATTACTTGGGGATTTCCCTTTAATGCTGCGATCAAACTTCATAGAAGTGGGGGCTGTCTCTTTAATTTTCTCATTTTCCTCACTGCTCAGGATACCCTATCATGATTGCTTACGCTTGGCGATCTCTTTGTTTTTATCCTTTATTTTTACATGGCGTTTTATGGGCTCATGTTTTATGTTCATTTGATTTCCGATCTCTTTCAAATCTAGGTGATAGAGGTGTTGGTAATTTTTTATAATTTGACATTCCAAAATGATTCTATTCTCTTGTAGACAACATATTGACAGACACCCTGTGTATATTCATTCCATTAGTATTCCATTAATATATACCCGGTCTAAAAACCTTTAATCTTATGGCTCTATACCTTGCTCATTTCTTTTTGCGTTTAGAACACCTCTTTAATAAGGTTGAACATTCAACCGTTTGACCATCCCAACATGGTCAATCCCTTCTTCAAGCCATGTCCCAAATGTTTCATCTGTAACAAACCCAAGTCGTTCATACATCTTCTCCGCCTGCTTCTGTGCATGCAACAATCCCAGCCCCTTCCACACCGCTCCCGTACTCGCAGCAGCTAGAGTAGCACCAGACTCCTTCTCCACAACATTCTTCATCGCCCGATTAATCTCATCCCCATTCTCCGCCGCCCACGCCATCGCCGTCTCCATCACTTGTCTCCCCAGTCCATACCCCCGATACTCCTTTAACACCGCCACCCGACCAAGCATGATATATGGCTCACAGGACAGGTCGTACCTGGGCAACAGCGATTCATTATTCTGTCCCCCCTCACTTCCCTGCTGCAGACATAATTCATGTGGCGCATGTGGTGGCGGTATCAAACGGATCACTGCAACCGGGACTTTGAGTGGCTGAGAACCTGTTGGGTTCACTTGAACTTTCCTTGCAGCATCATCATCATCTTCTTCTTCATCCCCATCTTCATCGCCGTCACTATTAGTAGTTGTATAAGCAGTAGTCGTATTGGGTATCCCATCATTGTCGCTAACATCCCCCCCAAACGCTTCGTCGTAAACCACCCAGTGCCAACTCCGGTAATCGTCGTCATCGATCTCAAACTCGGCATTACATTTTTGTTCATCGACGAAAACTTGGAGACGGACGGCGAGAGCATCGTTGATTCCAGGAGGGTTGGTGGTTGGGTAGGGGATTGTTCGTGTGGGGAGGGTGAGTTTAGTAGAAGTAGTAGTAGTTGTTGAAGTATTTGGGGGAGGAATAAAGGTTGTTGTGAAGGTTGGTTTGGATTTGGGCTTGGGTTTGGGGTTTGCCATTTTTTTTTTTCTTTCTTTTAAGGTCCAATCTGTATGTGGACTGGATCGGGATACAGTATGGGTTTTGTATGATGTGATAATGCTGGTATGCAATTTTTTGTTCTTTTTTTTTTTTTTTTTTTAATCCGGCTGGTTTTGGTTTGCGTTTGCTCTTTTTGTCTGTCTTCCCCCTCTCTCCTCTCTCCCTTTTATTTATATATGGGGGAGTTGCAGGGTGGGATATGTAGAATGAGTTTAGGTCTTACTATACCTAGGTTCCATGATATTTAAATATGTAACCAGCTAAAATCATTCTGTTGAGTCATACAAGATACTTAAGGTAGATTGATTGAATCAACTACCTGGTAGATCTAAGATAACCAACTAGTAAACAAACAGAGCAAACAATCATCCTTTTTTTTTTTTTTTTGTTTTCTCTCTTTATCCATATCATATCCCTAATCTGCATCCTTTCCAAATATTCAATATTCAATATTCAATCATTTTGACATGTCCTAAGAAGCAAAAAAGAAGAAGAGGAGGATCAAAATGCACCTCTATTTTGATGCTGTGTCAATACTCACAGCTCCTTCTTCAACAGGGGGATCGTTTAAATCCCGTTTATATAATTCCCGTTCCCTCAGGGCTGCCCCGGCGCAAATCTATGCGCTTATCGTCGAGGCTGCGAAATGGGATATCCTTTTAAAAGAGGTGATTGATCAGTCGGGGATTCTTAAGCAGGAACCAAAGGTGTGTTGCTACCCCTCTTTTTTTTTTTTTTTTTTTTTTAATCTTCCCCCTCTTCTTATTCCCCCTACATTTCCGCAATGTGACTACCTATCTACCTATCTGCCTACCTACCTTGACGGGTATGGGGAAGTCTATGGTTGACTACTGAGGGAAGGAAAAACGATTCCTGCTGACGGACGAAAGTAAAAACAAAATGCTCTTTGAGTCTGATTCATTATTTATAAAAACTATATAGCTCTATCCACTACTTGCTCTCCTACTCGTACACGATCATCTTCTTGCGAAAAATGGCATTGCCGCACCGGCGTCGCATCCCCTCCGTCAAGCGATCGAGCGACATAAGATTCGGTTAAAGGGCGAGTTTACAAAGGCCCGCGTGCGTCGTGGATGCGCGACGATACCGGATTTGAAGGAGGCTGTTCGTCGGGAGAAGTTGGCTCTGCAGCAAGGTAGTGCTGATGGGTCGGCCCAGATGACAACCGCGGTGTATCCCCGTTGGGTGAGGGTTAATAATGTGCGTACAACGCTCGAGACACAGCTGAAATCAACTTTCTCGTCGTATGGTCGGGTAGAGACGCTGGGCGAATTGGTGGGAAAGGAAGAGCCGAAAATGCGACTGGACCCTCATATCCCCGATCTTGTGGCCGTTCCACCGGGAATGGAATTCACGACATCACTGGCATATAAGAATGGGGAGATCATTCTGCAGGATAAAGCGTCCTGCTTCCCGGCGTATCTTCTCTTGGGGGATCAGCCATGGAAGGAGGAGGACGGTGACCTGCTGGATGGGTGCGCTGCACCCGGGAATAAAACGACACATATGGCTTCATTGCTCGCAAAGATGAGTCTCGGTCGCGCGAAGAAGAAGAAGTCAGGACGGGCTTCAGCACATATTTTCTCGATGGATGCGTCGCCTGTTCGCGCAAAAACCTTGCAGAAAATGGTATCCACAGCTGGAGCAGACAACATTGTGACTGTGCTCCAGGGTCAGGACTTTCTGGCATTAGACCCCGCCGATCCTCGGTTCGAGCGGGTTGCAGGTCTACTCCTCGACCCGAGTTGCTCTGGGAGTGGAATTATCGGCCGTGACGATGTGCCAAAACTTGTTCTACCCACCCCTGTTCCCGGAAGAAGCCAAAACCAGGGAAAGAAACGGAAGCGCAATGATTCTGATGAGCAGAGCGATCCCGATTCTACCAGAACTTCGGCCTCCCAAAATGGTCACAATCAGAATAATAAGAAGAAAACTAAAAATAATGATACACTAACCTCCTTCTCCTCCTCCTCCTCCTCGCTAACCGACGAAAACGAACTTACAAGCAGTACTCAACTTGATCCCGAGCGTCTCACTAAGCTTTCGAACCTCCAAACTCGCATCGTTGAACATGCCCTCTCATTCCCAGCTGCGACGCGCATCACATATAGCACGTGCTCGATCCACATGATTGAAAACGAATCCGTTGTGGAGCGTATCCTGGCATCAGAGGTGGCTCAACGTCGAGGGTGGCGGGTTATGCGGCGAGATGAGCAGCCAAAGGGTTTGAGGGCGTGGAAGCATCGTGGAGTGAGGACAGAAAATGGTGCAGATGGGGTCGAGTATAAGGTTAACCTATCTGATGAGGAGCTGGAAGGTTGTTTACGGTGCTGGCCCGGAGATGATGAGGGGACCGGGGGATTCTTTGTTGCTGGGTTTGTAAGGGATGGGAGTGTGGATGATCTAGGTGGTAAAGAGAACCTTAACCCAGAGAAGACCAAAGATGATGACGAAATAGACGGGAAGGAAGATGATGATGATGAGAACAGCGATGAAGACGATGAATGGGATGGATTCTCAGATTAAAGCAACTTACATCTCTATGTATCCTTGTTGTTAAATAAAGTTGGTAGGGGGAGAGAAAGAGCTACATGTAGGATTTCAAAAAATTTACATATGAATTATATGTATAAAAGCCAAGGGGGGGAAAAAAGAAAAGGGGAGGGAAAAAAGAAAAGGGGAGGGAAAAGTCGAGAAAGTAAGTTTAACATATATAAAAAGAGAGAGAGAGAGAGTTTTGTGGTATACATTTAAGGAACTAGGAACGCCTGTTTCCTACTTCGCATCCTCTCGCTCGTGTAGACATCTAATTTAACAGCGACCAGGGTGAATTCCGGGCTGTCCGGGGCCGACCCAGGTTGAATCAAAACACGCCACTGTCCATTTCGCACTATCCACGTCGGCGACGGTAAGTCTACCTGTTGGGGTGATCCGTCGAGATCTAGACGTCTGCGTTTCACTCGTGGTTCGGCTTTCATGTCTAGGTTCAGGGATAGTGTGAACTGGCTAAAATTGGACTGCTCCTCCCCGTCAATGGTGAGAGCGGTATTGTGATCGATCTGGACATAGATGGGGTGTCGGATCGTACTCTGGGGCTTCTGTTGTGGCGTGGAGGAGCGCGAACTCGGTGAGTTCTTTTTTTCCGCGAGGATTTGGAGGAAGCTGGCAATGCGGGCACTGGCTAGGTTGAGGAACGTTGGGCGCATGGTGTGCAGGTCGATGATGGTATTCTCGTCGCCAATCTCGAGGATCAGGTCGTGCGTGGAGTCGTCAACAAAGGGGCGGGAGTAGGTGACCCGCGTGTCGTTAGTATTGTCATCATGTTCGACATGGATGCCCGACCGACGGACGTCTTCGAGGCGGATGATGATCTCTGAGCGGCCACGGATAGGGTTGAAGCTGATATGGTGGGGGATAAGCTTCTGTTCTAGGCCACGGAGGTGGAAGTAGCGACAGTCACGCAGGAGCTCAGCGCGATGGGCTTCGTTCTTGATATGGAGGGGGTAGCCCTGGAGGAGGTGGAGAAGTTGGGCAAAGACGTCGCCTGAGCGATTAGGGACACTCGGTGGAATGATGGCTGGAGGTCGGAGGAGACCATTGCGATCCAGGCCTGGGAAAACTTCGGCTGGGGAGGCGAAGAAGGCAGCGAAACCAAGGGAGAAAAAGTTTGGGGAGTCGCCAGCCCCAGAAAAGATGTCTCGGGGGATCTGGAAGTGACGATCGCCAATCTGAATGATGATTTCGGACTCGAATAGTTGGGAGATCAAACGGGGTACTGGGATTAGTTGCGATGGATGTGTCAGTTTACCATTATGAGATGGAGGGAGGGGAAAGGGATTTCATACAGCTATAGAACTGCGCGTCTGCGAATAGCTTCACGAACTGTGGCCCATCCTTTGGTAGGAGGTGGTATCCTGATTTGAGCCTCGGATTAAAATCGGCTCTCTAGCTGTCTTTCCCGGTGAAAGATGGGGTGAGAGGTACCTTGCAGATGTCGGGCGATCTCCTGAAAGGTGGTCGGATCACGATCGATGTACAAAGTCCGAGTGCCCGTCCCGTCCCCATTCTGCGCGAGTTGATCTTCAAAGAATCGGGAGAAATAGGACGGGGCTATAAGGGGGAGGTTAGTGGTCACTGACTAGTCCAAAAAGCTTTCCCCAGAGGCGTAGTCATCGGATAATCATACGATCAGGTGAAAGGATTATAAATAATGGTTATAAATGGTGGTGGGTGTGTAACTAACCATCGGAGGCGATCGAAGCGCCCGAGAGACGGAACAGCTCAGTGCCAATCTGAATGGAGAAGACCTTTTCGGGCGGGAGGGTGCAGGAAGATGGGGCTGATTTGTCTGTTGCCATGGGAGAAGAGAGAGCTTGATTTGGTTTTCTGCGTCTCCTTTGTACCTTAAATTTGGTCGCGACTCTCTCTCTATACGACCCGCAGGTCTGTTCAGAACGTGGGCGGGCTACCCCGATATGGACATCACCAGGAGCTTATGTGGGGGTCAGAAGGCTTTGAAGGAAGGACTTGTAGTGAGTGAGTGGATTATCGTTCAATCAGTAGTATAATACTATTGTATCACCTGTCATAAGCAATAGGAATCCAGAGTAGTAAGCCGGCCAGGGCCAGGGTTTGATCGATCGAAGTCTCCATCGTATCTCATTGTTTGCGAGTCGAATAAACATGCACAAGTCACGGGCGACCGGAAGCCCCGGAGCTGCTCTTCCGATTGGAGCTTCATCGAGGAGCGTTCGTCTACAGGTATCCTGGCATCATCTTTTCCTTCCTCTATTCATTAGATTTCATCTATAATGCATTGTTTCTCCTTTCTTTGCTCTATGTTCTCTATCTCTATTCCTTGCTCTGTTTCTCACAATCGCTGGGTTTGTTTCCTTTCTCACGGTATCTTTTGCATGCTGATGGATGATGGTTCATCATCAGCGGTGGTACTACTATGAGGAACGAAGCGGCAACAACGTGCGCTGATGATCAATAATAGCTCTATATTTAAATATAAAAGCTCGATGCTTACAATGTCCTCTTCACATGAAACTCGGTTGAGAATTGAGGGCTGAGACAGGTCCAAGCTGCCTTAGCTGCTCCCGAGTCCTCCGTCCGTTTCCCCTTCCCCGCATTTGGCTCCACCAGCACCTTATTTTTCTTCCTATCAGGATCATTCGCTTTCCTGGAACATTTCCCTTTGAGTTTAGAATAAGGAAGTTGAGCGATTAGGATGGCCTGATTTGCTCGCTTTGGGGTTGCTCGCCTCGGTTGAACTATCCATGTGGCCGTGCTTCCCCCACTTCCTTACCTACCTCATGCGTTAACCTCCTCGTGCATTTTTCACTCTTAATAATAATTGGCTCCTCTTGAATGGAAAGGGCCCGTAGATCAACAATCCAAGTCGGCCGCTGTTGCAGGGCAGCGTCGATTGTTGAACTTACCCACTTGACAAGCTAGTCCCGCCGTTGCCAAAACTTCATTCGCAAGCACTACTCCTTCCGGACGTAATCAACCTCCTGAAGCTGACCTACATATCCTCGGGGAAAGCGCTACTCCCTACGGTTGCTTATTCCCCCCCGCTTGAATCTTGAATGTTTTATTATCATACCCGTCAGCACACCACCCCTCCCTCTTTTCTCCAATTCTTTATTCCCTCCCCTCTCTCTCATATATTGTATTCTTCTGCCCGACTTCGCTCCGTTTATTGTTTGTAGGTATTTCTATTTGATACTATTTGGTTTGATCGGCATTTCGCCATGACTGAACAATCCCTCTCATACGTCCCTTTGGACGTGCCTCTTCCTCCTGTCTCTACCGAAGAAGTATTCAATGAGCTGCAATGGAAGACTCTCTTGGCCTTGGCGGATACTGTCATCCCCTCAGTGCGTGGACCAAATGCACGCAAGTCCCGGTCAACTAAGGTGGTCTCGAAGGCCACCATGGATGCTGCCCTCACATCGCTAAAGGCTACCATCCCCGACCCTGATGCAGATTCAATCGCCAAAAATTATTTGGAAGAGAACCTGTCATCTATCCCTGAAGTTCGTCAGGCCTTGCAGCGTCTATTTGCAGAATATGTGCATCAGGAAGGGAAGAATGGACTGAGCTTTATTCTGACTGCTCTGAAGTAAGCTTCCCCCACCTAGTTTTTACCTTTTTTTTTTTTTCCCTTATTGAATTATGTGGCGGGTCTCCTGAAGGCTGACACCTGTTTCAATCGTTATAGTACAAGAGCGGGATCCCTGATCCTCACGGGATCAATGACTCCGATTCAAGACCAGCCATTTGAGGTCCGGGAGCAGATTCTCAAGAGCTGGGGAGATTCGCGATTAGCACCCGTCCGTTCCGCCTACCGCGCCTTGACTGCTATGTTCAAAAAGATGTGGGTCACATTCAGCCCTACCCTCTATCCAGTCGTGGGGATCCCCCGTGTCCCAGTCCATGGAACACAAAAGGACGGTTTCAAATATGAATTTTTGCAAATCCCCCCTGGTGACAGGCCAGAGACAATCGAAACGGATGTTGTGATCATTGGAAGTGGCTGTGGCGGCGGTGTGGCAGCTAAAAACTTGGCTGAGGCTGGCCACAGAGTCATAGTCGTCGACAAGGGGTACTCATTCTCTTCAAGACAATACCCCATGAAACCCAATGAAGGTTTTAACAATCTGTTCGATTCTTCCGGTGCTACTTCGAACGATGAAGGTTCAATGGGCATTCTTTATGGTTCAACCTGGGGAGGTGGTGGCACCGTCAATTGGTCCGCATCGCTTCAGACACAAGGCTATGTGCGCCAGGAATGGGCCGACCGAGGTCTCCCTTTTTTCACATCTTGGGAATTTCAAGAAAGCTTGGATCGCGTATGCAACCGGATGGGTGTCAACACTGAGCATATCAACCACAACACAGCCAACCGTATGATCCTCGAGGGCGCTCGAAAGCTCGGATATTCAGCAAAAGCAGTACCCCAGAATACTGGAGGAACTGAGCATTATTGTGGATATTGCACCTTGGGCTGCCGCTCAGCAGAAAAGAAGGGACCCACGGAAAGTTTTCTGACCGACGCTGCTAATGCTGGCGCCACGTTTGTGGAAGGATTCAAGGTAGACAAGATCTTGTTTGAGAAAACAACAGCTGGCCAGGTCGCCACCGGTATTATTGGCATGTGGACGTCCCGCGACTCTCACTTTGGGGTATCAGGGGTTGGTGCAGTAAAGCGCAAGCTTAAGATCAAGGCGAAAAAGGTTATTGTATCTTGCGGTTCGATGAACAGCCCTCTCCTTCTTCTGCGTAGCGGTCTCAAAAACTCCAACATTGGCCGAAACCTTTATCTCCATCCTGGTAGGTGAATTTCGAATGTTTTCTTTTCAAGGGTTCTGCAACCCACTGTTGTTGCGAGTGATCACTAACAAAACACCTCCAGTTGCCGTTGCGACAGCTGTCTTTGATGAGGAGCTCCGCCCTTGGGAAGGTGCCTGCTTGACTACCGTAGTCAATGAGTTTGAAAATCTTGACAACAAGGGTCACGGGTTCAAGATTGAAGGTGTCTCAATGTTACCAGCAGCAATTCTCCCCATTTTCACATGGCGCGACGGACTTGACTATAAACTCCAAGCGGCCAAGCTATCTCATTCGGCTGGTTTCATCACCCTTGTCAAAGATAAGAACACTGGCCGAGTGTACCCTGATCCTCATGATGGCCGAGTCCGGGTTGACTATAGTGTTTCACATTTCGACCGCAAGCATATGGTAGAGGCCCTTATCGCGAGTGCCAAAATTGCATACATCTCTGGCGCTAAGGAAATCCACACATCATATCGCGACATGCCACCATTCGTTCGACCGGAGGGAGATGTGGCTTGCCCAGAAGGCATCAATAATGCTGCACTTCAGGCTTGGATTACAGAGCTTCGAAATAAGCCAATCAGCTCTGACAGGGTTATGTGGGCTAGTGCCCATCAAATGGGAAGTTGCCGGATGGGCACAGCCCCTCGCAACAGTGTTGTGGACCCAGAGGGCAAAGTTTGGGGTACACACGGGTTATATGTGGCTGATGCATCGGTTTTCCCTAGTGCAAGCGGCGTGAATCCCATGGTAACCAATATGGGCATCTCGGACTATATCAGTCGAACCCTAGCAAAGTCGATGGAAAAATCGACAGTTCGACTCTAAGTGTATTTATTTTGAGTGGTAAAAATGGAGGTTGTGTATCTGTACAGCGGGTTGCTTGCTTGATATCCCTATCGTGTTTTATACGTTTGCTTTTATCCTTCTTGTGAATTATTATTAGTATTATCTCTAGGAACCATGGAGTATACATAGCAAAATAAATTTGTGAAACATTGATTATCATTATTATTATCATCATTTTGGCCATGAGTCAAGAGGTTGACGTCAGAAAGAGAGCTTACCCCGCATGAGGAATAGGTAACTATCCCACCAAAAAAGAGTGATCAGCCTTATGGTTCCTCTCTCTTCTTAAGAATGGCATGGTGAATGCGCTTGAACCCAATGGCTGAGTCTCTTTTTATTAGCCACCTTCCTCCAGAAATCCACCTTCTTATTGCCACCTACCTACCCTTCCCGGACCTTATCTACCTCAAAACCACCTGTTCCTACTTTAACGCTCTGATCCCCCGACTCACACACTATGACCTCCTATTCGCCGAAACAACCAATCACGCGAAAACGAAAGACCTCTATACCTGCCGTTACTGCCTCCGCCTCCGACCGGCAATCAAATTCGCCGACCGGATGCTCCATCGTCGCCGCGGGCGATTCGGCCACGACGCCTGGAAACGATTCTGCGTGGATTGCGGCTTAGAACCACGGACGAATGGTGAGACAGCGAGATATGGCCCTGGAGCAGAGATTGTTGTCCAGGGTACTCGATATGTTTTATGTATGCGGTGTGGGGAGTTGGGGCTTAAGACGGATAAATATCCTGGTATGGGTGAGGGTATGGGTTTGGGTAGATTGTGTATAAATTGTTATCGCTGATTGGGGAGGAAAGGTACCAACCACGTAAGAAGGTGGAAACTAAGAGAGGTGATATTTAGGTAATGTGATATGACATGTGATGTTTCAACCTTACCTACCTGGTCAATATATATATATAAGTATCTATATACCCTGTTTTCGATGTGGGCAAAGGGGGGTGGGTTGATTAATTGAATTGGGGATTGATTGGGTACCTTGATATTTAATACCTACCTAGGCAGGTAGGTAGGTAGGTAGGTATTTAGAGGTACTTATACTACAGGCTTTATTAGGTGGGAAGTGAGGTTTATCTATAGAATCTCTACCCCCTTATATTGAACCTTTTTTTTGATTATCCGGGTTAATTCTAATTACGAACTACCTGCACATTTAACTGTGGCAGATATGTAATTAGGTATATATTGTATAGATATAGAGAGAGAGAGATATATATATATATACAAGCAAATAGAATGCCTGAAGGTTTAGGCCTGTCGAGCAGGGACCTGCTTAGGCTTGTTCTTAAGGATTTCGTCAATTTCCGCCATTACTTCGGGGGTGAGAAGGGGCAAAATCTTTAGACTCTGCACGTTGTCTGCGATTTGCTCTGGTTTTGTGGATCCGGTGATGATGGATGTGACATTTTCATTCTTGAGACACCAGGCCATGGCGAGGTGAGACTGTTTCACACCGAGTTTATCTGCTACGGCCTATATCAAATATTCATTAGCGAGTTACGTTCTCGAGGTGAGTTGGGGGGGGGGGGGGGGGGGGGGCGGGTTAATAATGACATACCTTGACAGCGTTAACCTGTCGGATTGTCTCGACTGATTGCTCACTTCCCCATGCAGCTCGGACACTACTGACGTATCCGTCTTTGCTCTCTGCGAAGCGGCCACCGGAGGGAGGCGCATTGAAGGCATCGTTGTATTTGCCGCTCAGGAGACCGCCCCTCAAGGGAGAGAAGGTGGTGAGGCCGATTCCGCAGCGCGAGTATAGCCGTTGGAATTCTCCTTCAACTTTCTCCCGGTTTAGCATACTGTATAGTGGCTGTTCGACAATTGGGGCGATGAGGCCGAGTGACTTGGCGATTCCGCACGCCTCGCTGATCTCATCTGCAGACCACTCTGATGTTCCCCAGTAGAATGCCCAGCCTTTTTCGATGACAAAGTTGAAGGCCCGCACGGTTTCCTCCATGGGAGTTAGACGGTCTGGACGGTGTGCATAGATGATATCGACATAGTCGAGCTGTAGTCGGTCGAGAGAGGCCCGCGCTCCCTCGATGATGTGCTTTCGTGAGAGACCGTTGTTGTTGATGGGGATCTCTCCATTGGCTGCTCCCCAGTAGAGCTAAAGATAGCGACGACGATCGATTAGCCATGGTGTTTGATAAAATACAAATATATATATATATATTAAATAATAAATGACCTACCTTAGTGCTGATGACAAGATCGTTTCTCTTCCATTTTTTATCCTTGATAATTTGCCCCATGACGATTTCCGATTTGCCGCCCGCATAACTATATAGATGTTAAATTTTACGCCTAGGGGGGTGAGTGGTCTGGGTGGGTACGCATGCATACCCTTCCGCTGTGTCGAAGAAGTTAATTCCACATTCATATGCCTGTTCCATGCATTTGGACGCAACGTCTGGAAAAGTAAAGATTAGCTCATACACAGAAATCGCCCGAAACGACCTCGATGAAGTATCGGTTGCTAGAAGGACGGGCACGATATCTTACCATCGCTGACATCGCCTCCGAATCTATTTTCATGTCAGAACCAATGCTAGAAAAGCTCATTATCAATACTAAACATACGTTAACCATCCCCCCAGTCCAATTGCTGAGATATGCAGACCGGAGTTGCCTAGCCGGCGGTAGATCATCTCATTCTTTTTATTTTGTTCCGCCATTTTTTCCTCTGCGAGTCAAAAATCGAGATCCTTTTGCCAGACAAGATCAGGGACAGTGTTCAGCAGTGACTTGAGTGAGGGGAAACTGCATCAATTTATCCCCTCATCTCCAGCAGTCTGGATTGAACGCCATCCATAATTAAAACCCCACCATCGAAGAAAGGCTCTGGTAGCCAATCATGGGCTGTGACTTCCTGAGGGGCTCAACGCGGGGACCTAAAAAGTGTCGGGGTGTCCCCCCGAAGGCCTGAGTTGGTTTAGCCTGAATCCCGTTCGAGCTTGTTTAGGCGGAATATTCCGTACGAAAATGGAGAATCTCTTCCCTCTTTTGGGGCTTAGAACTCAAATCTGGACGATTGGTGCATTCTGAGATGATAAATTGGTTACATTCTGAGTCACAATAGAGTATACTGGAGTGTCACCTACTCCACACTATTTTCTGCAGGGGCATCTTAATTTCCCTAACTCTGCCAAGTGGCTTGGATTTATCCATTGAACAAAGTCGTGTGTATTTAATTGAAGTGAGGGGTTGTCTGGCTGGCTTTTCTTTCCTCTCTTCTTTCTCCTGGTCGACTATAGAGTATATGAACATAAATGTCGCATTTTTTTTTTTCTTATTTAGTACGTCATGTTACTCTGCGCGGAGGCGCATGGGTTGGTTTATGACATTTAGTACTTGAATAAGTTTTAAGTTTCGTTGGAAGCCTAGCGTGCTAACTTAACGGGTAACATAATTCAGCAGTCACATATCTGGATTTCAAAGGATGGCTGTTAATGTAATTTCTTTCTTTTCTTCTTATTTTTTTATGGGAGATAAGGGGGGGGGGGGAAAGGAGAAACTGACGTATGTGGGGTTGTGATTTCCTGCTGGACAAGCTCGATTCAAAGAAAAGCTCCTGTAACTGGAAACTGATCAAGGGTAAGCTGAACACAGCTAGCATATGTTTAATAGGCCTTTGGGGTATACCCTTCTTATGTTATGTAGAGGCAATTGATCTTACTCATTTGGGGGAGTGTTTATGAACACTGAGCTGACATGGATCGATAAATGGGAAAGACATATGATCTCGCTCTTGTGCACTCGTCTCTGTTTCTTATTATTGTACTGAACAAGAATGGAGATTCACACGCCGCTCAAATCATCTACACACAATAGACTTTGTCTTAGTCTATCGCGTGGGGGAATCCGTGGGGGATTGGCAATCAAACCGCGGCAATTTACTCATCTTGAATGGATGGGGGATGCCATAATACGCAAAACAGAGCCCATCAATGTAGAAACGTTAAATAGGTTGAAGACATGAAAGAGGTTGAGTAGCGCCTGCAGTGTGTGTGGCTCATGCTGAGCTCTTTTCAAGTTTTATGATCTCATAGCAGTTATTAGTGTGCGTTAAAAGCCATGTACTCGGGGGCGTGCTAATAATGGGCCCCCTTTTTGAGAAGATTGTATAGCCCTTGGAACTAAGTCTGAGTCTGAAGGGTGGTGACCATGATCACGACATGATACACACTAGTTTGTCGGAGATAAAAAGAAAACCGGACGGAGTTAGCAAAATTAGGAGCCCATGAGGTCGAGTAGTCACAGGATAGGAGAATAACTGGTCATTACTGACTATTATACAGTTGCTAGCTATTTGAAAGGCTCCGCCGATACCTCAGGCTGCCCCTCAAATCCACTGTGTCGGGCAGACAGCGAGATCGGATGTTGAGCTGATGCCCAATAATGGAGAGAACAAACCGTGCGGCCTTACCAGATACCCAGGTGGAGTAATTTATAATGTAAGTAGATTGCCTTAGTGGGTCCTCCAAGTTGTTACGAGACCTTCTCGGAGAAGCAGAATTAGCAATAATAATAACACTGGTCGAGATACTAGTCAGGAAGCTCCCCCCTTGTTCGCGTTACTTAATGGTTAAATTGTTGGGATAGGAGGGGTCAATACGACCTTTTTATCTGCTTTGATGCACGCCTAGGACCTTAAAGAGAAAGCTCACACCGTTTGACGCACGAACCAACCAAGCAAAATGCATTCTGGGAACCCAGCTGCATATGCATATATATGAGCCACTAGTATCTATATTATCGCAGATATTATTGCTATGACAGCGGGGTTGTTGAGAGCTTCGTACGGGCACAGACTACAGAAAGTAAGGGGTGAGTTTCGAGGAGGACACAGTATCTCCGCATAGCTTTGTAACCTGCGCCTTTCATGCATGCACCGTGTCAGCAGTGGTACACCGTGCTCTCTTATCCACCTATAATCTTCTTGTCATCCCACGCTTAGCAGCCCTTGCAGAACAAGAAATGCCATTTGGAGGGTCAACCGTGTAAAAACTGCCCTATCAGATCCACTGTAATGCAATCAAACCTCTTTTATTTGTAAGAACACTCCGCACGGATAATGCAGAAGCTTAGTAGGTAGGTAAGGTAGTAGTATTGTACGACATCTTGATCTCGGCCGGCCCGGGGTCGGGCATTTGTATTCTAGATTAACGCGAAGTATCGTAAGTTTGTCTAACCGTTTGGGTTTAGAAGAAAGGGATGCGTTATTTTTTAATTTTTTTTTTCCGGGTTTCCCCCCTTTTTTCATTCATTTCTTTCCTTCCTTTCTGTTTTTACTGCTGTGACGAAATTAGCGCGTAGAGGTTGCCTGAGTTGAGCAAGATTTGGGGTGCCCCTCATGTTTAAAAAGCTTTCGGTCCAACTGATCACTGCCTCTTTAGGAAAGACCATGAGTCAAATATGACCAGGTATCTGTCATGTTGTTGAAATACCAAAAAAAGCCCTCGCAGGATTTGGTTCTTCACTAAGAATCAGCCCATGATATTACATCAGAGATTGACCCTTTCCAAACCATCTTACGGTGTGTACCAGCACTCAGGGTGGCCGAGCCAAGGTTTTGTGACCTTTTAACCCTTTGTTTTGAAAACTTAACCCAAATTCTCTGTAAATTGTGGGCTTTTGTAACGTAAGAGACAATTACAGTACAGATTATGTACCTATGGATCTAATCAGATGATCTAATCAGATAAGCTATTGGCCCGAATTTCGGAGACTGCAAATGAACCAAAAATTACGGTGAATGCCCCTCCCACCTAGACTGATCCCGTGAGATATTCGGCCAGAGTGCATATTGCTCAACACGCACTGAATGTTGCAGTCAGATATATCCCACGTAATAAGCCACACAAATATATGCCTGTGCGTTAATCTGCACGTTCAAATTGCCTTGCCATTGTCACTGCCGCACAAGATCAGCCCCCACCATCGCACAGCAGCCAATCATTTTACAACATACCCCTCGAAGGTCCACCAATGACGTTGAGTGTATTTCACATTGTTTGAAGGTTCCTGCGTCGTTAGAATTGTTGATTAGTTGTACTAGGGAGAAAAAAAAATAAGTTTTTATTTTGTTTTTCTTCTTCGTTCATATATATTAAGAGTGCTGCTCCCGGAGGGTTCGTTGGAGCTTCAATCATCATACGGGGGCAGGGATTCACAATGGGGAAACGCAAACTAGCCGTTTTTTTCCGCAGGTACGTTACCACCGGACTCTCCCGCGTAACTAAAGGAATAGCAGGAGCTTTTCACAGCAATGAGGGGCAAGAGGCAGCAAAAAAATCGGCGCGGGAACCAGCAACTCGGCCTAAAGAAAATGATGAGCTTCAGAGTTCGACTGTTGAATTCCTTCCCGTGACCAAGGTTCCTGCATTGGATACCGTGGATCACTATGTCATTGAGACATCAAGTGCAGATTGTATCGAGCAAAGCCAGTGGGTTGAGCTTATCTTTAGCTCCGATCTTAAAAACACGATCGACAGCCTTATCGAGGGCTATGCACGGTTCATATCTTCATTTACTGGTCTTGAGGAAATCGCATTTGTGCTTTTGCACCACCCGCCCTTTGTTTTGGAATCCCTTCGAACACGTTCGATTATACGTGCAACGATAACTCCTCGCGATGACGAGGGCCTCACAAACTCGACCAACACTGCGCTCCAAGAACTTGACATTGGACACCATGATAGAGACGGAGTACAATTCCTTGTGGAAATTGGATTTAAGGATGATGGTTTAAAAAACATCTCTACTACCACCGGAAAGGTTTGTTGAAACATATGCTTGTCATTGAAGTACAAAGATAGCTAATTTTTATTTAATTTTATGAATTTTTTCTTTAAACAATAAGTTCTTCAAACTCTCCATCGAGCCTTATGCCGATACGAATACACTACAGATTAGCTTCGCATATCCGAAATTATCTATACCTAAAGCCTCAGTTACCCAGCTTTTGAGGATATTGGCTAGCTACCTAGCGGATTCCTCGCCGACTGTTACTCTTACAACCCCTCCACCAGAGCCTTCGGCCCTCAACTTCCCACCACTTACGATACCTCCTCCACGAGGAGCTACACAGAATGATGAATGTGCTACCAGCCATGCCAAGTCGTTTCTCCTACACAATGCTTTTGAGGATTGGGCTCGAAGGACACCAGATGCGGTAGCTCTTGATTTTGTGCATTCACTGGCTTTAAAAACCACCCCTGCAGAGCACAGCACACTCACATATGCGGCTCTTAATGAGGCAGCTTCGAACGTGGCTATACGTATAAGATCTCTGCTGTCCGCCAGTGGGAAAGCTGCCGATCGTGGTCATATTATTCCTGTTCACATGTCGACATCTCCGGAACTCTATATTTCGTACTTGGGGATTCTAAAATCGGGGTGTGCATTTTCGCCCCTTCCCCAAGATGCCCCTGCAAAAAGAATCAGGAAAATTCTGCAGGATATCGATTCTCCGATTATTCTTAGCAACAAACCGGAGCCTCATTCTGGGCCGTGGAATGTAGACGCAGCGAACGGTGAAATAAAAAAAGCTGCATGGATTGATGTAGCTGAGGTTTCCAAGTGGAAAGAACTGCGGAATGCGCCGTCTATCTCTACGTCGTCAAACGCGGCCTCTGTGGAACACTTAGATATAGAGAGAGATCAAACGGCATATTTGTTATATACAAGCGGTTCGACTGGGCGGCCCAAAGGTGTTCAAATAAGTCATATGGCAGGAACATGCTCCATCGAATCTCATATTGCGGCAATTCCCTTGCCGGGGAACTCTATTGGGGATTTTCGTTGGTTTCAATTTGCCTCTACTTCCTTTGACCCATCAATCATGGAGATATTTGTGACCTTGAGTATGGGCGCTACACTCTGCTCCGCAGACCGAGCCCTCACTCTTACCAACTTGGAGGCAACTATTAACGAGACAAGAGCAACTGTTATGATGGCTACTCCTAGCCTGGCTGCTCTTTTGCGGCCGTCTCGTTTAACAACTCTCCAATCTCTTTGGTCAATGGGCGAAAAGCTCAACCGCACAGTGATTGAAAATTTCACACAAGCGCCAGATGCCTACAGAGCCAGCAGTGACTCAAATATTTCAAGAACCTTGGTGAACGCTTATGGTCCAACTGAAGGGGCAATCAATTGTACTTTTGCGGCTCCATTTGAGTATGTTACTCGTGGTTCGATTATCGGCAAACCACTCCCAACATGCGCAATCTTTATTCTCTCTTTATCTTCAAGTACCCCGAAGCTAGTACCCGCTGGTCTTGTTGGGGAACTCGCTATAGGCGGACCGCAAGTGAGCAAAGGATACCTTAATCTTGCACCTGTGACTGCAAAGTCTTTCGTTCAGAGTGACGAATTTGGCTACATTTATCGCACGGGCGACAAGGCCCGTATCGTTTGGGATGAGACGGGCGCCCAAGTTGTCGAATACCTCGGCCGTATCACAGCAGATCAGGTGAAAGTGAGCGGCCGCCGAGTTGAACTAGGTGAAGTAGAATCGGTTATCGCTGCTGTGTCTGGTGTTAGGGAAGTTGTGGCTGCTGTGTTAACGAGAGAAAATGGATTGGATAGCAACGAGCAGATCGTTGCATGCATAGTGGCTAATGACAGATGTGAGACAGCAAAAGAGATGATACTGAAAGAAGCTCGGAGAAATGCAAAAGATCACCTACCACCATCTATGTGCCCTTCAAGATACGCTTTTTTCGATTCCCTCCCAAGGTCTAGTTCCGGAAAAGTGGATCGTAAAGCCATTTCTGCCTTCTTATTGCAACCCCAAAAGACAGGGGCTAAAGCTTGCTCCATTGAAAACAGCGACATCATAGAGACTGAACCTAAGGTATTAGAAAACACGGTCGGTGAAATCACAGTGCCCCTACAGGGCCTTGTGATTAAGTTCATCGCAGAAGCAATGGGCGAGAGTGCGTCGGCAATCAACCTATCAGACGACCTATACTCACTGGGGATGGATAGCCTTGCCGCGATGAAACTCTTACAGAAGTTGAGAGACCATTCCATTACTAGTCTATCTATCAGCGATGTATTGCAGTCCCAAACTCCAGAGGTCCTACTCTCAATCATCACTGAAAACCAGCGCCTGGATAGTGAGCTCGACTCAAATGGAACTCGCCATGTCGTCAGTCAAAAAGATATTTTTGAACAAAATGTCCTATCATTCGCAGCTATGAACCATCAAATTTGTGCAGAAAGACTCGATATTGCCCCTGATACAATAGATAAAGTACTTCCTGCTACAGCAACTCAATGTGGTATGATAGCGAGCTTTTTGCATAGTTTGGCAGATCCATCGTCCTCATCTCGCACTTATATCCATCATTCTGTTCTACCACTCAATTCGCATGTGGATCTCGAGCGAATGAAGATTGCTTGGGAGACAGTACTTAAGAGCTATGATGCCTTTCGAACGGTCTTCTGCTTGGCGGATGATAATATGTCTCCATTTGCACAGTGTATTCTGGCACCGCAGGAAGGTTCCGGGGTGGACTGGAACATATACAATGTTTCAGATGATGGCTTAGAAGAAACAATCCTGGATGCCCTTCGGAATGTGGAGGAGTCGATTAATTTGAACACCCCACCCTGGAAACTATCTCTTGTCAGCTCGGCTAAACGCTCACAAGTAATACTGAGCATGTTCCACGGTATTTTTGATGGCGGTGCCCTGAAACTTCTTCTTCAAGACGTGTCTTCTGCTTACGAGGGGAAGCCTTTGGGACAAAGAACATCACTAGAGTATATCGTCAGACATCATTTCGAACCCGATCATCAGTCGACTTCTCAATTTTGGACAGAGCATTTGAAAGCCTTTTCTCCAACAGCATTCCCGTCACTCACACCTTACCGGACCCCACCTACCAAAAGAACTGAATGTGTGGAAATTACTTCTCTGACTGGCTATGGAGACCTCAAAAACCGATCAAAATGCATTGGTTCAACACCTCTTTCGGTGTTACAAGCCGCATGGAGCTCTATTCTCCTAAGCTACACTGGCACTTCCGAACAAGAAGTAGCCATGGGGAGTGCAATATCTGGGAGGTTTGGGAGAAACTCAGAATTTTGTATTGGCCCAGTATTTACGGTCATTCCCGTGAGGGTCTCAATTGAAAAAATCAAAGAAACCTCCGCAGGAACTACGACAAACAAGGATGTTACTCGTTACCTTTCATCCTTTAATGCGGCGGCGTTATCGCATTTGCAACCTCGCCTTGGATCAATAATTTCTGCAGATGGACAAGTACCGTATGATACTCTTCTTGTTTATCAGGAATCAGGTGCCGAATCTAATGGCAGTGGCCTCTGGAGTACGATCGTCCGCCCCCCGATGGGGATCGATTTCGCAGTTATGATTGAAGTTATACCCGAATCTGACATGTCTTTGACTTTCCGTGCGACTTTCAATTCTAAGCTTGATGCAAGCTCGGCAGAATTAATGCTGAGGGAGATGGACGCCATTGTGAATTTCATTCTGGAGGAACCGAATGAAAATTTTAGTGATGCCCCCTTTCATACCCAGTCCTGTCTCAAATCTGCCCTCAACTCGGAGCCGAAGGCTGCCACTGAAGTAAAAAATGGATCATTATTACACTCTCAATTTGAAGAATATGCAAAATCTAACCCTGAAGCCCTTGCCTTGATATTCAAGCGAGACTTGGATAATCATGATCATCTAGGGAATATTGCTTGGACCTACGCCCAACTCAATGCTATGGCTGAAAATCTTGCGGAACACCTTCTTCAAACTTGTGGGCAGCTTACAAATGTCTCTGTGCCAATATGTATTGAGAAAAGCCCTGAGTTGTATGTGGCTATACTTGGGATCCTCAAAGCTGGGGGCGCTTGGTGCCCTATTGATACATTATCGCCTACACAACGTCGGCATGACCTTATCGCACGGACTAGTGCTGGTGTGGTTCTCATTTCACAGAAGGATGGCCTACAACCCGAAGATGCGATTCCTGCTAACACTCAAGTGGTTGATGTCAGTATTTTCAGCAGTTATGAGTGTATCTACGTAGATGCACAAAAGCAAAAGTTCACAAATCACAGAGCTACTCCAAATGACATGGCCTATTTGATCTGGACTAGTGGTACTACAGGGGCACCGAAAGGTGTCCCGATAACCCACTCTGCAGCCGTTTCCAGTATGAGGTCTCTACAACATGACATCCCGGGAAATGCCGATGGAGGTACTATACGCTGCTTACAGTTCTCACAGTGTACGTTTGATGTGTCAATCCAAGATTTTTTCTATACTTGGGGCCTAGGTGGTGTCCTTATCTCTGCCACACGAGATATAATGCTGGAGTCTTTCTCAAAACTCGCAAATCTTACCAGAGCAACACACGCACATCTTACTCCCGCATTCGCTGCTGGAGTTCCTAGAAAAAGCTGCAAAACGCTGAATGTGATTACCATGATTGGTGAGAAATTGACCCCATCAGTGGCCGATGACTGGGGCACCGATATGAGGGCTTTTAACACCTACGGGCCGGCTGAAGTAACCGTGGTTTCTACCATACGAGAGTTTGGAAATGAGCACAAGTCAATTAAGAGCGCTAACATTGGATGGCCTATGGAATCTGTTTCGGTATTTGTGACCAAAAACCAGCGCGTCCTTATGAAAAATGCTATCGGTGAGCTAGCACTAGGAGGCCCTCAACTTTCTCCAGGATATCTGAAGCAGGAAGAGGTTACGAGGGCGAAATACATTTGGAACCAAGAAACTTCACAAAGACTTTACTACACAGGAGACTTGGTCCGAATGCTTGCAGATGGGTCCCTGGAGTATATTACGCGTGTTGATGATTTGGTAAAGCTTGGTGGCATTAGAGTTGAGTTAAGTGAAATTAGCTTCGCTCTCAGAGGGTGCCACCCCCTCGCTCAAACCATCGAGACACTTGTTCTCAGTCGCCCAGATAGACCCACCCAGGTCCTCGTGGCTTTCCTTTCTGCCCCAGAAGCGACTGATGAGGGGAATGCCAAGAATTCGTTGTTGTTGTTGTTGCAAGACAATGCTCTTGAGATTGCTCGCGCTGCTGCCAATCAAGCTAGAAATTCATTGCCGGAGTATATGATTCCGTCAGTTTTTCTGGTTGTGAAGAAAATCCCAAAAACTCCCTCAGCCAAAGTTGATCGTCGAGCACTAAAAGATGTATATGCATCCGTTGATCTCGACCGCTGGGAAGGTGAATTGAACAGGAAAGACGGCGCCGTTGGCTACACCTCAGAAAATGAACTGGATCTTTCAATTTATACCCAGGTCATCGAGATTGTTGCGAAGCTAGTCGAAATATCACCTTCAATCATTACAAAAGCTAACCGGCTCAGAAGCCTTGGTCTGGATTCAATTCGAGCAACTCGCCTAGTCTCTAGGCTGAAGAAAGTGGGCTATAAGTTATCTGTGATCGAAGCTTTGTCCTGTATCACCATCCAGGACCTTGTCCAAATAGCCTCATCTTCAATCACTATTGAAGTGCCAATTTCTAGCACATTTAACCTGGCTGCTTTTAATAATGAGTGGCATGAAGTGGCGACCAAAAAGGTGCAGGATGACTTCATAGTTGCTCCAGCGACTGCTATCCAGGAGAGCTTTCTCTCTGAAACAATGGGTAACTACAATATGTATTGGAGCAACCAATTTTTTTCCCTTGGCCCTTCGGTTAATATTCCTCGCTTAAAGCAGGCTTGGTTTGCAGTTTGCCAGAAGACAGAAGCCTTAAGAACCGGTTTCCTTCCTGTTGTAGAAACTGGGAGAGGTAACCCTGACCAGGACCCTGGGTTTTCTATTCTCCAGCTTCTTTACAAGCTTCCCGCATTGGATTGGGAACATCATTCGTGTACTTCAAGTCAAAACTGGATAGAATTATTTCGCAACCGGATCAAGCGCGTCATGACAAAACATCAGTCGAGTTACTTCAGGCACCCTCCATGGGCCGTGACAATTTTGGATAAGGGGACCGAGCGATTTATGGTGCTTAGTTTGCATCATTCAATCCATGACGAGCCATCACTTCGCTTTATAATGGATGACGTTCGATCCTCTTATGCCTACAAACCACCTTTAAGACAACAATTCAGTAACGTGCTTGCCACCCTCCTTCTGCAAGAAGACAAAGCTGGGGAAACACTTAAATTCTGGAGGTCCGAGCTAGAGAGCTTTGCGGAATTGGATACCCCAGCATGGCCAGACCTCACTGGAAAGAGGGTACCTCCAGGAGTTGTGCGAGATTACCAGTTAATTTCTGAAGAGGTTCACATGACAGAGCCAATTGCAAGACTGCAATCGATAGCAGCTAATCTAGGGTTGCAGTCTATAGCTTCAATTATTCGAGTAGCATGGTCTTACGTGTCATTAAGCTACCTTGGGTTACCAGCAACTGTTTTCGCCGAAACTCTTTCTGACCGCGTCTTGGATTCATCTTTTGAAGACAGCGTTGGGCCGCTGATATCCGTTATCCCTATTCCTTTTAATCCAAAGGGTAGCGCACGAGAAGTCTTGGTCGAGCAGCATCGAATTTCTGTCCAGGCTTGGAAATATCGCCATGTTCATGCCCGTGAAATCAGAAAGGCATTGAAAAGGCCACGAGGGGAACCCTTATATCCCGCAGTCTTTAATTTCCACGGCACAGAAAAAATCTCAAATGAGCACTCCCAACCCCAGATATGGTCAGAGGTGGAGGACCAGATAGGGTTACACGTGGAGCACCCAATGGCTATGAATGTTTTCCGTCGCAACAACGATGCCCTGATTTTAGAAGCCTCCTCAGACAGCCGCTTGATAAGTCGCAGCCACCTACGCCTTTTTGTTCGCCAGGTTGACAGTCTTATCTCAGCAATTTCGGAGTTCCCAGATGAGCCTTTGGTTAGCCTTGTCAATCGTCTACCAGCAAGCATGCGGTCTATATCAAACCAGCCCGTCAGTGAAGGAGTTGTAGGCGCCATTCACACGGCCCCGACGTATTGGTTGGAGCTATATGCCAAACAGCAGCCAGATTGGACTGCAGTGGAAGTGGCAAGCAGCATCACCTCAAACGGAATAGAAAAAGAAACTATGACATTCGGGGCGCTAAACGCTGCAGCAAACCGTGTGGCGGCGTTTATCTCCTCCTTTGGTCATAAAAACAAGGTCGTTGGCGTCTGCAGTGGCCGCACTATGGCTTCCTACCCCATAATTATTGGTATCTTCAAGTCGGGAAATACTTATCTACCCATAGATGAAGGTCTCCCGGCTGAACGCAAGGCATATCTAACTCAAGATGGGGATTGTCCACTTGTATTTACCGAGTCGTCGCTCTTAGGCTCTTTCACTGGTGTCTCTCCTGGCTGCAAAGTTTTATGCCTTGACGATAGTACCCTTTCGGAATCTCTGTCGAAAATGCCCTCTTATGATAAAGACTATGAGTCTCGATATGATGATAACGCATATCTTCTTTTCACTTCTGGGTCAACTGGAAAGCCAAAGGGTGTAATGGTAACTCGAGGGAACCTCTCCGCATTTATCGAGTCCATCTCTGAGTTCGCATGTCGGGCTGCCCCTAGGACTTTGCAACTGGGTGGGACTGGAAGATATCTCGCTCAAGCAAATAGAGCATTTGATCCACATCTTCTAGAGATGCTTTTCCCCTGGCGTCATGGAATGGCCACCGTGACTGCTCCTCGGCCGATGATCCTGGATGATCTTGGGTTAACCCTCTCTAAATGGGACATCACGCACGCAAGTTTTGTCCCTTCGTTAGTAGACCAGTCCAATATAACACCACATCAGTGCCCAAAATTGGTATTCATGACTGTTGGTGGTGAAAAAATCTCTCAAAAGGTCTTAGACACCTGGGCTTCCGCATCACAAGTGGCCATTGTGAACGCATACGGCCCAACTGAAGTAACGATAGGTTGTACTTTTGCTCATGTTAACGAGCACACGAATCTGAAAAATATTGGGCCACCACTGAGTGCATGTGTTGGCCATGTTCTTATCCCTGGAACCATGGATTACGCCCTCAGGGGCCAGACTGGGGAGCTCTGTTTTACAGGTGCCCTTGTTGCGAAAGGCTACCTCAACAGACCGGATGCAACAGGCTTTGTTACGGGTCCATGTGGCGAAAAAATGTATCGAACTGGAGACATAGGACGCCTTATGATTGATGATTCCGTGGAATATCTCGGACGTGGAGATGATCAGACCAAAATCCGCGGTCAAAGGTTAGAACTCGGAGAGGTTTCAGAAGTGCTTCGGGCGTCTTCCGCAATTGAAATCGATGTTGTCACAACGGTCGCCAAACATCCGGGCCTTGTGAGGGATCAGCTCATCGCCTTCATCGCTCGTTCGGATTCTCGTAATCGTGCAAAAAATCCGGACGAGATCGTCACTTTCCTTTATTCTGATTTTTCAACCCTCGGCCGCGAACTTCAAGAAATATGCCGCAAAAAGCTTCCAGCATACATGGTCCCCGACTTGGTTTTGCCCATTTCGTTTATCCCTGTCGCACAAATATCTGGAAAGGCTAACACCAAGGAGCTACATGGACTTTTCACGGGTCTTCCACTTCCGACTGTCCTCCAAGGCAATAACAGCACTGGTGTAAATGGGACAACTTATCACCGCCCCTTGAATTCCAATGAGGAGGCTATAGTAAACGAGATATGTAAGGTGGTTTCGACTGATCCTAGTTGCTTTGGGCCAATGACAAACATTTTTGAGATCGGACTGGACAGCTTGAGTGCTATAGGTCTTTCTATCAGATTAAGGGACATTGGCTACACAGCTACTGTAGCCGCGGTTATGAGCAATCCGATTATTGAGCAGCTTGCTTCTCTACCAAGAAGCTCGGTGTCTTCTAAAGAGGACAATAAGCCCAAATTCCACCAACATGTCCTTGATCTGGAATCCCGGTATCTCAAAAATTTTCCTACTGCTGCTGCCATATCCCCGCGCCAATTAGTTCAGCCTTGCCTTCCGTTGCAAGAAGGATTAGTTGCCCGCTCTATCAATAGCGATGGGAACCAGCTTTATGTCAACCATATCGTGCTTGAACTTGAAGATAGCGTTGACGGAAATAAACTAAAGCTGTCATGGCAGAATGTGACTGATAGCAACGACATCATGAGAACTACATTCACACCCCTGGAGCAGGAAATAGTGCAAGTGGTTTTCCCCACAACCTACCAAATCCAATGGATGGAGACAGAATCTCGCAGCCTGATTGAAGCCGTCAATGAACAGGAATTGCAACAGAGACAGATTTCACGGGATATCATCTCTAATATTTCCAGCGTGCCTCCAATCCGATTCCAATTTGTAAGATCGTCGACAACTAAGAATCCACTTGCTCTGTTCATTTCAATCCACCATGCCCTGTACGATGGCGAGTCCTTTTCGATGTTACTGGATGATGCTGCCACAGTCTACGAAGGAAATCAAGTTTCCCAGAGAGGTTCCCCATCCGCATTTATAGAGCACGTATACAACCAGGACATGGAAAGGGCACAGCAGCACTGGACAGAGTATTTGTCTAACTGTCATCCAACCAGTTTCCGATCAAAACCAAACGTGGTTGAACAACCTATGGCTGTCCAGAGGACCATAACCAATAAACTAACTGAACTAGAGAGTTGTGCATCAAGCTTCCAAACAACGGTTCCAACCTTGATACAAGCGATTTTCGCTCTCTTAATAGCTGACTCTCTGGGTATATCCGATGTGACTTACGGGATAGTTCTATCAGGACGAACCGTATCTATCCCTGGTGCAGCATCTGTTCTCTTACCATGCATTACCACTATTCCAGGTCGTCTTACCACCGACACCTTAAGCAACGTCACTGAAGTTATCGCAGCTGTTCAAAAATCGAATGTGAGGTCGCTGGAATTTCAGCATACTCCATTGCGATACATTCAGCGCTGGTTAAATAGTGAGATGCCTCTCTTTGACTGTCTATACTCCTACGTCCGAACTGTGAACTCTTCAAAGAACGGTCTATGGAAGGAGTTGGATAGTAACATGCCTTCTGAATATCCACTGGCACTCGAGGTTGAAGCCAATCAATCCATGAATGCGATTCGTCTCAATTGCGTATTTTCTACATCTTTTGGCTCCCTATATCACGGAGAGGAATTCCTTGAGAAAATCGAGACTATCTTATCAAGCATTGTGTCAGGTGAATCTCCTTCCTTGGAGAGTTTCAATCTACCCCATTCGGAAAACCTTGGGTCGAAGGCTCGATTTACGCAGTGGGACAACACACTATGGTCTCCCACAGAGACAAAGATTCGACAGCTTATTGAGGACTTTTGTGGTTTAAGCTCAGCATATGTCTCCAAAGGAGCATCATTCCTAAGCCTAGGCATCGATTCTGTGACATCAATTCAATTTGCTCAAAGGTTACGTCAATCAGGGCTTCATGTTTCCTCCTCTGATGTTATGCGATTTTCCTGTGTTGGTGCCTTAGCCCAGCACGTTGACGAAGCCTCTACAGAACATGTTAACGGAGTAAATGGGGTAAAAGGGGGAGGGAAGGCTGGTATCCCTGTGGAGCTATATGGAAAGTATATTCGACTGCTCAGCAGCGAAGATTCAGTGTCTTCCATGTTCCAATGTACCCCTCTACAGTCAGGCATGATCACTCAGACCATTAGCTCGTCTGGGAAAACATATATTCATCCTCACCCTATTCGGCTCGATCACTCCGTTGATATTGGCCGTTTCAAAGCTGCTCTTCACCAGGTGATGAGAGAGAATGACATCTTCCGCACTTCATTCCATATTATTGATGATATCGGGAACTTTTGGGTCGGTGCCGTACACGAAAACCCTCCTTTCCGGTGGGAAGAAATAACCTTGCCTCCTGATGCAAATGTGATATCTGAGGTCATGGCTCTTGTTTCCTTAAATGAAGGTCATGATTTTGAAACCCCACCTATCTATTCTGTGTTAGTAAACCAGCCGGGGAGCAAGACACTTCTTATTATCATGCACCATTCTCTTTATGACGGTGCTTCCCTTCCATTTTTGTTTGAGGACCTCGTCACGATCTACCATGGTCAGGCCCCTCCTCACAGGCCGCAATTCTCTGAAGTGGTTGAACACGCATTCAACGGACAGGAGAAGTCATGCGAATTCTGGATAGATAAATTACGTGGGTGCAGAACAACAGAGATCCCACCTCTTCCGAGCTCAGAGTCATCGAGTCAAATGCTTCTCGGGGAACAGAGAATTAGCCTTGATCTTTCAAGAATCACAAATTCATGCAAAAAAATGGAGGTCACCATACAAAGCATAGCTCTCTTAGCCTATGCTAAGGTTTTTGCCTGTTTCACTGGGGAACGTGACGTAGTCTTTGGACAAGTTCTTGCAGGTCGTGACCCTGATACAGACCGCACTATTGGGCCCCTGTTTAACACTGTTGCTCAAAGGGTTAAGTTTGAGACCAAATTTCTAAGCAATCAGGCATTAGCATTGGAATTGCAACAACATACTGCCGAGGCCCAAATTCACCAAAATGCGCCTCTTAGAGTTGTTCAAAACTCTCTCAGAGGGGCTGATGGGCTTAATTCTACTTCATTATTCGAATCTCTTTTTGTGTTTCAAAAGAGTGCAAGTCTTGCAGGTGGACCTCTAGACAAACAGGATATCTGGTCGCCATTTGAGACAGAGAACTACGCGGCGGAAGCGGAGTATAAATTCAATGTGGAAGTCGATCATGAGAAAGATGGGATTGTGATCAGAGCAATTTGCAATGGCCGATATATTTCACAACAGATGCTTGACAATTTCTTAGACAGCCTTGACTCTGCTTTCTGTGATATTATCGAACATCCAACAAGATGGGCCACAGCTTACCCAGACGGACTCGGTAAACTACCACTTAGAAGGACTAGACCATCAGAGTACTCAGTCACTGATATTGAAGCATATGATGCGCCTGCTCACGAACCAATCATCCGATCGGTACTTGCGGAGGTTGCAGGTCTTTCTTTGGAAAATATCAAACCTGACACGAGCATCTTCAACATAGGTTTAGATTCCTTGTCTGCAATCCGCATCGCGTCTCTATGTCGATCAAAGGGACTCAAAATAGGTGTGGGTGACATACTTCAGGGAAACACGCTGCGTGGAATTAGCCAACGTACAAAATATCTTACTAGTCATGCATCTCCGACTCAAATCTCGATTTTTAAGAACTTTGAACAGACGCAAGAAAAGGTTCTCGAGACAATTCAGTTAAATAAGGAAGTCGTTGAAGCGATCTTGCCCTGTCTACCTGGCCAGGTCTATCATCTTGCAGGCTGGCTAAAATCCGGCCGAACACTGCTTGAGCCTGCTTGGCCCTTTTTCAGTTCTCAACGCCTCGATAGTAACAAGCTCATGGAGGCGTGGTTCAAGCTTATACAAAGACACACAGCCCTTCGTACTTGCTTCGCAGCTACTTCGTCTTCAGAAGTGGTGCAGGTTGTATTGAAGCATGGTTCATACGATACCACGGAGACATTCAAAGTCATTGAGTCCTGCGAGCCTATCACTTTGCTGGCAAAGAGACAAGCACATGAAGAGGCAAAGAATCCGTCTTCCCTCTTTACTCCTCCAGTCCGACTCCGACTTCTAAAGGCCAGTGACAAGGACGGAATTGTCATACTCATAAATCATGCGGCATATGACGCTTGGACAATGCCGATATTTGTGACTGAGCTTGAAAAATTATATCAAGGCCAGCCTCTAGATTCGAGCCCTGACTTCTCTTCTTTCGTCGATTTTTCCCTACAAACTCTCCGTGGACTTGACGAGAAAGCGTATTGGACGTCCACGCTTGGCTTAGGCACTCCTACTTTTATCCAAAGCTCCAAAAATCCTTCTCCAAAAACTGCAACTCAAGTATTCGTCGGTGCTTGGGAAAAGGTCAAAAATGTATCGCAGATGGAGTCGGTGTGTCGTTCCGTTGGACTAAGTCTCCAGACCATTGTTCTACTCGCTCTTTCTCGCTGCATTGCTCAGATCACTGGAGTAAAAAGCCCCATCATGGGATTATACCAGACAGGCCGATCCGCGTCATTTAACAACATCGAAAGACTTTCTGGTCCTTGTTTGAACGTAAACCCGCTTATGATCCCCAACGCCATACCAGATGGTCCCGAATCGCAATTCAGTAGCATCGAGCAAGCTCGCAAAATCCAAGCCTCCCTTGCCGAACGTGTGTCTTACGAACAGAGCTCCCTCCGAGATATTCTCCGCTGGGTTAATGTTCAAACCCCCGGTGCCCCATTGTTCAATACATGGATCAACCTACTGTGGATGCAAAATGCCATTCCATCGACGAATGATGCTACACCAGAAACCCCCTTGATAGGCAATGAGGCTCTCTTCTCACCTTTGCGAATTGGCATCCCCACGGACTTTGTTCCAACCGAGCCTCTACCAAACACACCAACCCCTGTGGCAATCTTAGATACATCTTTCATTCCAGATGAAAACATCTTCATTGATATTGGTCCCGATCCTAAGACTGATACTATTGGGTTTGGAGTTCGAGTTGAGGGTGGAGCTCTCACAGAAGATGAAGTACATCAACTTGTGGAGGATATTGCACGACAAATCGAAGCGATTATCTCGTCTCTATAAGACCGAAAAGAAGAAGAATAAGAAGAGGAAGAAGAAAAAGAAATGTGAAAAAGCATCATGACTACCTGGGTGCCCACATATGCGCATAAATACACAGGGAATAGGAACACCTAGGGAGAGAGCTCTGGAGGGGTTGTTAAAGGCTTCCTTTTTATTTATTTTATTACTATGATCATTATTTCATTCTTATGTATTTTGAATCGTTTGACAATGCTTTTGTTTGAATATAAGTCAAATTATTCTGATAATGGTTTAAATGGTATATGTATGGCTCCCAGCAATTAACCGGATTGTTTAGTTAAATTACATTTATGGACGCTCTAGTATATATAAACTTTCTAAAATTAGCCCTGGATACGCACTCCAATTAATTCTAAAATGGAATGAAAAACCAAAATATATATCATAAGTGTAGATATGCATATCTATGGATGTAAATTAGATATATATGAATATATACAACTAAAAGACCACTATCTTCTTAATGAGAATCTAGTAAGAAGGGCCATTCACAATTGATTCGAGCCCTTCATAGAAGTCGCTGTTGCTCCGCCGCTACCCTTCTTCATATTTTGTAATGCTTCCTTTACCAGCCAAGTGCTAACCTCTTGCATATCTTTGCCGACACGCCAGCTACCTAAAACCACGCCCCTATCTTCCATAATTTCACTTGCTCGTTCCCAGCGCCGTCGCCATAGTTCCTCGCGCTTGTTCGGCAGAGGAGGTGGAGGGGTGCTTGACGGATTAGGAGAGGATGTTCCAGAGGACGAATAGTTGTCAATACTGCTGGTAGGTGTTCTGCTCAGTGCTGGGTTTGATGCAGCAGATCGGAGGACGCTTGGAGGAGCGGAGGCCCAACTGGGACGGGTTTGTAATGTGTATGGATTCGGTGGGGGTGGTGGTTGTTTTTCAGATGCTGCACGGTTCACATTGATTTGGGAGGTGTTAGGGCTTAAACTTGATGATCCGGTGTTGGTTCGACGGGGAGGAGGTGGAGGGGGTGGAGGTTGCTTTGAGCCCGTTGGCTTGATATTGCTATCTTGGGGAGTCGAGTGTGATGTTCTAGACTCATTAATATCGCGGCCTATGGGGGCATCTAGCTCTGTTGGGCCACGCCGTCGAGGTAGCGGTGGTGCAGGCTTGCGTTTTATTGATTCCCCTGTTTCAGTTCTGGAAAAGGAGGGCGTTTGAGGAAGATCAGAAGGGGTTGTAACTGAGCGCAAGGCAGAGGGCTTGGAAGGCACTGCGGGAGGGATGCGTGAAGTAGATGGCTTCTCGAGAGTCAACTTTTCAGGTTCATCATCCCGAAGATCAATGAGATCGTTGGTTTGGGGAACCGGGGTAGGTTCGGGCACAAGCGGCCGTCGTGGTGGCAATGTAGGCCGATTAACCACTGCGTCAGATTCATCAACGAGTTGAGGGGTACTGCGGCTTCGAGAAGGGGTATTTTCCAAGTGGTCGACAGACTTTTCGAAGAACTTTTTACGATCCGGTGTGGTAACATCGCGGATAAAAATGCCCAATATCCTACCGGGGTTTGAAAGCACGAGATCTGTATAGACCTCCAAGTCTGCCTCCCCGCTGTCACCAACTAAAATAAACTTGCGCTCAGGAAAGTCTTGAAGAATTTGCTCCAGTGATCCTTTCTTTCTCTCTGCTGTGGGCTCAAAAATACCCTGCATCATACCACTGTATTGTTTGAGGTGAAAAGAGCCTGGAGGAAGCCCAACTGTTCTGAAATAACGGTTGAGTAAGGGATATAACTGCCATGGCGCATTGGAAACATAGTGGATATCTACCCCTAACTTAGCTAGCTGACCATACCAATCGGCAACCCCATCGATGGTTAGATCAGCCAGTTCACGGATGAAAGTATTTCTAAATATCTCTTTTGCACCACTAGCAATGGCGGAATGTTTCACTGTATCGTCTATGTCGCTGATCAGACTCACACCAGCTGGTTCGATGACCTCAATATCCTTCACAGCGGAGAGCTCTTCAGATGCCAGCACGCGAACGTGCGTCGGGACAAAAGGCAGGGACGCACGCAGAGAAAAGTGGCCCGACTCATTGGTAGTAATATTCCTACACTGACTCCTCTTGTCGTTAAAGAAGAAGATGGTAACTGCCATCCCAACCATCGGGTTTGTCAGAAAAGGCCGTATTCGTTCCATCAGGTGTGCATTTGCAATAGTAAGCTCATCCTTAGTCAACTGTGAGGGATTAAGCGAGGCACTTGTGGTAGTTCGCTGAATAGGACGCTCAGACCCAGGTTCTTCACCTAGAGAACCCTCCGAAATAGCTCCTTTAGAGGAAAGCTCATTGCCTCTTTCCACCCTTTTAATAATCGACTGGGCTTCGGTGTCCACAATCTCCTCCTCTCTCTTCTCTGCGACCTTTGGTAGCTCTCCGTCTTCGGAGTCGGGAGAAGGATTATTTGGAGCTGGTATACCGCTTAACTTCCGCGCGAGTGCAATTGCCAATCGATGCTTTCGCGTCATTGGGCCGCGATTAGGTGCGTAAACCCAGCCACGTACATCAACAGCGACGATGGCATCCTCATCCCCAAATTCGTCCCATCCCGCCAAACCCGGTTCCTTCGAGTCGGATATCCCACGGTATTCATCGAGCGTCGAAGTAGATCCCCGGCGCTGTCTGGGATATATAGAATCTCCAACCAACCGTCTTGCGTAGCTAGGGAAGATCACCATCTCCTCACCCCCGGATCGTGCGATTTCAACATCCTGAAACGCCCCGGGCGTGCCCAGATATTCATCACTGTAGCCACCCCTCTGTGCGCCCCATTGTGCCGTATAGGACTGCCGTAACTCGTTGGCCGCCTTGACAAACTCAAAGACTTTCTTCCTGCGAGCGCCACGCTCCCGACCGGCACTAGCACTAGAGCCCCATGTAGAAGTTGCCGATGGCCCGTAATCAGACATTGGGAATCTAACTTTTGTTGCGCCTGGAGCGGCTACCTTCCTCACAGACGTTCGCTCTGCCAACGACGATCCCCCCACAGTACCAACGCCAGCGGCAGGCCCTCTTAAACGTCTTCTCCGCCCAAGAAGAAATCCAGTGATCAGTAATCGTTTACCAGTCTTTGAGCGTTGTGCAAGCTTCGCCTGGCGGTTGATAATCGCCCGATATAGCCTCGCCTGAGCTCGATATCGAACGGCGGGAATAGTTTCGTGGCGGAAATTCCAGAGGCGTAGCTGCGCACGAACACTAGTGTGTGGCCCAAAGAGCACACGGAGGAGATGGAAGAATTTTCCGGAGGGAATTTCGGGATCTCGAACAGGAGGGAAGCGACGAAGGAGAGGAAACGGTTGGCGTGGAATCGGCCACCGAGTAGGGGAGGAGGAAGTGGTGGTGGGCGGAGGTGCGCGCCAGCGACGGCGAAAAAGCGATTTTAGAGCCACGATCTTGATTATTGCTGGGAAAGAGGGGGGAATATAGTAGGATCACAATCAGTGTTACTGAGATATATATATGAGAGATTGTGTTGAAGAAACTAATTCATGAATCTGGACACATATGCACCTGGCTGCTGATAGATGGATGGGCTTAGTTTGTGATGGTTTGGTTGCTTGCAGTTGGGAAAAGTGACTGACAATAACACGACATACCTGAAAAACGCTTCAAATTAAACCTTATCACAGGTGGTATTGAGAAAACAATTATAAAGAAATTCACGATGGAAAGAATGCAAGTGACGGTCTCGAATGCCCTCCGGGGGTAGGCTGAGAACTGATGGTTGATGTAAGCGTGGGGAAGAAAGAAGCTCATTAATTAATTGGATTTGCGCCCGCCCGTCAGCGACGGTCGCAGCAACTACATAGGTGCGCCATCCAAATAGCTAGTAGAGTGAATTTTCTATAGTGATATTTTTTATATTTATTATGAGTCTATATACGCTCGAGTAATTCTTTCAAGGGTATGTTCAGGCTCAGTGTATGGCAAGCTACGTTTTATATTACACTGATGACTCCCAGGATGAATAGTGAGGATGACGCGAGCCTGGGTGAATTCCAGAGAGATTTATTAGAGTAGAGAGGAGTTTTGTACCCGAGAGCGGAGTTCGAACAAAGGCATGTTTCATGGAAACCTAAGTTGATTCGCTTTCTTCAGCATAATTCACCGTCTTTGTCCGTTGACTTCGACGGACACCATTAGTCTGAGTTCGAGGAAGACTGGGTGTTTCTGGATGATCTGAATCGTTATCCGAAACGGACGGTGTTGTCGCAATAGGTGAGGCTTTGCGTTTTCGACTAGGGGTTTTCTTCGTACTTGAAGAGCGTGGAGTAGCCTTGGAGATAGGTGTAGTGGAGGCCTCGCCGTTCACTATCTCAGCCTGGTTGGAGGCGCTCGCTCCTTTGGGGCTCCGCCCCGATTTTGTGCGAACGATCTTCTTGGGCCGCAGCCACTCCTCCATGCCAGGTGGCCAATAGACCCTTCTAATTGGCCCACCCATACCAACCTCCTCCTCGAGAACAGTCCGCTCGGGCGGGATCTGGCCTTCAAGATCAACAAATCCCCCATTTTTTTTGGACTTTCGCGGCGGCTTAAACGGTTTATTTTCGTCGTCACGAGTATAAGGTGTGATGTCGTTGAACAGGTCATGGCCGGGAAGCTTATATGTCCTCATCAATTCAAAAACTGCCTGCTCCTTATCCTTTGCTTCGATCATCAGATCCATTGTAGGATCGCACGGAGGAAGCCTCGCGACACGGCCACTGTGTTTGCGACGCTGTCGGTTTGTGATCGCGGATGGGGTTGGTTCCGAATAGTGCATCTTCTGCGTGATCCCTTTCCGGGTCCACGTTGCCTTAATCCGATCATAGAGGCTAATGATGTCTAGGGTGCCTTCACGGACTTGGGTTGAGTCAAAAATAATGTTGTGATGGTGGTAATCCAGGACAAGCGGGATATTAAGTTCCTCACAGATGGGGAGAAGATCATGTACAGACCAACTCACATCATCATTCTCCAAAACAAGGCGATTTTTTATATCCTGTGAGAGGTCTCGGTAATTCTCACGGAATCGATCCAAGGTTGCCTCCTTGTCACCAAACACACCGCCCATGTGGAGGATCATGACGGCATCCCGATCCTGCTGAGGTGGAAGTCGGAGAAGCTGGAGCATTTCGGAGTGATATTCCAGGTCCCGAATGGAGCTTTCTATTACCTCCGTTCGTGGGGAGCCCAATTGAGTATACTGGCCGGGGTGTACACTGACCCGGTGGCCAAGCTCAGCGACAACACGGCCAGCTTCTGCTAGCGCATCAGCGGCAAATGGTGCCAGCTTGTAACCGTATTCTTTGTGGCTCGCAAATGGGAACATCTCACTGCTTAAGCGCATGAACTTGATTCCATAGCGATCGTTCCACCGTAAAAGTTTCACTACATCGCGCGCATTGGCCAATCCCAAGGACTCCACGTACGCCTGGCCTCTCGCAACATCCGGGGTCTGGTTCCGATCCGGCCGGTTCTTCGTAGGATGTGGGGGTTGGGAGGGGTCGAGGAGGGGATGTCGGTTCTCCAAGATAGACGATATGCGACAGGTGCGGGAGCAAAAGACCGGTGGATTCGAGTAGCGCAAATATGTATTCAAGCAGGCCTATTCGCGACGATGGAGATTAGCTTGGGAGTAACAAGAAAAAAGAAAAAAAGTGGCTCAACTCACATATCCTAATCGTCCTTTCCAAGGGAGGGGAAGATAGCTGCTATTCACAGGTGGGGGACGCGAAAGAGCCTCCTGAAGCTCTTCGGCCTCGACTGGGACGTCCCCCGGTGATTCTGGGTCCATGATCAGATCCTCGGGTTGACGCGCGTTCTCGCGGGCTGTCACTTCTTCCAGATCCTCAACGTTAAGCTCACAAACACTCAACCCAATCGGCGGCACGGATATCGTGGCTGTGGACTGGAATGGGCTAGGAGATATTGAGTATCGTCTAGAAAAAGGCAACTTGATGCGTGGGATGGTCACAAATCTGGACGTCGATCGTCTCTCAAGAGAATGCGCCGCAACCGCAGCCACGCTCGAAGAACACGCTGGAGGGCTAAAGTTACGAAATGAAAAAATATTAGGAGCGATCGGAATCGCCACGGTAACCGGGCGAGTCATCATCCATAATGATCGATCGATGTGGCGACCTCCCCTGCGGATTGGCGAACCAAATTCCCGGCCGCTGTGGAAACATACGGCATGTTGTTGCAAAGCTCGAACAAGCCTCCTCTTTTGGGGGGGAGAAGATCTCCCGTACATCCAGGAGGAAGAGTGTGGCCCCGGTTGGAGAAAAGGAGCGGGCTAGATATCAAAGGAGAGACTAAGTAATAAATAATGAATGCGATTCCTACCAGGACACTCGAGTCCTCATATTGGCAGGGGATGACGGATGGCGGATCTCAGGGGGGTGAAGGATGAGAGATCAGGAGGGACGAACCAACGAACGCGACGGATCGATCTTGGCTATTTTTTAGTTCGTGATAAGCTATGACCTCATTGTAGTTAACCACTAAAACTTAGTTAATGTTGATTTGCTCCCTACTTATTAGACTCGGCTTGACTCGACTCGCTTCTCTAAATTCGCAATAAATTAATTTATCATAAATTCAATATCCATCCTTCTTGCTCCGATTTGACGCGTAAACACCGTCACCCAAGATGTTCAGGGTTTTGGATGGAATGGCGGACTGAGAGAGTTTTCTGCGCCCTGGGAAACTCTTAACCACACACACACACTAGATTCCAGAGAGAGAACCCATAATTAGAGTTGATCAAGTGCAATACCATTCAATCGCGAGGGTAACGTCCAGTCTGGTATGATCAGCCGCTTGTTGTGCCTACATTCCGACCAGCGCAAGAATGATCGCCAATGCGTCAAGAGTTTGGGACTCTTGAAAAGCCAATATTCCCCTGGCATCACTATCCCCGTTGAATACCTGTTTCGAGGAACCATGGAGATGGGCTGCGAACATGCCAGTGATGCGGGAAAATGCTGGGACTGCGTGGATCTGGGGCCCTGATGTGTGTGAGTAGGATTCCTTCACTGGAGTCCCTCCCATTCACACGAGCCTATTGCATGGTTCTATTGTCCATTGTCAATGAGACCCTTTGTTCCGGGTTAGAGGTATTGAAAGAAAACAAAAAAGGAATTGTTCACTCATCTTTGTTTAGTGGGTGTGTTACTCCATCGCATTGTAAGGGTTTCTTTATTAACACTGCTCCGACCCCCTCTCCCTCTCTGTAGATATCAGTTTCTTTCCCTAGCCCCTGCCTCCCTTCTCTTGCCAGAGTTCTTAAATCTTCTGCATTGCAAGTCCTGGTAGTACACTAAACCCTAGTTTACGAGACTTGCAGGTAAAGTCGACTTGTGTGTGGACCCAACCGACACAATGAAGAGCTTCTCTCTTGTCTCCATCCTGCTGGCCTCGTCCGCCTATGGACACATCCAAATGTCCAAGCCCTATCCCATCCGCAGCCCATTGAATCCGAGCGGTGGAGATAACAAGGACTACTCCTACACGAATCCTCTGGCGACAGACGGTTCAGACTATCCTTGTAAAGGCTACCAGAACGACGCCTTCAGTTCAGTGGCTACCTACAGCCCTGGACAGGAGTACGACCTCGAACTATCCGGGAGTGCCACTCACGGCGGAGGATCCTGTCAGATTGCTCTCTCCTACGACAAGGGAGACACTTTCCAAGTGATCCACTCCATTCTCGGTGGTTGTCCCCTAACCCTGAACTACAAATTCACCGTCCCGAGCGATGCACCCTCCGGTCAAGCTCTCCTCGCGTGGACCTGGTTCAACAAGGTCGGGAACCGTGAGATGTACATGAACTGTGCTCAAGTCACAATTGGGGGTTCCTCTAAGCGACAGCAGTCCTTCCAAACAATCTCCCGTCGACAGGCATTCAGCAGCCTCCCTCCCATCTTCGAGGCCAACGTCAACGGCCCAGGTCAATGCAAGAGCATTGAAGGCCAGGAAGTCAACTTTCCCGCTCCTGGCCCCTCTGTCGAAGGCAGTCTATCTGGCAAGGGCTACACCTGCGCTAGCTCGGCACCCTTTCTAGCTGCCAGTAGCTCTAACGCCCCTAACGATCCTGTTGAATCATCCATCTTGAGTTACCCCAGCAGCGCTCAGCATGCCCCTGTTGCCACCACGTATTCCCCTAAGCCGTCATCCTCCTTGGGCAGCTCGGCAGCTGTCGCCACCACCCCGTCAAGCATGGTCCCTTCACCCTTCGGTGACCTACCCTTATCATCATCATTCTCAGCACTACCCGTCAACGCCCAACCAACTGTCCAGCCTGGCTCACCAGCAGACGCCGACGATGATCAGGTTGATGTTGATGATGAAGAGGAGGGGGAGCAAGAAACTTGCGTCCCTGGAACCATCATTTGTGCTGAAGACGGCCTAGGCTGGTGGCTTTGCAGTGAAGGCATCCCAGTTCATATGGGTAATGTTGCAGCCGGCATGAAATGTCGCCATGGTGCGATGCAGCGTGTCGAGTATGAATAAAAACGATCCAAAAAAAAAAGACAAAAAAGCCCTCCCTTTCTAGCACACCTTTTGTTTTTCTTTCTTCATTTTCCCCCCTTTTCGACGGCCATCCTTCTTTCTCCCTCTTTCGATTGTTTAGTTTTTAATACCTCACCCATCTCGCCTGGCGCGAGTACCCATCAGCTGCCTAGGATAGGTCCACATTACCTATTCCCTTTTTTCTTTCTTCATTCGATCTCCCCAATGTTGTTCCTGTCTTCTTCCCCTCTTAGGGAATACACCTTCTACCTCATGTAACTCTTTCTTCATCCTGATTCACACTTTTTTTGTTCTACCTTTCTTATCTTGATTCTTTCTGGCGGTCCCTCTTTTCCAGCTTCTGCATCCCGCAGGTGGCTCTTTTTTTTTTTTTTTTCATCTTGTGCCCTACCTACCTACCTACTGATACCTAGTACTTAGTTGTTTCTCTTCTCATTCTAATCAAAACAGTCATTTAACAAATATCTTTTAATTTCTCACCTTTGTTTTGTTAGCCAGCTGTAGATGTTAATATTATGCTGTATTATTTATTACCTAAAATCTTTCATCTTGCCGAAGGAGAGACAAGCAGCCAGACAGAGGGTAGCTGCATTGTCTTTTGCTTCCCTTATATACGTATCAACTTTTTAGTGTATACTTTCATTAACTACATCTATCTTTACAATTCTAGTCCTTCACTTGAATTCAATCAAAACAGGGAAGACTTACTTGTAAAAAAAGTATATATATATGTTTAAAAAGTTAAGTAGGTGAAATAAATATACCCCGACCCCATATCCTTCCAAGGAGCCACGCCAAAATAGGGTACAAGGAAGAAAAAGAGTGAGAAAACTTGAAAATTAAAAAGATATAAGAACTAATTGAAGGGAAAAACCTGCAAACACAGCCAGATGAATGGTTCATCTTTGCAAGTAATTGGTATCTCTTTGTTATTCATTCAATCATTGGCATGATGACATTCCACTTCGGTAGTCGGCAAACAAAACCGTCCACGCATTCAACGCGAGGCAGAAGTTGCTGTCGTTTGCTCAGTAGATGCAAATTTTTCTTTACTTTTTTGTTTTCACCTTTTTTTTTTTTTTTTTTTCCAGCCTTCCTTTTCCGTCCTCAATGCCCAATGTTGATTAAAACATACCCGAATTGATTATCAAAGAAAAGCATCCCACACATCCAAAAAGGCCATGGAGTTTGTTAAAGATTCTCGGTCTTTCTTAAAACTCCTCAATATGTTCCCGTGTAGGCACTCGCAGGCTGGTTGCTTGCGTCGTTGTTGCGACTGAAAAATTTGCGGTTAAAATATCCACGCTTTTCGCTGTTGCCTCCAAACTCCACGTCTTGAGGGGTCGGGTGTCCTGGGAGTATATCATCTGCGCTGGCGGTTTCTGGGTTATTCTTGTTACGCCGCCAGAAGGAACGGCGCTGAGTTCCGTAGGTATAGTCATTGGCAGGAGAGGGCCCGAAACGCTTCTCGCGTCGGTGATGGCGGGCCAAAAGAACCTGCAAGAAAATGGACGAAAGGAAAAAGAATCTGCAAATTGGGTAAGTGTTAGCTTCATAGTGGATAAAAAAATTACTTGGTAGGCCAAGCACAACACTCCTTTCAATTTCGCCACTCAAGCAAAAATAAAGAGAAGAGAGAAAGGCGTAAGGGTAAATGGGAAACTCACATTCCAATAAGAGAAACCGCAAATACTACCTTCTCCAACCTACAGGCAAATCCATACCCAACATTGGATGGAGAATTAGCGCTACTCTCACCCGACCCAAGTGGCGTGTCAACCATGCCAGAGCATGACTGTGTTCCATCCCGAGTCATGACAGCGATAGCAATCATAGCACCAATGAAACAAACGTCAAGCAGAATAGCTACAAAGGCGAAGAAAGATATTCCTCCCAAGCAGCAGGTAAAAAGAATCCCTAGGAGAGCATAAAGTGTAGCAGCTCCGGAAAGCCCCTCGACAGCTCTTATCCATTGAGCAGTTGGCTGGTCATGTTGGGAGAGAACGGCCAAAAAGTAGGAGAAAATTCCTAGAACGACAGCAGCATCCAGGAACTGGAGGACACGGATGGCGAAGTTGAAGAAGCGAAGAACAGCGCCACCAATCCCCATAATGATGATGGTTCTAGGGGGAAAAAAGAAGAGTAAGAATCTTAGGTGATTGATAGCAGCACAATTAGGTAAATGTTGAGATTAACCGGGAATAAATCCCTATTAGAAGGTACTCACAAATTTATAGGTATATAAATCAGAGGGGCTATTGGGGGAAAAAAGAAAAAGAAAAAAAAATCAATGGGAGGGAAAGAATTGCGATAAAAACTCTAGTCGAAGGCAGCAAAATTACATGATTACTATGGGATGGCTTAACAGGGCCCAGGGAGAAGACGATCAGTGGAGGTATCTCCTCATGAGCCCCAGAGCAGAGTGGAGAGTGGAACTGTCCCAACGCTGTCACAGGCGCCTCAAGAGAGGCACAGTCCACCAGTCCACAGTATCCATGTAATGCAACAGGATGATCCACGGATGACGACAGAAGCGGAGATGGGTATGATTGGAGGCCGAGTTGAAGGAGAAGGGAATATCCAAGTCTATCATCCACAAGCCACACAAAATGATGTCACGATTATTAGATGGAGCGCTTCTGCATTCTATAATTGGCTTAAGCTTTGGTGGCGCATAGTCCCAACTGGGGCTTGGCACTGTTGACACTCGTTGAGCACCAACGCCAAGCTGTTAGCTTGCACCGCCACACGTTGTTGTTCCAAAATCATACAGCCCTATACATAGTAAAACTCTACGTTTCGGGATTAGATTCATCGAGGCCTTGATGATGGGGGGGGAGGATATCTGTCGTCACCACTGTTCTCCCCAAATTATTGTAGGATCATTGTCTAGCAAAAGTAACAACACAGTGGGGACCTTGTGAAGCAGAATCTAGTTCTGTACTTCCACGAGGATCTTGCAATGCTTGTCCCGGTCTTTGACAAGGGCTTTGAATCCGTCGTCTACCACATCATCCATCTTAACTTTACCGGTGATCATCTTTTCCGGGCTAAGCTGGCCTTTTGATTTCCGTCAGCAAAAATAGTCTCCCTTATTAGTACTATGCTGATCTACCACAGACATACCTTGACCAAGTGCATTAATGACCGCCCAGAATGACCGCTCACTATACAGCGCTGACCCCACATAATTGATCTCACTCCACATAAGCCCATTCACAGACACTACCGGGTCTTCCTCCCAGACTGCGGCGTTCACAAGGGTCCCATGGGCACGGCATGCCCGAATTGCCCCCTCCAATGCTCTTACATTACCAGCAGCATCAAAAACAACATCTGCCCCAACACCATTTGTCAAGTCGCGGACTTTGTCTGGCACATCAATCTCGGTTGGGTCTAAGATATGGGTTGCTCCACAATCGAGAGCAATACCCTTCCGACGCTCCTTCATTTCAGCAACCATTGCAAGCTTAACCCCCCGTACCTTGAGTACTTGTAGGATACTGATACCTATCGGGCCTCCTCCAAGAACCAGAACATTATCGCCCTCTTTAAATAGAGACAGATTGACGGCATGCCATGCTACCGCCAATGGCTCGATCAACGCTGCAGCTTCAAAGGAAAGATTATCCGGGATGGGATAAAAGTGTTCTTCTGGAGCCACAATATACTCGGCCATCCCGCCACCATATCCTAACCGTGAAAATTTAGTATCTTTAAGCTCACTACTAGCTAAGCTTATAAAGAAAAGATTACCTGAGAACCCAATAAACCCGACATTTTCACAGCAATTTTCGTAGCCTGATTTGCACGCTGCGCATTGTCGATCAAAAATGGACGGTCGTACCACCGCGCGCTGTCCTGGAGAGAAACGGCTCGCGCCCTCCCCTACTTCATGTACTACCCCGGCAAACTCATGGCCTAGGGTGACTGGATATTTTGTCCCGGTTATGTGATGTGGTTCGCTCGGAATTAAAATAGGGCCTGATGCGTACTCATGTAGATCTATTTAGACTCGCAAAGGTCAGTCATTGGAAAAGATAAATAAACGTTTATTTTTCATGAAATGATTGCACAAGCAGACATACCACTACCACAAATCCCGACAAAGGCTGGCCGCAGCTTGAAAATTCCAGCTTCCAATTAATACACTTGTACATAGCTTGCGCGAGTTGGACAGGAGGAGCTACCTTGACTTGACCCTTTCCACAGGTGGGTTCCTCAATTTCATCTACCCGAATATCTCGGGGGCCATGAAAGCGAACTGATTTCATGGTGAGGGTATCATGGAAATTGGGAAGGCTATTCAATTTCTCTATGGCGTTTTGTGAATTGAAAGGCTCCGTAAATAATAGATTTAAAGTTAAAAAAATAAAATCAAAATAAAAACACAATGGTCAAATTTCAACTGGGATTTAATTTTTTTTTTTTTTTTTATACGTGAGGGTACACATTAGTTGAGGCGAATCCGCTGACGTTACAATGATGTTGCAATGAGTTATTATGGGATTGAGTTATTGTAGAGGCGGACCTGTGGGGTCAACCCCATCAACAATAACAGCGTAAAATCAGGTCTTAAATCCAACAACCATATGATTAATATAGTAAATGTTTCGAACTAAATTGTCCATCTGATCATGTGAGTTGAACGTTTATTTTGTTAAAACCGGTAATTCCACCCAATGTCTCACTTCGTGGCAAATATTTGTGTTGTCCCATTGGAGCCTCCTTCCGTCACTTTAAGGGAGCAAGAACCATATGTTGAGTCGGTACACCTTTTTCCATCAACACGGCCATGACTTTCTTAAAGAACCAGGCTGCCCGAGTTGTTGTGGGGTTGTCTCTGGCGTAGCGTCATGACTTGTATTGACAGGTAGTCATTGCCTTCGTTAATCTCGACAGGGCCAATCCAGTGCTAAATATGGCTATCTGTCATTTTACTGCCATATCTGCAGGTTAGGAAATAAGTACAAGATAATGTTTGGGCTATGACGTTTAATGACGGCAAAAGTGGCCGCCAATCGTAATGTTCTCATGCCCCCTCTTCACGCTGTTGTTCGACAAAGGCACGTAGGATCGACTCCAGTCCTTCATTGCGACGTGCAAGCATCAGCACATCGGATACATTTACAGTCGAACGACCGGCATGTCTAATTTTGAAGTCCGCAATGAGTATACACCGGATCATAGATAATAGCGAAGCAAGAGGTACACAACTCACTTGGCGAATGACTCAAGATCTTGACTTGCGGTTTCTGTTGAAGACCAATATTAAGCTTTTATAGACTTGAAGACAAAAAAAAAAATTAAGAGCAAGAGGGATAGGAGAGGGTAAAGATGTGGAGGATTATAGCAATGGGTTGCATACCTATTTGAACCCAGACGAGTTCTGTTAAAGCTCCAATAAACTGGGGTGTGGCATTAACACCCAGTTTGATAGTTTCTTCATCCACTATCTTTCCGATTGACAGCCAGAGAGCAGATTTCAAGCGCTAGGCAGGAAAGGAAAGTTAGTTGCTATAACTCGAAGGGTACCTAGGAGCGGGAGTACACACCTCTTCTAGGCCAACATCTTGATTCTGGTCCATTGTAATTTGGTGCTAGTAATTGATCTAGTTGCTTTGTTTTGCGTTAGATTTTTATGGACAGCCTAAGGAAATATCTCTCCCTGAATTCTCTAAGTCTCATGGATGTATCACCCTCCTGTTGATCAGAACGCGATTTGACGCGTGAGATAGGCTAGGTTTCCCCGATCCGGAGACTAGATATGATTGGCCTGAGAGGTACTAGATAGAGCATCACTACGCCGCTAGACCTACTAGGGAAATATCGCGGTTAGCTGAACTTATAGCTAAAAGCTGTAGATTTACATTACCTCTTTATTCATGAGTCTGTAATTCTATATCTAAACCATACCGCTCCAATTTAAACGATCAAAACTAGGCGTTGCTCTTTCCATCATACCTACCTACTATTAGTTGCAAGGACTATCAGCTTAAATCGGCTGTATTTCATAAGTAGTAGGCGGTGAGCGTAGGTCCCGCTTGTTATCACCAAGCAAATTACCATAAGTGGCAAGTTAGTCACCTGACCTTTCCGCTTAAAGCGGCAGTATCCCAATGAGGTAATTGCCTACCCCCACTGCACTGCTACTACCTCAGGTACCTACCACTTACCTAGTGCTTGAGCTACTTTTCTCTTTTTCTCCCACCGGAGGGCCACTCAATCCTCCCCTCATCCTCTTAATATTCCCAATATCATACCTAAAGATCCCTAACTGAGACAGAGGGGGGAAAATAGATCTGCTAGCACTCGTCCTCTGAAATAAAATAGAGAAAAACCAGTCCTTTGCTCCCACTCTCCAAAAGTGCAGTTAAAAAAAAAAAAAAAAAAAAAAAAAGACGCCAAAATGTCATCCCCCACGCAATCCTCCTCCGTCGTCGCTGATGCCCTTACCGACTTCTTCACCCAACTCTACGATGGCTTATACGAGATTTTCCGTCGTTTCTTTTCCAACTTGTACAAATCATTCGCCGAACTAACCGTCTCCCGCTGGACCAAAGTCATCCTATCCGTTGTCGGCTATATTCTCGTCCGTCCCTACATCGAATCCTGGTTCCGTAAGATGGCAGAACGAGATCGCAATAAACAGCAGGAAAAGGAAAAGGCGAAGCGTGAGGCCGCAGCAAGTGAAGAGAAGAAAAAGGCTAAGATGTCTGCGAATGCCCTCCGTGGCGGTGGTGCTGGTGGCGCTGAGGGTGGTAAAATTCTCGGTGAGGTGGAAAATACGGATGATGAGCTTGGTGAGGCGGAAGAGTTTGCAACTGCCAGTGGTGTACCTGAGTGGGGGAAGAACACTAGAAAGAGGTTGAAGAAGCATAAGAAGAATCTGGAGAAGGAGGCTGCAGCCATGGAGGGCGAGGACAAGCTGACCGAGGAACAAATTATGGATTTGTTGGATTGGAGCGAGTCGGAGGGGGAGAGAGAGAAGAAAGCCTGATTTCAATTGAAATAGTTGATTACTGGGTCCTTTTCGTTCTTACTTTTCTTTCCTCATCACATTGTGGTTTCCTTTGCGGAGTGGGCAGTTTAAAAATCCGGTTATTATAGACTTTGTTCGAGAATATGGTCCCATGTTAGGTTGTTTCCCCTTCTCCTATGTATTAGTTATCTTTATGTCCTTACAATTTTAATCGGCCTAAAGGGGAATTTGCGTTCCGAGGAAGATGCGGGCAGCTTTTGTTCATGTAACCTCCACCTACCTAAGGAAGCATAATAGCAACACCTTCCAGTTGGACACGTAGTCGAAATTTATATTGCAGGCATCTCTAAGTGTTGTACCTACCTGCTTAAATCGCTAGGTTTAAACCATTCATAAACCATCCATCCAAGATTATACCCTCATAGACGCTATACATCAACATCACCAGAAAGATGAGAAAGACCGCCCTAATGCAATCTTTTTAGCGCTTCTATCATGAGTTTCACATCTTCAACACTCAACATGCCCACCATATCGATTATTTCTTCTTGCATTTGTGGATCGCAGGTAAGGAATCTCTCGATAAGTTCTCCGTCCACAAAGCGATATGGCTCCTTCGCCTCCCGGGTCATAGTATGGAGACCGCGGAATTCATTAAATGGTACGCCCCCCAGCGATTCAACCTTACCAGCCATTGTTGTCTGCAGACGCATTAAGAAATCCTGGTACTCGGGATTAATGACGGCGTAGAGATATATAGATCCCTCGACCTAAAGAAAAAAAAAATTAGTATGAAGGTTGGGATAAGAGTTGAGAAAGAGTAAACAACATACCGTCCCTAAGAAGGCTCTCGGGATGACGGTTGCACTAGGCAGGTGTTGAATATTGACTGGCCTGATACGGTTGACCATTTCTCCTAGTGATATTTCACCCGTCACTTCTAGTCGACGTTTATCATCCTCCTCAACCCCTGTTCGATTGCGTCGAAGAACGATCAGATTGCCCTCTGCATCACTCTCTAGGAAGGTATCTGGCGCAACGGTGGCCACACCGGTGCCCCAGACGGTTTGGAAATGGCGAGCCACCTCAGTCAATGAACCAGGAAAGCCCCCCTCACCTTCCTTATATTCCACAAGACACACACTCTTCATAAGGTCCGAGATAGCAATCACATTGCCGGTTACAGTCACATCTACTGGCGCTGTAGATGTCCTATAACTAGCGTCTTTTTCTAGCTTCATCCACCCGAATTGGTATGAGAATTTATAGACGACAACCTTGTAAGAGTAAGTCAGAGATGAAACAGAAGCGCTGCAAAATAAGTATACATACCGTCTTGACGAGGGCAGCGACGACTTTATTCCCCATCATCGCTAGTGCACGACATCCTCCTTTCACAAGTAGCTCAGATGGGCTCGTTAATTTTCGGCCGTTGTCAACCTCAAATAAAAGAATTCGTCCCCGGTGTGATTCTGACTCTTCATCTAGAAACGTGGTTCCCACGATAAATCCATCTTTTCCCGGTTGTGTGTTTCCCTCGCGAGTAGGGAATTCAGCTCGAATTGCGCTTTCCACAATCTCGTCTTTTTCCATGTTAAAGGCATCAAGGCGACGAAATAAGATTTCATCTGCTAATACAAACTGGCTTTCAACAATTTCCTCTCCATTTCGCAGCTTACGTTCGATTGTGCCGATACCGAATGCCTTATCCGCGGGGGAGTAGGCAACTCGACGGACAGTTGCACCAATTGGAAGTGTTTGGATCTGCGTTGTCCTTTCCTTATCCACTAGGGCTATCTTTAGCTCACTAGACGTGGCAACAGCGATTGAGCCGGGATAGGCTTCCGAATTGAAATGACAAATGCGTGAGGCTCCCTCTGAATTTACTGCAGAGTATATGATACGTCCTTCGGATCCATAGATCAGACTAGGGTTTTCGCATGTGGCGAAGACATTGCAGAGCCCATCACCTCTAGGTAACTTCTTGAAACTTGGCTGTTCAGAACCAAGAATGAGTTTTGTCATGGCGGTCAGAGAGTGATCATTGGGATTATAGGTGTATGTAATGACACTCCCATCCGCCATAGATATAAACAAGGTAGGCGGGTTTTCGGCCAGAACTTGAGCAACAAGCACAGAGCGTGGGAAAGCTTCACCAGCTGGGCCAAGGCTGGCTGTGTGGATCTCTATCAAGTCCTGGAGTTTCAGCACAGAAACTCTTGCTAATTGAGGGAAGCCAACAATGCAAACATCCGAGGGGGATGGTGGCAGCGTGACTCCAGAAATCTGGCTATCTGCCCCAAAATCCTTCTGCACAACTATTCGTACTTCCGTCCTGATATCTAGGACCGTCACGAGTTCACCACCAATGATGAGGACGATGAAATCATCGTTCGCTGACGCCGCAGTAATAATGAGCTTATTTTCTGGGGTCCATTCAAAGGTTGTCATTTCGCTCTCGATGTCTGCGATAAGTACTCTCTGCTCTGTGACCTGTAATATCCTCCCATTTGGTAGGTTGGTGGTAAGAAGCGTGTGTTCCGAGATACTCAGGCCAAGAAAGCTTTCTAGCTCCTCAACCTCCCCATTAACGCTAAAACGGAACACTCTCGTTTCATCAACAAAGGTGACAAGAAGGGTGTCTAAAAAGTCGCCCTTTGTCTCAACCTGCAATCCCCATAGATTCATGATGTGCTCCATATCGCCTAAGACACCAAGCTCCTCCATACCAACACCGCTGCGCACACTCCTCAGAGTTCCGTCGTCGAAGGCACCGGATCCGGTAACAATTCGAGCTTGGCCAGAGGAAAATTCATGGGTCTGGCTCTCACTTGTGCGATTTCCGAGATCCATTATTGTGAAGTCTAAAATGGGGGCAATATTGGACAGCGTTTGAATTACCTCAAATGACTTATCACCGATTCGAAGAACTTGAGAGTTACCCTGGTGCGAACCCACAAAGACTATTCCACCCCCAAGATATACCAAAACGGAGGCTCGAGATGTATTTCCAAGGTGATGTAATTCCCATCTTTCCACTTGCTTATTCTCGGAAGTTTCCAGAACCAGCATTAAGAAAAATAGTCTTCCGTAGTCATCTGCAAGCAGCCATCTCTGACTATCAACTTGCTCCCAGGCCACAAAAACGGTCGCCTCATCTAGAGGCTGGGAAACAATCTCATTATTGTCAGCATCGACATATTTAATCGACGTCTCGCCCAGAATGAGAAGTCCGCCTGTTTGAGTCAGAACAAAAGCAACGAGTCCAACACGTTAGAAAATCACTCACCCAATGGGGCAGGCACTGGTACAAGATGTGAGGCTCCGAGATCTAATTCTTGGGTGTAATCGGCGAAGTGCGCAAACTCCGATTCTGCACCCACGCTGGAATTATACTTCAATTCTCGGACCTTCAACCTGATCTTCTTCTGATTGTCTTCGTAGAGCAATGCTAGACGCGGATGGCCAGATTGCACGTGCAGGAATGCCGACGAACGGACAAAAAGCTCATCAATCCTTGTGGTAGTAGGCTCCCCTAGCTCACCCACCCGTGACGCGTCGGTGCCAGATGATGCAGCATGCCTTCCCCTCTTCCTACTCGGTAATTGGACAATCGGGATGACCACGATCATCCCATCATAGACCTCCAGCGTCATAAATCGGCCGCTCGGATCGATTAAGCACCGGTTACCCATTTGCGTTTCCCGAGAGGACGGGTCGGCTATGTCAACGTAATTCTGTTCTGTGCATACTTGGTTTCTTGAACTGTCCCATGATAGTGTAAAATAGCTGTATCGATCAGTGCCAACGAATAGGTGGTCGGTGGGTGAGTTTGCAGGTGCAGGAAGGCGGGCCAACATCGTGACCTTGGCGTAGATCGAGCATGATGTAACGAGACTTAGCCCATCAGGACTCAGGGAGTAGAATTCAAGCTGGTTTGATTTCCTATAATAATCAAAAAAGAGAAAGAGAAATATCGTGACTATTAGCTCCGCATTCAGTTAAGATTTGTCAATGGGAAAGAGAAGGAGGCTCCGAGATCCTCATCGAAGATTAGGGTCACAAACGCAACAACCAAGCAATCCTCCTCAGGTTTCATGAACTGCAGCTTCAATGCATGGCGGACACTGCTTGCGCGATGGATCGGTACGATATACGACATCGTATGGAGATGGTGTCTGTCTTCTCAACTCCTTAGTTCTGGATGATTTTCTCTTTTCTTTTCTTTTTTTTTTTTTCTTTGCGGCGGAAGCTGCTATTGCGGGGAATGATGGCACAACGACCACCTTCACAAGGGATAGAAAAGGTTATGGAGGGACTGGCATGGGAAATTGTCGCTAGTACTCTAGGACATATGTCAAGCTGTTGGCCTCCTATTGCTAATGCCTAAGCGGGGAGGAGATGGAGTGAGGCTGATGCTCGCAGGAGGGAATCGGCATTACCCGGTCGCGCGTTATCAAGTTGCAGCGGGCATTAACTAATTAATGACGCTGGTTGCGGGCGGGCTTAGGTGTAGATTTTAGTTAACCCCGAGCTACACCCGAACTCAAACAATGAAAGGACGACTCTTCATCATCACCCCCAACGCCTTCTACTACCTAGGTAGATAATACGAATACAAGTCTTAGTTTCCACACTTCAGGTCTAAAACATGAATGAACTAGATTAGCGTTTCCTACAAAACGAAGAGTTGATTTTTTAATAATCGTAAAATATTTTTGATTTCTGTTGAAATTCGTCATCACCGTCTATCTCATCCATTTCAATAATCATATCTCCTTTATGGCTGCCCGGCTAAAGAATAAAAAACAAGCATGAAAAATAGTAAAATACTAGGCCTACATGAACCGCGCCAAGATAAAATCAATAAAACCGGAGTATATATGCAAAGATCAGCGAGGTGTGAGAAAAGAGGAGAAAAGAAATTGGGCGAAGAAAAGTAAAAGAAAAAATGTTGTGGCACGGAGAAGACAGAAGAAAAACTAAATAGGAAGGAAGATCATGACCAGACATCCTCCTGGTAGCTGCCACTGCTGCGCATGTGCTTCACCATTTCCTCACCCTTCTCGGCCGGAAGACCGCGCTGGGCGGCAATGATTTGGCCAAGGACAAGGTTGACCTCACGAGCCATGTTTGCAGCATCTCCACAAACGTAGAAAGTTGCTTTTTGCTTCAAAAGTTCACTGACAAGCTCAGAATGCTCACGCAGCCTATGCTGAACGTAGACCTTCTTAGATTCCTCACGAGAGAAGGCAGTGATAATTTTCAGGGAGTCACCAAGTTGATCCTGGAAGATCTGCAAGAGGGAGGGAAAGTTAGCTAGAGCATAAATTAATAGTCGATTGTTTCAATTCAAAGCTTACCTTCCACTCATCTTGGTACATAAAGTCTTCATCACTCTTGCGACAGCCAAAGAATAGGACAGTAGGACCGACTTTCTCGCCTTTGGCAGCCAAAGCAGCACGTTCTTGAATAAATCCACGGAAAGGAGCAACGCCAGTACCCGGACCAACCATAATAACAGGGCGGGAAGGATCAGAAGGCAACTTGAAGTTCGAGTGGCGGACGTGGACGGGAGCACAGATTCCGTCATACTTGTTGCGAGGACCAGCGATAGAGTAAGTTGAGCCAAATGCGTCAGGAGTCGGGTCACCGTTCTGCTTTTGCTTGAGGGCAAAAAGATAGTTGGTGGTAACACCCTTCACCACGTGGGAGCGACCAGGCAAGCGAGTGGACTCAACAACAGCAGTAATACTTATCTTGTCCTTCTGGACAAGGGAGGACGAAGAGATAGAGTAATAACGGGGCTGGAGCTTGTTCAGACCTTCGATGAGTAGAGAGAATGGGACGCTTGTGAAAGGTTTAGAGGTGATACTCTGAAGAGCCTGAGCGATGTTGAAGCATTGGTTGGAGATTTTCTCGTGGAAGTAATCCTTGTCACTACCTAGACGGACGATCTCAGCCTTGCTCTCCTCATCGGGAGCGAAGGCAGCTAATGTTGCGACAAATTGACGAGAAACAGGGGCACAGATTTCCATGTAATAACGGACCGCGGCATCATAGGTGGTAGGAGTAGGGATCGGGACCTTGGCAGTGACATCAATTCCCTTGACGCTGATAACCAAATCGCGCTTACTTTCAATGCCAAAGACCTGGAGGAAACGATCGACCTCTGCACCAGCGTTCGTGGGCCAAATTGCGATGTGGTCACCTGTTTGGTAAGTGAGATTGCTTCCAGCGATGCTAATTTCCATATGCAGGCAGTTTCGGTCCTTGACGTTGAACAGTTCACGAGATTCGACAATAGGAGCAATGAAAGGATTGTGAGCGGAGAAAGGAGCTTTTGGTTGGCCATCGAGGTGGCCTTGAGTAGGCTCGCCGAGGTAGACATTAGAATCCTCAGGGGTCAAAGACTCATCCTCTGTAACGTTGAAGACCGGTTCATAGACAGCCTCACGCTCCTGGAGACCCAACTTTTCAGAGAGTTCCGCCCACATAGGCTCCTTCCAGGCCAAGAAATCCTCTTCCATTGTACCAGCGCCATCATCACCCTCACCAGCGGACCCAATGCGCTGCGCACCATACTTGGTGAGAGCCGCATCAACCTGGCGAACCATTGCGTTATAATGTTCATATGTGTTGTTACCCAGCCCAAAAGTGACATACTTGAGAGAAGACAAGGGCTTGTCTTCCACGGAGCCGCCATCCTCGAAAGAGACCTCATCACCAGTAATAAACTGATAGAACTCGACTGCGTTATCCGTAGGCTCACCCTCGCCATAGGTGGCGAGGACGAAGAAAGCAACCTTGTCTTCGGGGAACTTGTCAAGATTCTCATAGTCGTATTCTTCCAGATCAGCCACCATGGTTTTGAGGCCGAATCTCTGGGATCCTTCCTTCGCCAGCCTAGACGCATAGTCCTCCGCGGTTCCAGTTTGCGAGCCATAGAAAATGACACAGTTCTTGCCAGTTTCATCCATTTTCTCAATAATATCGCGAGACTTGCCAGCCTTGGCCGCACCATTCATGGCAGGACCGGAGGAGGCATAAGGATCTTTTGCAACGCCCCAAAGGCTACCCTTGGTAAAGTAGGCAACGCTACCAGCCAAGAGGACCGCCAGGACGACCAAATCAAGGGTATCGAGCTGGGACATGGTGAAGACAGTTCAATAAAAGGTACAAGCGACGCCGCCGCCTTAGGAGGAATTGAGAGAACGAAAGGGTAAAAAAATCCCCCCAAAAAAAATAAAATCCAAACGGAGGGGAGGGAAAGAACCCCTGATGTGTTAGGAGTGAGAACCAGGCTTGGCAACCGTGTTCTTCAGAATCGGGAAGTGGGTGGGGGGAGGAAGAAAAGAGAGTAAGTGAAGCACAAGAGAAAAGAAGGAGGAAGAAACGGAGGGAAAGGTTAGAGAGGGTCGTGGTGTGATTGACGGAGCAGGACTACCGATTCCACAGTTTAATCAGACCGCATAATTTGGGGCCAGGCAGTAATAACTAGTGGGCAAGATAGGGAACAGGGGTGTCGATGACTGAGGCCAGAATATGCTTAGTGCCTGAGGCAATGGTGGCCTTTCCGGATTCCGGCGGTGCGGACGTGGCCGTAGTGCGACTGGGTGGTGGCTGTAGTTAATTTATACTAGGGATGTTGATACTCCGGGTTTCGATGAAGAGGCAAGGAGGTAGGATCTGATATAAGATCGCCACCCAGAGAAAGGTAACAGGTTTTGAAAAAGATCAGAATAAAAGTGTAACTTCTTTTCTCAACCCCAAGGCGATTAAAAGAGGACTCTCCGATTTTATATGCATGAATATTTATGTGGGGAACCCACACGCGCCGCGACGCTCGACCGAGTTGAGTTTGGGCCCGGAAAGGGAGTTCGGCCCTCCTTTGACATAATACTGGAGGTGGCGGCGGAGACCGTAGTGCACCAACCCAAGAATGGAGGCGAAACTATCATTCACATTTTCATATCATATGGGGGATCTCCCGATGGCCCTGCCGAAGAGGTGTCTGTAACCGAATTCCGCCTTTGGGGGGGCCTCCCTCCTGGCATTGAGATTAAGATAAACCAAGGGTTCAACTGGGGAAGGCACAGTAACAGATCTGGATGAAATGAGGATTGAACTCAGCATTATTGTTACTATTATAATATGGATGAGAATGTACAAGGTACAGGAACAATAATGCTATTTAGGTTCCAACTGTTCACCTAGGCAGGCACTGATACAGTGACTATTGAACTGAATATTGATATCAATATTAATTAATTTTATGATTATTATTATTCTGATTGTTCAGTGTATTTCTTGCCCGATATCCTTGTTTTCCGACCGGCTTGTGATGTTCCAGGTAGACATGCGTTCACCGGGCTGAGTTGGATGGATAGCCCGGAGCCCGTCTCCTTCCATTTGGTTCTACGATGACGGAGAGGAGATTATCGCTTCTATGATTCCGCTGTGTTGAGTTGGATTCATGGTACCTATTTTCCCGTGCCCGGGTAAGCGGGGGATTCTGCTCGATGAGGAAGCGGGGATTTCGCTCAATGAGGAAGGATACGGAATCTATCCGGGTTGATTCCGCGGCACAATTTCCTTGGGGGTGCCTTGAAAACCAGTGTGCGGATTGAAATGAGAAGCCAAAACTTTCAAGTGCTTTGGTGATTATTATCAGTAGTGGTTACAAAACCAGAGTGTTAACTACGACATTATTGATTCTCAACAAGTTTCCAAATGGCTGTTAACATGGTACCTAATTGTTGACCGGATATTTCTCTGCCGGAGTCGTTGAGCGAGCTCCTTCAAAACTAGGTACTTAGTTACTTAATTTAACTTACCTTGGACGCCTTGCTCTCACTGTCGGTGAGGAATTTCCTCCAGTACCACTGATATCTACCTGCCCTACGGACGTACCGCACGTCTCACCTCTTCCCTTTTGTCGGGCTGACCAACTAACCTACTCCGTACAGAGGTGCTACAACGGCCCACACGTGAAAAGTCGGCTTGATCTCAATCTACCAAGGTATTTCTTATTCTCATGTTAACTTGACCCCTTGTGCTTCAAATTGGTTACTCAATGAAGAAGAATTTTAGCACTCAATGGACCTTTAACCCCTGGTGAAAAAAAAAATTAAAATAAATCGACTCATACTTTCATCCTTACACCTTGAATAAAATACGATTTGGGGTACTAGGTAGATAGATGGATAATGATTCCTTGTTAGGGTTTGTTTGAATACCAGAGGCTGATTAAAAATATAGTTGGCTACAAAACTGTTAGGCTTTGCAAACTTATCATGGCTGAATTAGTAAGATAAAGTACAGTAGGTACCTAGGTAACTACAGCACATCAGTTACCTTCTTCAACAAAACAGTACAGTTTTATTGAGCCAGAAAGTTAGAGCATGGCCCAATATTATTAAAGAATTGTGATGTCTCTTGCTACCTACATAGGTATTCATTAAAAGCACAGAGACTTAAACCAGAAGGTGTACCATGTCTTTGATTTAATTCCACACACTTTTTGAGATGTACGCTAAGCTTATCATGGATTATTGTGTGTGAGGAGGTCTGGTCTATCTAACATTTTAGGACACACCATGACTGATCCTGAAGATGCTTCCATTACTCACTAACAGTCTTGGCATCCCAACCTTTTTAAATCTGGAAACAGTTAAAACCTTGCATGTGAGATCCACATTGATCCATATTTCACTATTCAAGTGTATAACTACCTGGACAAGTTGTAAAGTTGTAAACCTGGAAGAGAAAACAAAGGCACTGCAGCGATACACAAGCTGATTTCAAGGTCTAATATTTGATTAGCTGTACCAAAAGTATTTGAAACATGATGTTTTTATAGATTTATATGGGCTTCAATTTTCATTGGTGCCCTTTGTTGGGATTTTTAAGTGTGGTTGTGTGTTACCACCATCAGTTGCTCGCAATGATAGGAGGTCAATTATTTACTCCACCTAGGTAGGTAGATACAACCGAAAGCTCAATATTACACCGGGCACGTTATTTGGCGACCTTGGGACGTGAGGCGGAGAAATGCTGTAGAAACTCAATCTAGTAAGATGCGAAGGGTAGCCCCTTTGCACCTGATTCGATTGAGTTTGCCTTGCGAAAAATGGAATACGAGAAAAAGCAACACGAGAGAAAAGAGAAGATAGAGAAAGAGAAGAGTAAAAGGAAAAATCTGCAAATATTTCATTCTTTAGGTTGTTGCAATTTCAGGTTCTTTTCTTCACGGACGGGCTCGTTCCTGGTTCCCGTACTCAGTAGTCAGCCTCTCGGTCGCGAGCAAACAAGTGCTTCGGCAATGCTCCCTACCTACACGACAATCAATACTCATCTTTAGATGAATAGGATCCCCTAGCATCAACAATCTGAGCGAGAGGGCAATAATGTACTACTTACATATGCCCTCAAATCTTTTCCCTCCTCTTGATGCGAGCCTTGTTAAACAATGAGTGTTTAAATACAAGGACGCAGTCAAGAGTCCATCAGTATGTCTGACTACTTACTCGTTTAACCACCCCTCTGCTTCTCCCTGCATAGCGGTTCCATCCAACCTCACAAACCTACATCGATTTTTTGCGAACTAGGTTAGCAAGAAATGCTTTTTAACTCTGTGCTTCTATAGTGGCATCCCATCCCACGATTAAGGCTGGCCCCGTCCAGTCGACCCCAATGCCCCTCATCCCTGACGAAACGAGTTCAACGTCGCACCATAATTTCTCATCTCCACCAGAGCGCCTAGTCACAAGGAGCACGCCGTCATCCACAGTTCATAGCCGGGAACCATCCACTGTTAGAGGGAGAGCAGCCGACCCATCCGCACTCGCTCCTGCGACTTTACAGCCTCAGAACACCCGTCGTGGCCATTCTCACTCCAAGAGCCCCGAAACATCCGCCGTCCGTCCTAGTCCTGGATACGATGTTAATTTGGAACGGAAACCGTCGAATTCATATGGGCACCATCGGCAAACCTCGATTGTCCATGGGATCCAGCACTCCCGAAACACCAGCTTCGCCGCCTCCACTACATCGACGAGCCCTTTAAGTCCGGAGCTGATTGCAAGCCTCACTCGTGGCGGAGGTATTGAGCCCGAAGGCTCTGGGGTTGCACGTTTGGAACAGCCTGACATGCATTCAAATATTCAAACCCAGGGAGGGAATGGCGCTGCCCACGCCTTAGGAACATTGACCACGATTGAGGATCGAGACAATGAAGAAGCTGCCGGTGTTGGTCCCGCAAATCCATCCCATAGACGAATGAATTCCACTGGGAAATCATGGCGAGAACACTCTCACAGCCGTTCGCATTCGAAGCAACTTCATGCTGAGTCGAAAACCGTTGGCGAATACGCATTGCACCATCTTTTTAATTCGGTATGTTTTCAGTCCCTGCAAGATGTACAAAACACCGCTAACTTGGGAAACAGTTTGTTGGTCAGGCAGATAACAAAATAAACCAGGCCATAATGAAGCTGGGCGAATCCGACGTCCCAGTTGAAGATGTGTGTGGCCCTGGCGTAGACCCGAATTTTGATCAGTTGATATCTGCATTGGGTCACATTGCTCGCCAGAAACCAAAGCCTTTGATTGATACTATAATGTTTTGGCGAAAAGCCAAGGGGGATGCTGTTATGGTGGCTAAGCAAGCCACGACCCAGGTCTGTACCTGAGAAGCTGCCCTCTTTCTTAATGAGCTGTTAATTTGCTGATTATATTAACTTTCTCTAGCCAAAGCCAAATGCGGAAAACGGTTTACTGATTCGCCGCAATACCGAGCCTCCGCAGATAGTCGCCGAACCTGCCGGGCATACGGAGCATGCGCCAAATTCCTTACTTTCACGACACGACGATATCGTTTTGACAGAGAGACGGGCGACGGTGTCGGTATACCTCGTTTGCAGAGTCTTAATTGAAATATTCAACCAAAGCAGTATTGAGTCTATAACACTAGATATGGCTGACCGGTTGGAAGATATCGTGTTTGGCCAACTTCGTACAGTTGACCCAGATCAAATCACAGCATCACCACTCCGTATGGCAAACTGGAGAATATATTCTCAACTACTTGGCATCATGAGCGAGGAGAAATTTACAAGTGTTACACACCGGTTTATTGCTGAACTTGAGCGATATCAAAAGGAGGAAACTCTACGTGGACCGTCGAAGGAAGGGGATGCTCGAGCCGAGCTATTGATTTCAGGGATGAAGCACATCCGCATCATGACTTATCCTGAGGCCAATTGGAGCAAATCATGCGACTTTATGCGATCATTAGCTCGCCTATTCGTTAACGCGCATGGCCAACGGATCAAACAGACATATTGCAACATTTTTGAGAGACTTCTGCTCCCCGTTGCAGCAAACCCTACATGTGACTTAACTCTCCCCAAATGGAAGGAATTCCTCGATCTGGTTCATTCTCGTCTTCCACATATGTTGACAAAGCCTCGTCATTGGTCATCTGCATTTCCCCTCCATGTCTTACTCCTTTGCTTGTCCTCGAGGGAAAATTTCTCGTCCCAATGGCTTTCTATCATCATGTCACTACCAACCAAGCTGAAAGACCGCCCTACGAGGGGTCCAGCTCTTCAGGCAATGTGTCGTTTAGTATGGACGTATTTTTTCCGCTATTCAGACTCTCCAACAGCTACCTTGCGGAAGGTTGAGGAAGTAGCTCGAATTGCATTGCCTGCCGGAAAGAAAACATATCTAAGTACCGATCCAGCGGTAGCAGAGCCTTTGATCCAACTCATACGAATGATTGGATTCAAGCACCCTGACGTGTGCTTTCGGAACATTATCTTTCCAATGATAAACTCAGACCACTTCACCTCTTCCGGCAAGGACATGAAAATTGAGCAAATGGAGCCAGAGAAGATGGTGATTGGGATCAGATCTTTCTTAGCGATCGTCACTGATCTCGAAACATGCCATCAGTTGTGCCCCCCTTTTCCGACCGGCTCTATACCTAACCCATTCACGGACACATCCGCTTCGGGTCATCTGTATCGGACTCAATTCTTGGTGGACCCACGGTCACCAAACCCTTCTGATAGCCAGGACCAAGTGTTATCACATCCCGTCAATACATCACGCCTCACCGAAAATATTAGGGATCACTACATTCGCTTCTGTGAAATACTGGGTAATATCACAATTCTTTGCGATAACACGTTCGGTGGTCAGGCTGCTTTAGATGAGAAGTTTGGCGGCGCCACACCGAAAACTCCAATCTCCGAGGCATTCAGCTTCGGAAGGCGTGATGATCATCTCAGCATATTAGACCAGAGGCAAGGATTCTACGACTTATTGCATGTTGCAGTTCAAGCGCTTCCTCGCTGCTTGTCGGATCACATTCCATTCAACTCGCTCATCAACTTGTTGTGCACGGGGACAGCTCACGTCCAGTCAAATATTGCCTCCTCATCAGCAGAATCGCTAAAAGCGATTGCGCGCCAATCACACGCCCAACAGGTGACCATTGGCTTTGCACGCTTTATTTTTAATTTTGATGCAAGGTACTCTACAATGTCGGATGAGGGCATGCTTGGGCCAGGCCACATTGAATCTACGCTTACTCTTTATGTTGAGCTACTGAGAATATGGATAGAGGAAATTAAGCAAAAAACCAAAGGCGCTGCTACCTCCGGCTCTGGTGGGGAAGTTAGCTCTGGGAGTCGGGCATTGCAACTTGATCTGTCTAGCGTCTTAGCTCAGGTTGAAGAAATTGAATCTCATGGTCTCTTCTTCCTCTGTTCTCAATCACGGAGAGTTCGTGCCTTTGCGATCACAGTACTCCGGCTTATTACCGAATTTGACAGTGCCCTTGGGAAGGAGAACACTCGGATCATCAGAATACTCGAAGCTGATTCTCAACAAATCTTAGAGGTTAATGACGAACAACTTACTGTTGCCGAAAGAAGTCGAATTCAAAAGGGTAGGCGAAGGAGTGCTTCCCAAAATACCTTGATTGAACTTTGCAGCAGCGAGGTTTCGTATGACTCAACCCTATGGTCTAAAGTGTTTCCAAACATCATCCGTATAAGCTTTGAGACGTGCCCCTTTGCCGTTACCCTCGGCAGAGAAATTGTCTGCGCAAGGCTTGTACATATGCACAAAACTATTACCGCACTTGCCGAAAGTCCACAACATCCTCACTATACACCAAACGATGCCACTCACGTTCGCTCATTAGGAAGGAATAGCATGACTGCGGAGATTTTTATTGAACAGTGGAAATTATACTTGGTCATGGCCTGTACGACTCTTAATAGCGTCGGTGCCCAGTCCCAGAGTCAATTAGCAAACGCTCAACACGCTCGGAAGGCATCAAAAGGTTCACAACAGTCCCAGGACAAGATAGGCTCTGCCAGAAGTCTTTTTGCCTTTGTGATTCCGTTGTTATCCGCAGAGAGATCGTCTATTCGAAATGCAATAGTGATTGCCTTGGGCTCCATTAACAATAATCTTTACCGGACCCTTCTCGAATCCTTGCAGTATGCTGTAACTACTTGCAATGAAGAAGCTAAAATTCGAATCGGAACCCATTATCGGACCCCAAGCAGTCCACGGCGGAATCGCAAGACAGACAGGTTGCGGACAGAAGTGACTCATGTTTACAAACTCACCTCGAAATTTCTAAAGGAACCCGAAGTATACAATGACGACTGGATCGTTAATAATCTTGTTACATACGCCAAAGACTTGCGAATCTTCTTAAGTGACGCTGAAGTCCAAAATGACTGGGAATTTCAGAGACTACGTTTTCATTATTGTGGGTTGATGGAGGAACTGTTCGAGGGGGTTAATCGGACGAAGGATCCCTCCCGTTGGATCCCTTTTGAATCTCGAAAATCGGCCTTTTCGCTCATGGAGGATTGGTGTGGATACTCGCCAAATCAGGCACAGATTTCCCAAAGAGAAGAAAACATGCGAAAGTTTGCCCTTTCTCATCGCCGCGAGTCTGGTGGTGAATTACGAAATGCTGCTGCGGCCATGGAAATAGAGAAGAAGAATCTTCGTGCAGCAGCTCTTGGTGCGATGGCATCTCTTTGCGTGAGTATTCCCCGTGTATAATTTTTTCCCTTTTTCCCGGGCTCATAAAATCCACAGGCTGGACCGATCAGCATTACAACCGAGAGTGGGTCCGTACTTCAATTCGATGTTGGACGTATGTTGTCATGGATTGATATTATTTTTAATACAATTAGCGATAAGTGGCATGCCATCGGCCGACGTGCACTTAAAAATTTGATAATCCATAACAAGGAACATTCATACTTGTTAGAGCGATCAATCGAGATGTGTTATGTCACTGAGCGGTCCAAAGCGCTGGAAAGCTACTTTGAAGTGGTCAGCGAGGTGCTTATTGAACACACTGATTATCCTCTCGGCTTCTGGAGAATTTTGGGTGCTGTTCTTGTCACACTCGGCAGTCCTAAGCGCGAGATAAGGATGAAGTCCGCGAAACTTCTTAGAATCCTAGAGGAACGTCAACAAAAGAACTCTAGGCTGCAAGACTTTGATATTAGTATCTCTGACAAGACCACTGCCGTCTATAAGCTTGCTCAGTTTGAGACATCAAAGCGATTAGCACAGCAGCATTCTGATTTATCATTTACTCTTTTTTCCGAGTTCTCCCTGCATTTCAAAAATTTACGTGCAGATAGCCAAAGAAACATGGTGGCAGCCATTCTCCCCTGGGTACAGACGATAGAGCTTCAAGTTGACCCTAATGGGGGCCCGACGGCGAGATCTTACATGCTTTTAGCCAATCTTTTCGAAATAACCATCAGATCCAGTACCATCCTCCCGAACGAAGTTCAAGCCCTCTGGCAGGCGCTTGCCACAGGACCACATGGCGGGAACGTGCAGCTTGTCCTTGATTTCATTATCAGTCTTTGCCTTGAGCGTAAAGAGCAAAACTTTGTAGAGTACGCTAAGCAAGTTGTGGTTTTTTTGTCTGGAACACCGGCCGGCTCCAAAGTTATTGAGTTTTTTCTCATGCAAGTTGTTCCTAAGAATATGGTACAAGAGCGGAAAGATATCACACCAGCCCCCCCCGACACAAAGAGCTTGCCATATGTTGCTGATTTAGGAGCTGTGCTTCCAGTTGGCAATAAACAGGCAGGTCTTTCTCTTGGCCAAGTTGCGTTGATTTTCCTCGTCGATTTGATGGTCGCTCCAGTCACACTTTCTCTTGAGGACGTAGTGAAGCTGCTGCATGTCGTTCTCATTCTTTGGGATCACTATACTCTTACAGTACAGGAACAAGCCAGAGAGATGCTGGTCCATCTAATTCACGAATTAATTGCTGCTAAGATCGAGGATGACGAGCCAGCGGGTGGCCGAGAGTCTATCGAGGATTTTGTTGAATCAATCCGCAAAAGCGATCCTAAAGTTGTGTGGGAGTACGAAGATAACAACGAAAAAGAGGACGGTGGTGATGGCAGCAGAGTTCCTTCGTCGATGTCTAGCGTTACACATAGAGTTGTCGATTTTTTTAGCCTCGCATTTGAAGGCATCAACGATCTTTGGGCTAAGGAGGCCCTAAACTGGGCTACTTCTTGCCCAGTTCGACATCTTGCTTGTCGTTCATTCCAGGTATTCCGCTGTATATCTATGTCCTTGGACTCTCGGATGCTTGCAGACATGCTGGCTCGGCTTTCAAACACCATCGCAGACGAAGAGGCAGATTATCGCACTTTCTCAATGGAAATCCTAACCACTCTCAAGATTATCATCAATTCTTTGGCTCCGGCAGACCTTCTCCGATTTCCCCAGCTATTCTGGACTACTTGTGCATGTCTTAATACTATTCATGAAACGGAATTTATTGAAAGCATTGGCATGTTAGAGAAGCTCTTAGACCGCATGGATATGAGCGATCCGGTCGTGGTTGCCGAGCTCATCAAGGGCCAACCACCTAAGTGGGAGGGTGGCTTCGATGGCCTCCAGAATTTGGTTTACAAAGGCTTGAAGTCTTCAGAATCACTTAACCGGACATTGGATGTGTTGCACCGCCTGAGTGGCCTTCCAAATAACGAGCTGATTGGGGATGGTAACAGGTTGCTCTTGACAATCTTAGCAAACTTGTCGCATTTCCTTCATCAATTCGATCCTGCTGTCGAAGATCCAAAAACTCTGGCTCGCGCCACGCTTCTAGCACGTGTAGCTGAGGGTGAGAGGTGCCCTCGCCTCGCAGCCTCACTTCTTGGATTCGCCAATGGCCAATACAAGTCGGAAAATGACTTTTTAAACCACATAATCACAGAGATCCGGTCTTACTATTTTCCTCGGCAGGACGTCCAGAGCTTAATTTTCTTAATGGGCTTACTTACAAACACTACGAATTGGTTCCGTATCAAGATTATGAAGATACTCTGCGTAATAATACCTGAAATCGATATGCGTCATCCAGATGTGACTTGCCATGGACCAGATTTAATATCCCCCCTCCTACGTCTTCTACAAACAGAACTATGCCCCCAAGCTCTCCAAGTCATGGACCATATAATGACTGTCTCGGGGAATCCAATGGAGCGGCACCATCTTCGAATGAGTATGGCTTCTTCTACGTCGTCCCGAGCCATCCGGAAAGAATATGAACGCATTCAAAGTCTCTACGGTATACCAGAACCTACTGGGTGGTCTATACCGGTGCCTGCCGCCCAATCATGTGTTACACGGCATAATGTCCATGCTGTGTTCTATACGTGTGCAGAGGTAGACCGCATGGAAGCGCAGCAGACTGCCACGTCTGAGGTGGAATTCCATGCTGATGAATATAATGACTCATTCTTCCCCATGCGAGCTGATACCATGAAGTCTATCGATACGCAAACAGATGGAAATATCGGTGACATCGTGCAAAAGTTAGACAGTCTAGACGACTTCTTTGAAGAGACAGAAACAGCTCACCCAGCTCTTGATGGTGTCTCAGACCCGGCATTACGTGGCTTTACCGGAACTTACATTGATAGCAATGCTAATCTTTATGATCAGCAAACGGCTCCAATCCTACGCAAATCGCTCGCGCGGACTGCCTCCTCCTCATCTTTCCACAATGGTCTTGCCGAGTCTCGCCCGTCCAACATGCGGTTTGATAGTGTTGGAACACATGCCGCTCCCCAAGCGCCCAATCAAAGCTTGCGCCCCGTCTCACACACGCGCTCCGTCACCTCCCCTGTCAATCCAATTTTCTCTCCAACCTCGCCCAGTACATATTTTGCTACCCCACCCATTGGTATCCATGAGGCCACTTTTTTTTCTGATGACGAAGTGGAGGAGAGCATTTATGATTTCGATGAACGCCTCACATCCAGCAAGCAGCCAGTCCCTCACCTTATGAATCAACCACGCATTGTGACGGATGGATCTTCATCATTAGAGTCTAAAATCCGAAGTAGTATGAGGCGGCGGCTCACCGGGGGTACAGCTACAAGTCGGGAAAAGGAACGGCAACGCGATCTTGTCCGAGCCCAGCAACGGACGACGGCAAATTCACCGCGCGTACCCAAGGTACCAGCGGAGTATCTCGTGGGGCCACCTAGTAATCCAACTTCTCCGGGATAGTTACAGCTCATTTTTGTCAGATATCGTAACTCCCCGCCCACTCATTTCGATAAGTGCTTTCTTCCTTCGACCACCACATTTCCGAATAGGTTGTTTTTGCAATATTGTGGCGTTTCCAGAGTATCTCTTTCTTCAGCTACACATAGTTTCATACCTCCATACCCACAGCAACTTTCTTTTGCCTATCCCTTATTAATTTTTTCATTCAATCTTGTGCATAACAGCAGCTATTGCTGGCTTACTTCTTGGTAATTAGCTTAGATATGTGTATAATACATAGTGCCAGACATGAGTGTGCTTTATATATGTGAGCAACTGCCTCGATATAGACGCCAAGAATAATTTGGGGATAAAAGCTTGGCACATTATTGTATCGGCTATAAGACTAGAGGTGATGTTTCGGTTCTCCGCGCTCCGTGACTATTCCATTTTTGGATTTCCCCGCGTGGAGACGATGGAGTCCCATCATAACATCGGCATCTCAACTCCCTTTTCCCCGCGTATGGAAAGCCTCGGATAGCAACGGAGGCCAGGCCTCTGCATGATCCTCGGGAATCTTTGCGGGTGATTACGTTAAGGGGTCTTGTCCAGCACATAGTTACCTACCTCCGACAGCTACTTCGAATGTTTGCACACCTCAAAATCACCTTTTCAGAGAAAACCGTCATCCTCTCATCCTTTGTGCTTCTCACGGCCCTTTTTGATTTCTTGTTGTGATTCACTCCCCTCTTTTCCCACCTCTCCTAATCTCCTCCCCGGTTTCCGAATCTTCAAAATGAGCCTTTCATGTGCATTCACCCCTCTCTTGCGGAGGGGTGTTGTCTCTAAATCATCCTACCCCGTCCTAAGCCTCTCAGCAGCAAGCTCACGAACTACAAAGGCTTTTTCCACCTCTCGACAACGTGATGCTACTTGGGGGTTTATTGGACTAGGACAAATGGGTACGGTTTTTTTTTTTTTTTTTTAATGTTTAATTAATTATTTTCTCAACTCCCCTTTTCAAGCATGCTCTTGACATTGTCCTTGGGGTGAAAGTGCATAGGGAGGGAATAGGTGCAAAAGACAGAAGGGGAAAAAAAAAAAAATGAACCATATCATAGCACTAAAGCACGAGAAACGCAACAAATCAATTCCACTTATATTGAATACATGTGCTAAAGATCTAACATTGTTTTATTCAGGCTACAATATGGCTAAGAATCTACGTGCCAAAATTCCTGCAACTGACACACTCATGATTCGCGATGTAAATGAGGCTTCAACGGCAAGATTTGTCCAAGAAACTGCCAGTGAGGGGGGTTCAAATGTTGTAATTGCTCAAAATGCAAGGGAGATAGCAGAGAAGTCGGTAAGTGCTTCATTGTTGGGTGTGTCACCGCCCTGGCCTACCAGCGCCCTCTTTTTTTTTTTTTCCCTCCTATAGTTTTCCACTATGGCTCCATCATAATTGGGTCATAAGGCTAAACTGGGAGCTTGGAATGTCAAATTCCCTGTTTCCCTCGTGACGGTGGTTCTAATGATCTTGCTGCCTTTTAGACCGTAATCATAACTAGTCTTCCCGAGCCCCAGCATGTTAAGGATGTCTTTCACTCAATCCTCCGCCATGGCGAGCTTCCCACCCTAGAACAGGAACGAGTATTCATCGACACATCTACCATCGACCCTGCTTCATCTAAGGAAATTGCCAATGCTATCCACACCACATGCCAAGGACGATTCGTCGATGCGCCTATGTCCGGTGGGGTAGTAGGAGCCCGTGCCGGAACGTTATCCTTCATGTTTGGGGCCTCATCTCAAACTGGACAACTTGTGGAACGGGTAACGTCAATTTTGCTACTCATGGGAAAAAAGGCTTGGCATATGGGAAGCCCAGGAACGGGAGTATCAGCGAAACTCGCCAATAATTACATTCTTGCCATCAACAATATCGCTACAGCTGAAGCTATGAACCTTGGAATGCGCTGTGGGCTCGATCCCAAAGTTTTAGCGGAGATGGTAAACACCTCTACTGGCCGGTGTTGGCCAATGGAAGTCAATAACCCTGTCCCCGGTGTAGTGGAGTCCGCACCCGCGTCGCGCGATTATGAAGGTGGCTTTGGGATCGGTTTGATGAAGAAAGATCTGAGATTGGCTCTCACAGCTGCGAAGGAGTCAGGCACACCCTTGGCACTAGCTGAGGTGGCTCGTGTTCTTTACAACGTAGTCGAGGCAGAGCATCGAGGGAAAGATTTCTCTGTCGTTTACAAGTGGCTGCAGGATCAGTCGCCATCACAATGATTGAACGATAAGTTATTTTCGGCTTGTGTTTTCTCATTTACTCATCTTTATTTTTTTGCTAGATATCCTTTCCTATCTCATTTTATTTACTATCTTCTTTCTCGTTTCAATGCGTGTTTATTCATTTCTAAGTAGTACCATATTGCATTATAGATCGAGCTTAGGAAGATACCTAGCTTTTGACTAGTCCTTGGGCATAGATATGTGATTAAAGATGCAAAAGATTATTTCTTTGTCAATGCTTCTCGTTCTTATTATAAAGTTTACTTAATTCCAAGGGATTTTGTGCGGGTTCTTTTCCAGCCTATGCCTTTGTTTTGTGTCAACTATCACTTTTTGCAATACATATCGATAGAGCATCCTGCATAATAGATTATAGGGCTACAAACTTTTATAACGCCGAAACTTTTAAGGCTTCATACATGAGTAATAGCTTGCTCATGTCTTTTATTTTTCTTTGAAAGATTCATGTATTTGTTTTCCTACAGACCATCCATGTCCAAATCAAAGAGACCTTTCATCTGCCCCTTCCCTACAGGTCTACTCTTCTTGTGCCTTCCCTATCCAGCACTATCCAAGTATCGTAACAGGTTCCTTCCATCCGAAGTATTCCCTCGATTGTCGAGAGGTATCAGGGATATTAATTCTTCTTTACTCTCTTTTTCCTTCCTCCTCTCTCCATCTTCCACATTCCTCATCCCAATCTCTTACTACTTCCATCATCCCATCGTCTACTTGACTATCCCACATCCTCAAATCTCTCACCATCATCATCATCTTCTCCTTCTTCTTCACCAGCAGCTTTTTGTTCCCAGCTTTCACTGAAACTTGGTATCGTGTTCTCTTCCAACTATCGGGGCTCTCGTTGCTTTCGTTCGTTCGTTCTCGTCCTTCACTTTGTTTAGCCCTACGTCAAGTGTCTCATCCTATCATACGTAATTCATCAAGAAAACCAGGTAAGGCAATTGATAGAACTCAGATATAATTTCACGGGTCCTGCTCCATTGAGAAAAGGATGTTCCTTTCTAGAGTAACTTTGCTCATCACTGACGAGCGCGCTCCACATACTCTTCTTCATCCTCAACCCCCCCGGCTTTTCGTTAACTCCTCCTTTATTACTGCCCTTATCACAGTGCTGCATATTTCCCACAAGCTTCCGGCACTCCTGCTAATATTTATAGCAGAATCCTCATTTAGATCTTTCACAATGCATAACCAGAGTCAGCAGCAGACTGCATCTGATGCAAGCCAGACTACAACCAGCCAGCCTGGACAATTTGCACACCCTAATCGTGGTCAATTCCCTGCTGGCTATCAGCAAGTTCCTCTTCCTAACAGTAGAGACGGCAGCCGTACAGATTTGTCTTCTCTTCTGGGCAATTTGAGCCTCCAGAGTCAGGGCGCGGGTGGAAAATTCAATAACATTAAGGGAAATCTACCGATCCCAATGCCCCCCAATTTCGACTTTTCCGGTACCCACCGTTCTCCTTACAATAACCAACTTGTTCTTATGCCCAATGGGACAATGTTCGGTAGCATCCCTCCTATTCCCCCATACAGCCCAGTTTCTCTTCCCGGGCACGATCAGGGAGGCCATATTCCATATTTGCCGAACGGTATCTTTCCAAACATCGCTCCCAGCTGCCCCGTCATTCCACCAGCTATGCAAGGCTATCCAGTACCCTACATGATGAGCTGCGACATGCAAGATCTAGCAGCTCAAAAAAGAAATCATTGGCCATCCAATGACGAACAGAAGAGTGGGGCACACTCTGTTTCTGAGCCTGGAAACCAGTGTGAATACTTTTCTAATCTCAGCGTACCAGTGGATGGGTCTAGTCTCCCAAGCTACGGGATGAATTGTGCCTCTCAAGCAGGGCAGACTTCCCTCCAATTTCAAATGATGAAAACGCCAACGGGCTATATACTACAGGATCTAGAAAGTCTTGTCCAGCAGGAGCCTGCGATTCCTCGCGCAGTGCCGGCTATGTGGACAAACCCTACCGATCTTACCCTTGCCAAATGCCTTGAAAATCGTGAGGGTATCACCAACATCTACATCCGAGGATTTCTCCCTGAGACAACTGATGATATGCTGCATGCGTACGCTTCCCGCTTTGGAAAAATTGATCGATGCAAGGCAATTGTAGACCTTGATACGGGACTTTGCAAAGGGTATGTCACGATCTCTCAAATACTATTGCTCAACATTCGGCTAACCGCATTCAAAGCTTCGGTTTTGTGCAGTATTTCAACTTTGAATCCTGTGAAAATTGCATCCGAGGATTTTTCTACCTTGGTTATCAAGCCAGCTTTGCGCAGGTGTCTACTCTATTCATTTCGAATAAGACAATTTGTTTCGGGACTAACAAGATATAGAAATCGCGCAATTCTCGCTTAAAGGATCTCGAAGACAGAGGGTCAACTAATATATACTGCACCAACATTCCCATCGAATGGACTGAAGCTGTATGCTAGCTCTTTCTTTCAGCAGTTTCAAATTTTTGCTAACAAGCCACATTGCATCTAGGATCTCCGTCAACATTTCGAGCCATACCGTGTAATTTCCGAGAAAATTAGCCGTGACGAAAAGACTGGCGTTAGCAAGGAAGTTGGGTTTGCTCGGTATATAACCCAACAACAAAATTGTTTGTTCCTTTCTCTAATCCAAGTCTACAATAGATTCGAATCTCGCGAGGTTGCAGAGAAAGTTCTCGCCGATTTTCATAATATGGTGGGGAAGAATGGTGTGAAACTGCTCCTTCGGTTTGCAGACACCAAAGCTCAGAAGCTACTCAAACAACAAAGTAACGAGCGCCGTGCCTATCGTGCCGGAGAATATAATTACTCTGTCGAAGTGGTTCAAGGGTCGACTCCATCCCCTTCGCTTCACCGTCTTCAGCAGACAGTTTCACATCTCAGCCCTAGTTCCCAAGTTAGCTATGTATCACCGGTTGGAGTAGGTTCTAGTTGGACTCCAGCAACCTCTATTTCTCCACCGTAAGTATCATAGCCCTAACTCAGCACTCTACGCTAACTTAGCAAATAGGTTCCCTTTGGTAAAGAACCAGGCCGGCAACATGCGGTTTAACTCCTGGTCGTCCCGAAACAGCCCCGGCAATTTTGATCACACTCCGGTATACCGTGGACGACTCGCACTAGCGAACCGCAATGGCTGGACTGATAATCATAAATCTGGCGGATCATCAAAGACGGCTCTTCCTAGCACACCATGTGCCGAGCCAGCCTCTGAGCGAACTAGTCCACATAAGGAAAACCTCAAAGCGGGATCTCTATCCCCAATTTCATCACGCAAAGAGGTCATCGTGAACTCACCACGCTCAGTCATTTGAAACATAGTTTTCATACCATCCATCCCGTTGTTTGAATAAAAGTGAGTACGTTTTGCGGCACAATCCGATTATATGACCTTTCACATCGGAACCTAAACTCTATGGAAAAAAAAAAAAAAAATTCCAAAGTTCAAAATGGCACAAAAAAAGATATGGTACTGATATTCAGGTGACGATTTTATGACTTATTGTCCTTGATAAGATATCCGTCCCTACCTCAATTAATTCCCTATCTCTTCGTTTGCTTTTGTCAGCTTTTCTATGTCTTTAATTTGCTGTATGATTGTTATCTGTTTTTGATTTGTTGGCAAGACCTGCGATTGTGACTCATGACAATGCTTTAATTTAGTTGTAGTATCTATTAAAATTGTGTTTGAGATGAAAAAGATTGCAAAATGGCCTTGAGAGGTGAAAGAATCCGTTATGTGGGTTTTTTTTTTTTTTTTTAATTTTGTTTCTATACTAGGATCACCAAAAAAAGAACAAAATAGAATTAGTTGGTGAAAAAAAGAACTGGCGGAGGATCAAATGTATAGTCTAATTAAGAATGTGACGAGCTATATCTATTATTGTGTAGTAACATGGAGCTAAGACAGTTGAGTTTATACTAGGATCTATAGTTTCGACAATCGGTAGCAGGAGAATTGAAGAGTCACAGTCGGGAGGAGGCCTTTTTTTTCTTTCTTTTGTTTGGTTTCTTTTGCTTTTTTTAATCTTTCTTTTTTGCCTTTTTTTTTTTTTTTTTTTTTTTTTTTTTTTTTTTTTTTTGGGTTTATATTATTATTTTTTTTTTTTTTTTTATTTTTTTTTTCCGTTTCCCTTTTTCCTTTCCTTTTTCTTTTCATTCATCAATACTAGTTCAATTGCGTCCCAAACGCTCCTCTAGATCTTCGGTCAGTTCATATGCCGGTCGATAAGTGGGACTATTCTCTGGACCGTCATGGACGCGCAGTTTTGGGTTTGGATGCGTATCGCCCGTTCCACCAAGACTAGTATAACCCTGATCATAGAGGGGGCAGTACTCCAACTGGAGCTGACGAATAAAGGCCCAAATCTCAGCATAATGCCAATCAATGACGGGGTGAATACGGACGAAGTCAGGCCAGCCGTGATCGGTGCGATCAAAATGGGTCAGCTTAGCGCCATGGGGGTCGGTGCGACGAGTGCCAACGAAGATGGCTTTGACGGACGGATTCAGGGAAAGATAATTCTCGAAGCTGGAACGGAGGGTGATGTGCGGGGGGTCAGTAGTATATTTGACCATGGCGAGATGATATACACGAGAGGACCACTGGACAAACTCCTCGACGGCGGGGAAGGAATCGGGCGGAAGGGCATAGATTGCGGGGATGGAGGAGAGGCCACCATCTTCTGGGGTGGGGTGTGGATGTAAGGAGGCGAGGAAGAGGACGAGGAGGACGAGACAGTCTTTACCACCGTTGTAGGAGAGGGAGAGTTCGGAGAGGTCGTAGCGGGAGAGAGCGGACTTGAAGACATTGAGGGAGATGCGGGTTTGCGATTGGACGGCAGAAAGGAGGGAATTGGCGGGGTGGGATTCGGAGAGGAAGGAATGGACTTTTGAGTGACAGTGGGCGATTATGGCGGAGAGGGAGTCGGGGTATCGTTGTCGCTGGTTCTGTTGGTGTTTATCATTTTGTGTTACTTGTTGATGTGATTGATCTGGGGTGGTTGTGGTTGTGGTTGTGGTTGTAGTGGTAGTTGTGGTCGTGGTTGTTGTTTGGTGGAGGAAGTCGGAAAGTGGAGGAGATGTTGTTGAAGACGATGTTGAGTGATGTGGAGGCATGGCATTTAGGGAGCCGTTTGAATGAGAGAGACAAGTAGAATCGGCCATTGTGGTTTGCTTGTTTCTTCCCTTATTATTGTTTTTTTTTTTACCCCACGACCTTTAAGTGACGACGTATGTTTGTGTGCGTGCGTATGATTTCTCTGCAGTGTACTTGGGGGAGAGGGGTAGCGGGAGTGATGGGGAGAAAAAGATAAGAGAGTCGAATGGATAATGAAAACAATGATAAGTTCCCCAAGTAGGCGTAGCTATACAATAGTTTAAAAGTAGGATAGAAGGAGAGAGGGAGGGAGGGGGAAAGAGACGGAGGGAGGGGGGGGAAAGGAAGGGAAACGACGGAAGGGAAGAAAGTCGGCAAAGCCGAAGAAGCACTGCATCACCAAAATGCGCAAGTTGGAGAGCGAGAGAGTGAGAGAGAGAGAATCTTCTGGTCGTTTAAAAGTTATCGCCCCGCGGCGCCCCGCACTTTTAATTGAAACCCGAACAATCCTCAATTCCTGACCGCTTTCTTATCGGCAAATCCAGGGCTTCCAAGAATACTTATGCCGATGTCTGTCTCTTTCAAGAAGGAAACCCATTAAAAAAAAAGAGTTTGAACTAAATTCTAAAAAAAAAAAACAAGAGCACGGCCGCATCGTTCATCCTAAGACCTTCATTTTCTTCTTCTTCTTTTTATCTTCCTCTCCCTTCTTCTTTCCTTTCTGCCAGTCGCGCCAGCTACCAATCCGCTCATCGCGAGTATCCTCCCACGCTTTATCCTGGTCTCGTTTCCGTTTGCGCTCCTCTACCTCTTGCTCTTCCTTGCGCCTCTCCCTTCCTTCCTCCTGTAACTTGGCCTTGGCTTGTCTCCGTCGTCGCGCTTCTTCTTCTAGTAGGACATGCACGGTCTTCTGGCGCCATTCCTTCTTAAACTCGTCCGTCTTCAATTCTGGTGAGTCCAGTGTGTATTTATGTTCCCGGATCAACAGCCGTCGCGCATCTGCAATGCATTCGTCTAAAAACGACCGAGCCTTTTCATCTAAAAGGGTGGTGTGCGCTTTTTTCAGGCGATCGAATGCATCTGGTGCAGCAGGGTTCTTCGTCTTATCGGGATGTATCAGTAAAGATTTCCTTCGGTACTGTGCTTTAATATCGGAATCGGGCACTCCAGGTTGTAGATCTAGGACGGCATAGCTACAGAAATAAATAAGCATATTTTCTTCCTTTTTTTTTTGGTCCCTGCTTCTAGTGTCTGTAGATTAGGGGGGGGGGAGAGATCACGCACGCATCTAGAGAAAAGGCCTTTCGAATGCGATCAATCTCTGCGTCCTATAAGTAGGTGTTAACCTTGTGTCCGCAGCTCTGTATGCACTAATAACAACCATACTTATGGCTGTCCGGAAAGTGTACGCACCTTGTTGAAATCAGAGGCCTCTCTCTCCAGAGCATCCAAGGCATCTTGCTCTTCCGTCATAACGGTGGTACGAATAGGTATATGCAAGGAATTAGTGCGATTAGCTGAGTTCAGACAGTTCAATCCCGAAAGATTGCGGTGGAAATCCAAACTATGACTGGTTAGTTGCGATTTCGATCCTGAGATTGTGTTCATCCAAGACACTCCAAACTTGATCTCCGACCTTATCGCTGCTGACTCATCAGGAACCCTTTGGCAGAAAAAAAGTTCCTTCACCGCTTTTGATCGTGATCACTTGGGATTTCTTCCATTTTCGAGTGAGAAGTTCGAGATTTTATTCTCATTGCTCACAGCCTCCCTCGGAATTAAATTAGTGGGTTTAGAATGGCTCCATCGAACGGGCCCCGGAGTGGGAAACATAGCAAATCTTCCCAAAGATCCAACACTTTGAAACGCAAACGGGTACAGGAAGACTTAGGATCTCTTGTCAAACGGGTGGAAGAACTCGACATCAAAGAAACATTCGAATCGTTCTCTGATTTACCTCTATCGGAACCGACTCTCTCTGGATTGACTGCGTCTCATTTCAAAACCTTGACCGACATTCAATCTCGTGCCATCAGCCATGCGCTCAAGGGTCGCGACATCCTCGGAGCCGCAAAGACTGGCAGCGGCAAAACGCTGGCCTTCCTAGTCCCGGTGTTAGAAAATCTCTATCGCAAGCAGTGGTCGGAGCATGATGGGCTAGGTGCTTTGATTATCTCTCCTACCCGCGAGCTCGCCATCCAAATCTTCGACGTTCTCCGGAAAATCGGCCGCTATCATACCTTCTCTGCGGGCTTGGTGATTGGAGGCAAGAGTTTGCGCGAGGAACAGGAGAGACTAGGGCGGATGAACATCCTGGTTTGCACACCTGGTCGGATGCTGCAACATCTGGATCAGACGGCCTTTTTTGAAACTCACAACCTACATATGCTCGCGCTAGACGAGGCGGATCGGATCATGGACATGGGTTTCCAGAAGACAGTTGACGCTATTATTGGCCATCTCCCACCCGAGCGCCAGACGCTTCTTTTCAGTGCTACACAGACGAAGAAGGTATCGGATCTAGCACGATTGAGTCTTCAGGATCCTGAGTACGTCGCCGTTCACCAAACCGCCTCTTCCGCTACGCCCTCCAAACTTCAGCAACACTATGTCATTACTCCACTCCCTGAAAAGCTCGACATCCTGTGGAGTTTTATCCGCAGCAACCTCAAGACCAAAACCATCGTTTTCTTATCGTCGGGGAAGCAAGTGCGGTTTGTTTATGAATCCTTCCGACACATGCAACCCGGTATTCCGTTATTACATCTTCACGGCCGCCAGAAGCAAGGCGGACGACTCGACATTACAACTCGTTTCTCGCAGGCACAGCATGCTGTTCTATTTGCAACCGACGTCGCTGCACGCGGTCTCGACTTCCCTGCGGTTGACTGGGTCATCCAGGCGGATTGTCCCGAAGACGCAGACACCTACATCCATCGGGTTGGACGAACTGCCCGATATGAACGGGACGGCCGTGCTGTGCTGTTCTTGGATCCTAGTGAGGAACAAGGAATGTTGAAGCGACTTGAACAAAAGAAAGTCACTGTTGAACGAATCAATGTCAAAGCGAACAAACAGCAAAGTATTAAGAATCAGCTCCAGAACATGTGCTTTAAAGATCCAGAATTGAAGTATCTAGGGCAAAAAGCATTCATCTCCTACGTAAAGTCTATCTACGTTCAGAAGGACAAGGAGACATTTCAATTGAAAGAGTTGAAATTAGACGAATTCGCAGGTAGTCTGGGTCTCCCAGGTGCTCCCCGAATTAAATTTATCAAGGGAGATGACACCAAGGAGCGCAAGAACGCCTCCCGCGCTTCTGCGTACTTTTCTAGCGATGATGAGGAGGATAAGGATGAGGAGGGTGACAAAGAAGGCGGAGAAGCAACGAAGAGCAAGAAGGATGAGAAACCACAAGTACGGACCAAGTATGACCGGATGTTTGAACGACGGAACCAGGATGTGCTGGCAGATCACTACTCGAAACTCATCAACGATGATGGAACGATCGCCGAACCCCCTAAAGCCACCGATGATGCCGATGAGGATGACGACTTCCTATCTGTTAAGCGTCGCTTCGAAGCTGGTGATGATGCTTTAGATGTAGGATCTGATTCAGACTCGAGCGATGAAGAGGCAGAATCAGAAGATGAATCTTCCAAGAAAAATACCAAAGTTGTACAGCTCAACGACAAGGAAAGTCTGGTCATTGACTCTAAACGCCGCGAAAAACTCCTCAAATCAAAGAAGAAACTCCTCAAGTACAAGGGTAAGGGATCGAAGGTCGTCTTCGACGATGAGGGCAATGCGCACGAGCTATACGAGATGGAAGATGAAGAAGACTTCAAGGCGCGCGGCGATGCCAAGGAACAACAAGCCCGATTCCTGGCGGAGGAAGCACAACGCACCCATGCAGCCGATCTGGAGGACAAGGAAGTTGCCCGCCAGAAACGGCGCGAGAAGAAAGAGAAGCGGAAGGCTCGCGAACGCGAGCTTCTGGCTGCAGACGAGGAGGAAGAAAGGGTGGCTCAACTTATTCCCTACGAAGAGGATGCGAACGACCGCGGACTTTCCCAGAGGGATTATTCTTCAGAAGAAGACGAAGAAGATATCCCTCCCCCAAGCAAGAGACAAAAGATGCGTACAGAGGATCCCAAACCGGAACCCTGGTACAAAAAGTCGAAGAAACCTTCATCTGGAGACGGACCAGCGCCTATCCAAACCCTGGAAGATCTGGAGTCACTGGCGACAGGTCTTTTGGGATAAAGTTTTTTTTTGGTTTTTTTTTTTTTTTTTTACCCTTATCATTTTTTTCATTATTATTTATTATATTACATGGCACAAAATGGATGACTATAAAATTCTTTTTTTATCATCCTTATTTCCTTCCTATTCTTCATTTCTTCATTAAAGCTAGCGGAGAGAATACCAAAGATTTTTTTTTAATTCCTTCTTCTTCTTCTTCTTCTTCTTCTTCTTACTTGATCTATTCACAGCAACAAAAAAAAAGTTTATGGCTATTATGTTATGAATGTAAATAATTAAAAAGGAAAAATAATTATGATTTTATTATGTATATACAAAGTAAATGCTCATTATAGTTAATAACAGTACCTACCTACCTTACCTACCTAGGTAGTTATTAACTAGGTAAATATAAATAGCTATTTATCTCTAAGTATCTAGTATCTATCTATCTCTCCATGTCTATACATACAAAAACGTGTGCGACCTGAAATAGATTTATCTATTGCCCCCCTATCTTCATTTCTTTTTTTTTTTTTTTTTTTTTCCCCTTCCACCAAACTACAAAAATCAAAATAAATATACATATAAAACAAATACAAAGGACACATTTTAATTTTATATATATATATATATATATAACATGGTATATAGATAGGTAAGGAGGGAGGTGGCAACACAAACACAAACCCCCCCTTTCCTACCTAGATATCTAGTTAGGTATATTATATTATATTTTATTATATATTTCCTAAGTATATAACTAGTGTTCAACTCCAATATGAATATGAATATAAGGTACAGTACATACGTAAGTAAGAGAGAGGATGGGAGTGAGGACGGCGGAGATATTAATTATTAATTATAGGAAGGGGGGGGGGGGGGGGGGGGGGGGGGGGGGGGGGGGGGGGGGGGGGGGGGGGGGGGGGGGGGGGGGGGGGGGGGGGGGGGGGGGGGGGGGGGGGGGGGGGGGGGGGGGGGTGGGGGGGGGGGGGGGG